>JBAMHX010000019.1:9907398-9919688 GCA_037177515.1 Pseudomugil tenellus
TATAAACTAAAAATACAAAAAGATGATAAATAAAATGATAAAATCTATATCTTTCTCTCAACTCCTTCAGAGCTTTTCACACACATCAATTAGAAGATAACAAAGGTAAAAAAAAATTAAAATAAATGAGAAAATTATGTGAATCAGAAACAGGGAATTGTTTCCTTTCACTGATGAGCAAGGCGACTTCAGGTTATTGTTGTGTTCAGAATCAATTGAGCCTTGTCTCCTGCTTGCGGGCTTCAGCAGCTCATTTAACAGGAGCACACCATGTGAGCCCGCCATGGAAACATAACACCCATCTGCTACTGACTCTGCTCTCTGTCCTATCCAGTGTGTCTTTGTGTGTACATTTGTGTGTGTGTGTGTGTGTGTTGCTGAATCAATAATACAAATAACCTCCAGGTGTTTGGTTGATCATCAGCAAGAAGGACACGAGCGAGTGTTTACAAATGCATGAGAACGAGTTCCAGATAGTCACACTCACCTGTGGTAGGGCAGCGCTGGGTGGAGGTGGTGGAGGAGGGACAGGGGGAGGAGGAGGAGGAGGAGGAGGTGGTGGGGCTGGCATACCTAAGCTTCAGATGCCTGCAAAAGACAATGTAGACGTTATCATCGGCCTTATGTGGTGCAGCTACTGCCTGCCATTTCTCCCGCCGCTGTGTTAGCATCTGACCTCCCACCCCTTTTCCTGAACGCTGAACAGGAAGAGCGCTCGGCACCATACAGCACAAAACAGGAAACAGCAATAGCTCCATCCTTTCCACAGAAATCTGACACAACCCCCCCCCCCATCAGCCTCTGCTACTCTTCTTCCCACAATGCCCTGTGGCAGGACTTGGGATGAAACAATGGTGACAGTGTAAAAAGTAAAGGAGCCTTCTCCTTTAGTCATTCAGTGGCAAAAAGCCTTCATTGCATGTATTTGCTGCGAAACAGCAAATACATGAAGAGGAAAGCTACAGTTCAAAAATAAACTGTTCTACTTTTTTATTTTAGATTGTAGTAAGCAAACAGAGTCCTTACATACAAGATGTTTTTTTTCTCAAAGCACTGCAGCTGCTTTGCAGGAACAGCTCATGTCTTGGATTATGTAGCAATGTTCCAACCTCTACATGTTTATGAGTAAATTAAGGTACAGTGATAGTTCTGCGAGTCTCACCGACCATCACATCCATGAGAAATTTGTCAAAAGTTGTCCTCCATGACTCAGCGAAGCCTGATGTTTATGTGCATTCAGCTCGCTGGGAAACTTGCAACATGCTCCTCCTTAGTAATTAAATAAAACGTAGAAAAGATTGGTGCTAGCAGTGCCATGATGCAAAACATACAAAGTGAAAAAGTGCTAACAGGAAAGTAAACATGCTCAGTTTTCCCCCCTCAACTTAAAAGGTCAGAGGCAGGCCAGGACCACAAAGCCAGGACAAACGGCAGCTAGTCACAAGCAAAGACCCCTGCCACTCGACCCCAGAACCAGCCCACTGTCCACCAAGGAGGTGGGAGAGGGAGCCCGGGGGAAACGAACCCTGACGGGCACTCAGTGTGCAGGCCCAGGTCTCCAAGAGCCCGGAGGCAACCCCCCTTCCATGGGAACCAGATTCTCTCCTGGGAACCAGCCCCCCAAGCACACACATACACCCACCCATTCACAGAGATCCCACCCACCTAACCCCAACCCACAGGCACTCACACATCTATACTCACACCCAGTGCACCTTTCTGCCGCTCCACACACACACACACATGGCTCATCCACACCAACCCCTCCACCAAGCATCCCCCATACCCCCACACACTGATCCTCATCACACATCAGACAGTCTGATTAGACACTTTGGGCTCTGCTTCATTTTAATTTAATTTTTAATATCTATACATTTTTATATTTTATTAGCAGACAAACTGTCATGTAGTTAAAATATTAAAGTTGTATTAAGACAAAAGCTTATGTTAAATACTGTTAAAAATATCTACCAGTTTTTCTTCAGATTTTATAAAAAACATAGGAAAAAAGTATGGTTCATTTAAATTTAATGACTATTATAAACAGATAAACTGTTGTGTAGTTGTAATATTTAAGTGTTTATCAGTATGGAACATTTGCATTTCAGACATTTTCTCATGCAGGAAAAAAACACATTGGACAGATAATCAATGGTTTGACTGTCAAAGAAAAAGCATACATTTTTTCATAATTTGTGTTATTGCTGACACCTGACAGCTGACACTGCATTTTTGTGAGGGAATATCCTGAGGTTTGTTAAATCTGCAACGTTTTTCCTTCTTCCAGGGGTTTGCCTTCCAAAAACCTGTTCTGGTAAACAAGGAAAGTGTATATGTGCCTTAATTGCTACAAGATTTAGCATGTTGCAAAACACAGTGATGGTCCACCTTCATGTTCATGCACGTGCTGTCTAGTCACACACTTTCTGGTCCATAATGCAAACACTGTACTTCAGGTAGTTGTAGTTAGTAACGGTATTGTTTTTTGTGCTTTTTTGGGATATTTTTTCGATCTAAACTTGGTGTAATACAGATTTTTTTGGAGGGTGTATACACTATCAACAAAGCACTGCCAGACCTGATACACCTGGGTGAAGAATTCCTTGCATCATGAAGCATCTTTGGCCAAAAGATGGGGTAGTTGTATCTTGTTCATATTAACAAGAAGAGTTGTTTCTTTGCAGGAACCTGTGAGACAGAGATGTAAAATAAGACGAGTGGTCATTTTCGTAAGTGTGAAACAGCATTGCACATGCATTTGGTCTCCACATCTGCTGCGATACAGAATCTGATTCCAAACTTGTCATGCTTGGATGCAATATATTGGATAAAAGGACAGCGGACATGTGCGCGGTTGCTTGAAATCTGTTTGAGGAATTTTTTTTTAATGGCTAGCACAAGGAAATGCCTTGACCAAGCATCCCTCAACACTTCCACTGGATGTTGCTCCTGTGGGGAACAGAAGTGAAAAAAATTAGCTCATAAAATGAGCCAAGGTCAAACTTGGGTCGGTTTTGTGTTGTTTTGTGCTCTTCCGAACAATGGAGAGGTTTGGGACTGGAACTCTTTATCTTGGCATATTCAAATATAATCATCCGAATAAAGATTGACATTGCAAAGTGTTGCACATTTTGCATTGAAATTGTGATTTGCTTCTCATATCTTGCTTCCATTCAGTGTAGCCCACGTTCAAGAAGTGAAACACACAAACTAGTTTATAATGCAATCATGTGGAAGATGTGATGGAAGAGAAGTAACATGAAAAATACTCAAAAATATAAAAATATATCTAAAAAAAACTCAACTAATACAAAATGTTCTATTTTTCCACTAAGTGAACTGAAGGAATTATATGTGTAATAAATAAAATAGAATCTTGAACACTATCCATGTTGTCAGATCTCCATACCAGCATGTGACGTCAATGCCAGCAATAAGCTGATAGACGGCAAAAAAAAATGTTGTCTGATACTACTAATCTGTAAAATGAGATAAAATCATTTTGGGTCTGCATTTTGCTTTGTGCTGTGGCACACATGAAAGCAACAGTCACGAGCTGATGAGATTATAATATAACCCACCCTCAATAAACAACTGATGTGAAAGTTAGAAAATGGATGATGTGGTTCTTCTGGGTGGTTCAGCTAGCATTATGCAAACTGTAAATTCCTTATGTTTTACATAAAAATAGGCAGATGATGAATACCAGCCCCAGGACCCAATGACCCAAGCTGGTAGTTCAAGTGTTTAAAAAAAACCCTTTACATATTGGCTTAAGGTAAACTCAAAGAATAAAATGGTTGAGCTTCTCTTGGGTTTGCAAACTGATGGAGAAACACAATACAGGAAAATGTTACATTATGTGGTTGTAGGTAAGGAATACTTTGCTAAACCTACCAAGAGAAAAAGTAAAAAAAAAAAACAGAAATTTTGGGACAACTACAGGACATTTTGTTAACACAATTAAAAGAAGTGGGATTATTTTTAAGTTGTACTCATCAGCAGTGATGTTGAAATATCTTTCAGAAAGATATGCTAGCCTGTAGGATCAGCTGTATATTATCATGGAACAGGGCAGAGCCAAATAAACTGAGTGGAAACAGAAACTGTTTGGTGTAAATTTGGGTGGAGTCTCTTATTGCATCAACATGTTTGACAAAACTTGGAAAAAAATAGCAATGTGTGACCTTGCTCTGGCTTGAGATAAAGAGCTGGGTTTCATCTCTACCAAACAGCCTGCTTGTTTGTGTTGCTCTCTTTACTCAATGTTTTCACTCCTGCCTTTAAGTCCTCAATCACTTAGAATAAATGAATGAAACCTGTCCCTCCAAGTGTTTCGCATGAAGACAGGAATGTTGCTGGGTTGCTTCTTAAAGGGTGGGACAGACTCGGACTGAAACGGTTGCTTCACTGCACAATCACTTCATTTCCTCTGAAGGCTACAGAACAGCAGTTATGGTCTCAGGCATTTTGTGTTGTGTTTTGTGTATATTTTTGTGGGGGGTCTTGGTCCCAGCTGTATGGGGTAAGTTCTTGTTTGATATTTGGTCCAAGAGGTTTACATTAATTAGCACATCACCTGCAGCAAAGAAAAGCTAATACGAAACTGTCACGTTAAATTATTATTATTTTTTTTTTTTACTATTTATGCCAAAGTACGTTGTGGCAAAAGATAGCGGTAAACATTCGTACTTAACTTCTGCTCTGTTGTTCTCCTGTTCAGCTTCTTATTAATTTTTCAGATGTAGCAGTCATCTTTCACCTCATTGTTCTTGTCATGAACCTGGGCTTTATGTCTTAAGATAGTTTGTGTGTCTTACAGCTGATAATTGCAAGAGCTACTGGGACGTGGACAATAACTACCATGAAGCTCAGACGTGTTTCCTGCCCTACTGCTGTGGAAACTGCTATGATAGATACTGCTGCAAAGACAAGAAAGAGAGTTTAAGTCAAGAAAAACAGGATTTCTGTGATAGGTGTGCTCTTGTTTTAAGTTTCTAAATCACTACATAATAAGAATGTTCAACATGTTATTAATGCTGTAAAATATATGGGCATATCAGAAATGATAGTTTAAATCATCTTTGTCAAACTGCTGTAAATTATTATTATTATGTTAAATAGTATAGTAATAATTGAAATTGAATATAACAATTGAAATACTAATACTACTATCACTAATAATAATAATAATAATAATAATAATAATAATAATAATAATAATAATAATAATAATGACACCATGGCGAAATACCAAAAAGGTCGTAATCATAAAAAGTAAATGCAGAAAAGCTTAACATAGGTGGAGGAAAACAAAACTTCCAAAAAGTCCATTACGCACTGTACAAACAAAGCCTGCAAAATTACAACAATGAGATGTGCAAGGCCAGAGAGCAGTATCCAGCTCAGATGATTAACACAAATGTCAACAACTCTCACATTTGTTTGCTATAATTTAAAAAAGAAGCTTCTAGAGTTCAGGCCAGAACTCCTTTCCTCTGAGAGATAAACTTTTTTAGCAGAAAAATTAAAACAATTACACAAAGTATTAGTGCCACACAATCAAACAAGACATTAGTTCATGTCCAAAAGCTGGACATAACTCTGAAGTTTTGTTGCAATTTAAAATGATTGATTTAAAAATCCTGCAGGTAATAGTTTGGAATTATCAACAACATGCATTCTGTTTATGATGCCATCTGACTTCTAAAAATCAGGTTTTACCTCAGTAGAAAGTATCTCCTGGATATCATCTACACCTCACTGGCAACAGCTGTTTTAACCAAGTCACTGCTGCCATTAAGCCACTCTAGGCGTCTCTATAATAAACAAGTATGGATCTGTCTTTAACCTCTCTTTTATATCCAAGATAATTGAGAAAGTTGTATTTAACCAGCTTAATTATTTCTTAAAGGAAAGTGGAAATCTGGATAAATTACATCTGGGCTTCAGATCCACTGATCTGGTCAAAGTCCTAAATAACATTGCGTTGAATACTAATTCTGGACAAATATCAGTTCGGGTTCTGCTGGATCTTAGTGCTTCGTTTGATACTATACATCAGAAAATCCTGTTACTCAGGTTGGAAAACGGGTTGGACTTTCACGTGAGGTCTGAACTTGTTTTGTACCATTGGCAGCTATGAATCTGAGCGAGTGGCCATGACTTGTGGAGTAACTCAGGGGTCAGTCCTTGGAGCTCTTCTGTTCAACTTGCTCCCTTTGGGTCAACTATGACAGGACCATAACATCAATTATCACAGTTATGCAGAGGATACACAACTTTATGTGTCTTTGTCACCAGATGACTGCAGTCCAATAGATCTACTGTGTCCCTGTTTGGAGCAAATTAAAACATGGATAAGAGAAAATGTTTTTATAATTAAATGAGGAAAACATTCTTTTTGGTAGCAAAAAGAAGAGGGCCAGCATCTGTAAACACCTGGAGACTCAGACTATTAAAACCACCTGTTAAGTCCGTAACTTTGGAGTGCTGATAGACTCAAATCTGACAGCCACACCAAAGCTTCACTCAGAAGCTTTTTAGCAACTCAGAAACATCAACAGAATTAAAAGTTTAATCTCCCAGAAAGACCAGGAGAAACTCATCTATGCTTTAATCTCCAGTAGACTGGATTACTGTAATGGTCTTCTAACAAGACTTCCCAAAAAGAGCATAAAACATCCGCAGCTTATCCAGAATGCTGCTGCTAGAGCTTTAACTGGGACTAAAAGACCTGAACACATCACACCAGTTTAAACATCTTTACACTGGTTTCCAGTCAGTCACAGGATAGATTTTAAAACCCTGCTGATTGTTTATAAATCCCAGAACGGTTTAGGACCAGAATACATCTATGATATGTTCAGAGAATATAAACCAAGCAGAGCTCTTAGATCCAAAGACTCAGGTCAACTAGTCCAGACCAGAGTCCAGACTAAACATGGAGAAGCAACATTTAGCTGTTATACTGCAAACAAGTGGAACAAACTGCCAGTAGAGGAAAAACTTTCATCACATGTAGAAACTTTTAATCCAGGTAAAAGTTTTGTTTTTTTAATGCGCTTATGCATGAAATCTGCATGGTAACTTTTAACTTGCTTTTGATAATTTGAATTTAATTTATAATTTTGTGGTGATTTTTCATTTTGTTCCTGTCTTTTCTTTACAACACCTGTAATGCTTTAGATGTGTTTATATAAAACATTTGAACAGTTTTGTTCATAAAATGTGCTATGCAACTAAACTGGCCTTGCCTAAAAATAATAATTATAATGATAATAATGATAATATTAATCTATTTGAAAGGTTTATCAATAACAAATCCACAAAAATTGGTCTGATTGTGGGAAGCATCGTTGGTTCACTTATTCCCGTCATCCTCTGTGTGACTCTCCTCATCTGCTGTTTGGTTCCTTCCTGCTTGTGCTACAAGAAATGTAGAAAAAGAGACAACCAACCTCAGACAGGTAAGTCAATATTTTCTTCACAATTTACAATCTGTTCAAGAGTGATTATGGAAACGCTGTTTTAATTCATTTCTCTTAAATAATCAATGTGAATTATATGAACAAGAGTCTAGAAAAAGTATTTACAGGTCAAGGTTTATGTTAATATCAGAGCAATTATTTGATTTAAAAAAAGTCTTATCTGTTGAATTTGAAAGTCATTGGATTGCTTTTGCCCCAATCTAAAAAGAAAGAGATTTTTTTAGATTTTTACTGTAGAGGACACAATTCTTATTTTTTATACCATTACAGGAAATTGGTCAGTCCTAAACTGCATGTATTTTACAATGGTCATTTCCCCACCTTCAGTCACCATAAAAGAGCTTATGATTTAACTCACCATTATTCCAGCTTTCCAGCTAACTTTGTTTCGCGTAACCTTGGTGGGAAATGGTGGTCATCTACCAGTCTTCCACAACTCCATACAGCTGGACTACGTGGTATAGCACAGCACTAATCAGTGACGAAAACAGTTTGAATAGTGGTGTTCATTGAAGAACCCACTGAATCCACAAAAGCTAAACTAAACTCTTAGTGTGATTTCAGTAGGCAGCAGTTTCTAATGTATTCTCCATCTTGTCCTGATTGTGCTTGCTTCAAGTGTTTCTTCTTTCTATTATTAAAGAAATAAACATTTCTAGTCATTCTTTCTAACTCTGTGACTTTTGTTCTAGCTGTGATGACTACAGTCTACACACCTCAGCCAGCTGTATCACCCACTGGATATCAAGAGGCGTACCCAGGCTATCAGTCTGTCCCAAATGATGAGGGTCTTCCCATGCCCACAGCACCCCCACCCTCGTACATGGAGAGTAGTAAGTTGTGTTAACACGTTAAATGTTATTTTAACCCTAAACCTCAGGACTCACAGAAGAGTCTGAGTCAGTCTAAACAAGATTCTTTGTATCAGATTACATCTTATTTTTGATTTGCAAAGCAGTCTAGTATCTAAGCCAGGAGTGCCCAGATCCGGTCTTCAAGATCTACCATCCTGCAACTTTTCGATGCATCCTTTCCTCAACATTCCTGAATGAAATGTCTGAATTACCTCTTTTACATGTCATCCAGTGCTGCACATCCCTTTTTGCGCCTAAAAATTTCAGAATGGTAGCTCTCGAGGATCTAACTTGGGCACCCCTGATAAGCACACAAAATTATTAAGAAGAATGAGGACATTAATCAGAGCCCACAAGAAATACGTAACATATATATTTGCTGAAATCATGTTCTGTAGTCAAGAGCCTTCGCTGTGGTACATTTGGATTGGCATAAAAGAATATTTTTAAACAGAAATCTCAGTTTGTGATTTTTACTTTGATTTCTATTGCTGTACTTTATCAGAAAACATCCAATCACACCTTAAAATACTCAATGAGTGATGTGGATTTGCTGCATTTGATGACAGTTTGAAATTTAATGGGGGAAAAAAAAGATGAATGAAGAAGAAAAGATCACACTGAAAGATTTGTTTCTTTGGCTGAGATGAATGAGGTCTTTGCAAGACAAAGTCCCTTTTTGGGAGTCTATTAAATAGATTTTATTTTTTATTCCTCTGATACTTTTTAATAAATATGTCCAACTTAAATTTGAGCTAAATCTATAATATAACTGAAGTTTTTTTTGGTGGTTATTAGTCCCTCTATACGTATTTGCAAAAATTTGGAATGCAAGATTTCTTATTAAAAGCAAGTAAAACCTTGTATATTGTTTTCACAGTGAATCCAGCTCTTTCTACAGATGTATCCTCACAAGGTCCAGTGTACACAAGTCAGCCATCCACTGAATTTCATGCAGAACTGCCACATTTAGAGGAACTTGTACAGCCACCTTACAATCCAGCTTATGTGCCAAACCCATGACCCTGATACAGCTGGGTTATTTATCCTCAGTGATGTACAAACATGTGGATTATAATGTTTAGCTGTGTGCTAACAGCTGGCAAGATGTCAAATTAGTATTAAATGTACCATGGGAAATCTTCATCATGCTTTTTATAAGGAATGTGTTGTAACCAAGTCCTTCATGGATAAGTCTTTGTTTAGCAGTATGCTGTTTGAATTTACAATTTATGTAAAGAAAATTGTACAAACATAAGATAATTATTTTGTACACAGTTAAACTTTACAAATATTATAAATAATTCTTCAAGTAGTCATGATGATTGACAATTAACAATTAGATACATACTAAACAATACACAAATAATGTAACATCACAAATGTAACATTTATGATTTTCATTGTGAAATGTTTTTATTCAGTAAGTTAAATGCATGAAACAATATGCAGGCCTATTAATTGACACTGGATATTTTAATCTAATTTAAAACGGAAAAATGACCCCCATAGTCTGTTTGAAACCATTTAAATGCTTATAAATGTATTATACAATAGATACCTGACAATCAAACTGGACAGCTGTTCTTCAGTAAACCCGACCTGCTATCAGATGTTGGATTAGACTCGTTTTTATTCAGTACAAAAAACTGAAGTACAAGTGTTCTGTTACTTTGATTTTTTTTTTTTTTTACCCTGCCATATCCAGCACAACGACATACAGAATGGTCGCCTGTGTGCCATATTTTCAAAGGCCACCGGAGAGTGTATTTATTGATATTGTTAGTATGTGTATTTCAATTTGATTATAATTCTGATTATGAATAAACTTGATTTGATATTTTGCAGACAGAGTTGGTCTACCAAGGGAGACACATCACATACACACACACAGATAAGAGTGAACAAAAGAGGGCCCAACACTGACTCCTGGTGGACATTAAGGGTGGTGTTTAAAAAATTAGATTTTTGTTCACCAATCTGAACAATTTGAAAGTGGTTCTTCCCTTCTTCTCCCTGCCAATGAGTTTTTTTTTATTGCTTTGTTACAAACTTTGAAAACCCTTTATTTATGTATATAATGTTATGTATGGAATTTAGTTTTTCTGGATGGGTAAGTGCACATATTTATCTTAAAGAAATCCATATTGTGTTTTTCATATCTTGGGTTATTTTTGACGTCTTATGTATTCAGTTCAATATGTTTTGAGAAGGTTTCCGGTTTGAGCCTAGGCTTAGACAGTGGCCTTTCTGAGCAAAGTTTGCTTGTTTTTCTTTGCATGTGTGGGTTCACACAAGAGATGCATATTCCACAATCCATTAAGCAGTTATTGGGTAGGGGGTCAAGAGGAGGTTGAAGGACAAAAATAAAAGCTGCATAGGACAGAAGATTCGCCCCACCCCAATTATTGTGTACAACAAAAACGAGGTTGTTATTAAGCTTTCCAAGCAGCTGCTCCAATACTATTCTACTCAACACAAAACTGCATGCTGGTACCATACCCACTTTTTGCACCTGTGTCTACATTGTGCACTGTGACACAAGCACCTCAAATGGGATGAGGCCCATGTTCTGCAAGGATTTCCCACTGAGTTGGTGACCCAGTTGTGTGAAGTAGACACCACAGGCATGTCCTCTAACGTGAATTTTGATCACATTCCTGTTGCCGAATCTCAGTCTGAAAGCCACACAGGACCACAGGATTTGCCATCGCTGCCACCAATGGGACAAAGAAAAAAAGATATCTCACTCCTTGGATATGCTCCTCCTGTGATATGGCCCTCTGTCTTGCTTTGGATAGAAACTGCTTTGCATTGCATAATATTATAGATAATATGAAAATGTAAAAAAGACTTTTAAACCAAATAAACAAACAACAGCGACAACAACAAAACCTGGACCCAGTTGTATATATAGTTTGATTAAAACACAGTTTGGCTTTTTAAAATGTTACATTTCATTTTTCCATATGCTGTCTGCAGATTAGCTGGTACAATTGCTGGTACAATCCATCTTTTACGTACCAGTCAGCTCATCGCCTCTGAATCTTCCATTTTATCTGCTTTTGCATCGTTTTAAAGTGCATTTTTTTTAATACTAACCAGTCTAGATTAATTTTAACAGAGAAGAAAGAACTTTTATTCGTTCAAACACCGAGTTACTCCTATTTTCCGAAAACTCCTACACTGAAAGCGTGGGAAAATCTGATCAGCTGATTCCGACCAGGCCCAGCTGTTAGCTAGCTGCTTGTTATATAGTTAGACATATAATGACATGACGTTGCCACCAGGGGGCCACAGTCTTTTGATGAGCAGGTTATGTTTGGGGTCAGAGTTCAGACAGACCCGAGTCCGTTGAGCTGCCATGTCTGCGTGTCAACAATAAAGAAGTTTTCCTTCAGAAGCAAAGATGTTCTCTCCATCTTCACCAAGATATTACATATGGCGACGAGGATAAAAAGCCAGGGGTGGTTTGGTCTCGTTAAGGAGCGGAGAAATTAAGCAGCAGTTTGGCGTCATCCTTAAAGAAATACTTCCGGTGGTGTTCTGGTTAGCAACATGGCTGCTACAGTCGGGTCAGTGGCGCCTTTTGACAGCGGATTACAGTCATGGGAGAATAATGCGAGATTTTGGATTATTTTTTCGTAGCAAATGGCATCGATGACCAGGAAAAGAAACGCGCTGTGTTACTGAGTAGTGTGGGCGCCCAAACCTACACGCTAATGAGGAACCTGCTCAGTCCAGACAGGTCTGGAGACCGTTCGTACACGGATCTGGTGAGGTTGTTAAAGAATCATTTTCATCCAAAACCAAGTGAGATAGTGCAGCAGTGGAAAATTAATTCTAGAAACAGACACCCTTTGGAAAGTGTGGGTGATTATGTTGCAGAGCTGAGGAAGCTCGCTCAAGACTGTAATTTTGGGGATTCGCTGACAGTGATGTT
>JBAMHX010000019.1:9942636-9974893 GCA_037177515.1 Pseudomugil tenellus
TATATTATATTATATTATATTATATTATATTATATTATATTATATTATATTATATTATATTATATTATATTATGTAAATTATATTATGTAAATTATATTGTCCAGCATGTGGTCTATGTTCCATTTGCCCAAAGAGGGGCGCTGTTGCGGATAATACAATCCCAAAACTATTTCGTAGAAGAAGTCACTAGCTACGGTTAAAAAAAAATCAACGAAGAAGAATACAGATTCGGCTTCATGTAATCATAATATTACGAAGGTTATTCCTAATATAAATGATAGAAATATGACCAACGTTGGAAAGGAGGTCTGTGTTGTCTAATTTAGGTAAGAAAGTTAATACGTGTTTTATCTGACATTAAGAGCAAACCGGAATGAACGTAGCCGGCATCTACTTGTGTGCAGTTTAAGCTAGTTAGCTTACTTCATAAGAGGTCATACAAAGCGGTCTAAACAATCCCAGTAGCACACCCTGTCATTATTGCATCTGAATGGACCCTCACCTGTGGGTCTTAATTAAGCCATTTCCTTACATCGTCTTTATGTAAAAATAATATCTTTTTTATGGTGATGTGAGATGCTGGCATTACTGGGTCTGGAGTTAAAATAATATAAGAAGAATCCCCAGCCTTATCAACGGGGATAATATAAATGTGCTAAGAATTTTTAATGTGTGGCGTTTAACCTTTGTGACAGTTTTCAGCTCTGACACCTTCCACGTATTCCCCTTCCAGAAACGCAGGTCGCGATGAGCGTGCCAGGTTTAGTATCCGCTGCTACCCGGAGCTTCCTGCCGAGTCCTGCCGCGGGGTTGCGGTGTTGGCGGCTGCTCGGCCCCGGCTCTGCCACAAGGTGAGGGCTGCTTTATATTTTTAATATTAAGATGTACAATTATTGTACTTTACTTGCACTTTATTTATGTTATTGTACTCTAGTGGCAAAAAACTGTCAGACCGAGTACAGATAAAGAAAATGTAATGAATCTGTATCAGGGGGGAAATGTGTCCTGTATTTTGTGTGAACTACCCCTTTAAGAGATTTCTTTAAACTACTATTGACTTTAAGGACAAACTTAATTTGTTTTTATGTGTTGGTCACACAAAGCTTCTTTTTGTGTACATCTGTTTTTCATCACTTATATTTAACAAAGCAAATTTTCTATCTTCGTTTTCAGACGAAATATGTCATCAAAAAGACAAATGGACCACCTAGAGAGGACAGTGAGCAACTTTAGACAAAATGTAAGTATAATTTGTTTCTGAATTTTTCAGTAATGGTCTTGTGATTATTAACCCACCTCTTGTCGCAACGTAGGCTGTCTATCCAGCTCGAGTTTGTGGGATGATAGATGAGTCTGAGACAGTAAAGAGACTGAGAATAGCCGTCCATCCAGACTTCGCTTTCAAAGCAGGACAGTGGTAAGTTGATCTTCTTCCAAGTTTTCCACGCACACTGAAAACATTAATGTCAGGATGAAAGTTTGAGCCTCCATGAAAGAAAATAGATTGAGTACAATTTCAAATCAAATCATTGAATACTTCCCATCATTTCTAATCACAGTACAAGAGCTCCTGATGCAGTTTCAGGAAATGTATATCCACAGAGCTACGCAGTGTTGTAAACACTGAACAGAAAACCCCAGAAAGCAGTTGTGCTTTACCTCCATCCTCTCATAAACAACCTTCTATTCAGTCCCCTTTGTAATCGATGTAGTACTCAGAGCCACCACATGATGGCGTTATTGTGTCAGATCATTTTCTTGAAATTCAAGCCTTCATTATTGACACAACTCGGAATAAACGTGGGTCATATCAGGTACTGTGTGTCTATCATTATACTCTACATGATTAACAAACTCAGATCCTCCTTTTATCATGTCTAAAGTTGTGTTGTATTAAACAAACTGCTTTTAGGATCATTTATCTGGTGGCGATTGACCCTTTAAACAAACTTCAGTTGGTTGGTTCAGTATTTCTTCAATGGAGGCAGAGCTCTCTGTATGTCATGCACAGTCAGTATCCTCATGAGCCCATATTGATGGTGGGTGGTTGTGAAGCAGCCATTTTCTCTGCTGCGACTGCTAATAAATGCAAATGAATGGAAATGAATGTGTTTAAGTGTTTTTAAGAAAAAGGAATGTCCAGGCCTTCATCTTCAGGTGTTAAGAGCATATGCATGGCTTTTCGTGGTAGATCCAGGTTTATGATGCCTCTGAGGGTTTTGCAGTTACTGTCTGTCATGAGTGCAACAGTGGATGATTGTGTGAGTGGAACATTTGTCCAGCTGCTTGGTGCTGCTGTGGTTGCAGATGTAGCCACATTGTGTAGAAGACTATGATGCTGCTGGCAGTTCTGCGTCTGGTTCGGTTTTGTTCTCTTTGGTTTCTGGAACATGTTTTTACTTCTCAGTGAGGTCAAAGGACAATGCTCTACCTTCAATAAGCCTTTGACCTGCAGTTCAACAGGGTTTGTTTTTACAACTGACTGTGATGCGCATGTAAAAGCAGAAATAATGTTTGGCTACGGCTCTGATGAGATAATATTCTAGACTGTTTTACACAACAATGTGATATATTCCACATTTTTAGATAAAACATGTTCAGTGTGTAAAGTCTCATTTTTATATTTTAAGCACCTGTCTGTAAAATGTACAGATAAATTAACAGCATGTTTCATTTATGGTGTGCGGTCTTGGTGGGTTGCAGGGTGGATTTCTTCATCCCTGGTGTGGAGAAGGTGGGAGGTTTCTCCATGTGCTCCAGCCCAGGTTTGCTGCAGCGGGAGGGGGTCGTTGAACTAGCTGTCAAATACACCAAACATCCTCCAGCACATTGGGTCCACACTATGGTAAGGGTAGTCATCTTTACAGTCATCTTTAGAGAAACACATGTGGTTATTCTTATTTTGTGATTACTTCTATGTTTATTTATAAAACACTGGGGTAAAAAGAACAAATGGTGAAAACATACTAGTATTGGATCTTGAATAAAGTGACAATGTGTGTTTTATGTTTTTTAGAATAAAGTGAAAATGCCCAAAAAAAGTCAAACTTTCAGAATTATTGTCAGGAAGAAGGGAATTAAAAATCACCAGAAGGATATTTCATTGTGCACATAAACACAGTCTTAAGATTAGGTTTTATTTTTGTGAAAATTGTGGTTTTTTTGGAAATGGATAGACGGGATACTGATACACCAGTATCCTAAGTTGAGCTGGTGAGCAAGAGAAGCTGACCCTCATTAACTATTCTCAAATGAGATACTATATGAACTAAATCACTATTTGCTTATTCCTTTAATCTGGGCTTTCTTAGCATCTCCCATGACAAGGTTGTAAAATAAACCTTGCAACTAAAATTTCACCCTGTGGGAAATCTGCGACGCTACGACAGTCCAGCCTAACGCTTTGGCCCTTTAACCAGTGGCTTGGAGGCTTCCCACCTCTATCAACATAAAAGCTGCTCAACACTACACCTGTGCAGATGCATGCCTGCACATTGCCAATCCCACTCTTCACAAAACCTGTAAACTTTATCTGTGTTGCAGGTCTTTCTCTTTCTTTTGCAAGCGTGTTAGCATGTGTGGTGCTAAATGGGGAAATAACCCCAAACTTGACGTTTAGTCTGCCTAAAGGAGCAGATCTTCAGTCTAGGTATACCACGTCCTTCTTGCAGGAGATGTAGACACAAAACTGTCATGATTCCTTTTGATAGTTACAGAAACTAAATGTCTTTTTTTTTTCCTGAATCATGCACCATGATGCAGGCGTTGGGCCCCCAGACTGTTTTTTGATGTAGCACAAAAATGAGTTTGACTCGCGTTTGACTTATTTATTACTTTCGGCTCTATTTTGTGCATCTTTCCACTCTCCATGCACTGGTTTGTTTGTGTGTGTTTATTTTTTAGGTTTATTGAATGTATGTGCAACGTGTGCTGTCTGATTTGATCAGTCAGTGAGGGAGGGGAAAGTAATGACTGGAATTTGTCATCAGTAAATCACTAACCTGTAACGTATTTCATCTGTTAGGAATCTGCTGTTGGTGTAAAGCAGCTTATATTAAAAACTAACCCACTTGTACAAGTAGTTGCATGAATATGAATGCTTTGTTTCAAGTTGCCTTTGCAGTTTGCATGCTTGTTTGCAACCTCTCTGTGTTTGATGACAGAGCTTAACAAACAGCTTTGAGCTACTATGACATGCATAAATAAATAGGAGAAAGCGCTGCGCATTAGAGTGCTGCGAGACTTTTGGTTCTCAGCTCTGGGATTATTGGTTAAACCTTTTTGTTTGATATTGAGCTCCAGGAATAGTGTAGGGAGCATTTTAGCAGAGAATGCAAGCATCATCATGTGGCTGTTTGAAGATGAAGGCATGTGACTACATCTGCAGTGAGACTTGAAAACCCATGCAGTAGGTCTGTGTGTCTGATGTGAAACGGTTGTTTCCTGAAGTTTATTAGGTTTAAGTCAACTCCTAAAAAAAAATTCACATCTTTTTTTTTTAATTTCTTTTTTTGCTCTCGCCCATTCTCCATGTTAGTGTACAGTCGGCTCCCAGGTGGCAATGCGTGTTGGTGGAGACTTCTTCTTCGACCCATCCCCCTCTGACCCTGCTGTGGATTTGCTGTTAGTGGCTGGTGGTGTAGGGATCAACCCCCTCTACTCTATTCTGTTACACACGACAGATCTACTGCGTCTCGGCCGAGCGACTGGCGGTCGCGACCACAACATCGGTTCTGCCCACCTCTGTTACAGTGCGAAGAACACTCAGGAACTTCTCTTCAAAGTATGTTTTCTCACATTTTTTAGCACTTTATTTGCTGAGGGAGAAATTAACTTTCCAGTATGCAACTAGGAATAACCCTGCTCTTTGTACGTCCGTGTGTTTTTTTTTTTTTTTCTTCCAGCGCTCTATCGTTGCAACATGTAAAGAGTTTCCGGACAAGTTCTCCTGTAACTTCCACATCACGCAGCAGAACACAGAAGTTGATCCTGTCCTCCAGCCGTTTGTCAAAAGTGAGTTACACACACACACACTTTTCTTTATAAAGCTGGGATGAGTGAGCGGGTGACACATTCTGCCGTCGTTGATGTATCTGTGTCATCACGTAGAGCATTCACTATTAAAGATGCAAGTTAGCGAGGCTAAGCAGTAAGTTTTAACCAATGAACTTCCTTCCCATGTGTTTCTTCAGGTGGAAGGATCACAGAAGAGGAGTTGCAGGCTCACGTGGACCCACAAAGGACTTTGTGTTACTTGTGTGGACCCCCACCTATGATAGAAGCAATTTCAAAAATCCTCATGGACTTTGGCCTCTCGAAGGACAGAATCCTTTTTGAGAAGTGGTGGTAGGACCCCAGACGATTTTCAGAAACCAACAGGGGTTGCCTTCCTGTCTCTTGCTCCTTTTCTGTTATAATCAAGTGGGAGGAAGAACAGGTTGTGGAGAAAATTGAAAATAACTTCCAATTTCTCAGTGACCTGGATAGAAAGAACTGGAGTAGATGAAGTTCAACCTTCTGTTCTTGCTGCTTCGAGGTTTAAGGTCAAGAATAGCCCATAAAACTCACCCACTCTGCTAGAAACTAACTCAGAGGCTGAAAAATTAATTTTATTTCCTGTGATAAGACCAGGAAGACTTCTGCAACTTCAGCTTTCTTTTTTGCTGAAAACATTTCCAGCAAACACCTCACCTCCTGTGCAAGACAATTTGTTTTAAAAAAATAAATCTTTAAAATTATGTGAAACTTTCATTTTTCTTCTGCACCTGGATAAAAAGCAGCATAGCCTATAACACGTAGACACTAAGCGTGTTAACGAGTAGCAGGTAAAATCCAACACCTGACTACTGTTTAGTACTGATCTGCTAATCTATTCCTAGAAAAAGAGGGTTTAAAATGTTTGACTCTTCTGACAAAACCAAAGCTGTTCCACTTGTTATACCATGTGTTTGTATAGCTATTAAATTAAATGACTATTTGACAAATTTGCTTTTTTTTCCCCCATAATTTAACCGATGAGCTTGAAAAAGTTACTGCAAACAATCTATCGTAACTTTTCAGTTAGCTTTTCACATCTTGTGCGCATGCACATGCCTTATCTTCACTTACACACATCCACATACCCACAAACAGTTTTCTCATCCTGAGGTGGCGTGCGTATCCCATGGTGCTCTGTAATGGAACCACCAGGCAGTCTCTGATTGGCGTGGATCACTGAACATCCCTCAGAGATGGTGGCAAGCTTCTTGCTGTCATCTCCCAGCAGGGTTGTTGTTGCAGAAACTCATTTATGAGCTATCATGTCTTTTTTTTCTTCCAATGAGGAAAATTGTTTATAAAGGTGGCATAAAATTGAAATGAAATACAGAAACAGATTCATAAGTACTTTATTGTCCTTGTTATTATATTAAGACCTACATGTTACACTATTTCTACACTTCACAGGTGGTCCAGAAAAATGCGCTAAAAAGGGGGGGTGGACAAAACAGCTTCAGCACAAAGTTGGTTTGTATTGACCAAGCTTATGGAATAATGCATCCTTAAAAATTAAAAAATACTACAGCTTAATCAAAATGCAGATCCAGACATAACTGGTGACGCTCCCAGTGTCTCGGGGTTTGTCTCATGGTTAAACTGAGAACATGAGTTCAAGAAAGTTCGTTTTGAGTGGTTAAATATAAATTAATATTCACCAACCAAGAGTTTATCATTTGATTACTTTTCTTGTACTTGGTAATTTCTAAATATTAAGATAAATGTAATTTAAAGTCTGAAATTGAGTTAAATTTACAATTATTAGATGATTGTTTGGTGGACGTGGTTTAGTAAAATATGAGTTAAGCTGCTTAATTTGAGTTTTTACATTCAGAGTAAAGAAGGGGTGCTGCAGTTTCACTTTTTGAAATTAAAATTATGTAAATGCATTTTTTTTCAGATACACTATTATCATGAATAAAATGTTTACTTTTAAGACCTAATGAAGATGGCATTGATTGCATCCCCAAACAATGAGTTTCCTCTTGTTGCCTTTGGTTTTTGGCTGTTGGAGGGTCTCTCTGTCGGACACCTGCTGTTGCAAAATATTCCACTTTCTTACCTCTACTCTCACCTTGCTCTTTTGTTTTGGGTCCATGTCCATATGCTCTGTGAAGTGTTGTCCAAACAAGTTAGATTTAATATGAGCAGAAAGTATGTTTCTATTTACTGAAAGCTACACATGCCTGCACCATCACACCACCCCCATGTGTTTTAAAGGTGATGTATGCTTTCAGACCACGACGCTTCTTTGTAAATAAAGCCAAATTATTTAAAAAATTATTGCAAAAAGAGGAAATCTTAAGTTATTATTTGGAAAATAAAAGCACTGAACCAAAGGAAAGATGTTTTGGGCTTCATGATCATTTTGTACGAAATGAACAGCGCTGGAGCGCGTCGAAAATGGATGCATGTAAACCGAAAGCAAGGAGCATCTTGAAAAGAAAAGATCGCGCCTATAGTCTTTTATTGCCCTTTTTTCATTGTAGTTCTGTAACAAGAAGACAATATCTGTCCATAAAACAGCTTTAGGCGAGCTGTTGTAATAAATTAGGAATCTGTAACAGTTGTAATCTTAATGCAAGTATTCATCATTATGCAACTAAAATGTATAATATATTTATGTTTGTGTGTTTATGTTTGAGTTACTTAGCTACATGTTTTAAGGCTCTATCTATTGCAGTCTACTTCATATTTATGTTTTAATCAGAATCTTTTATATCTATCACATAGAAAAATAAAGTGAGCAAAGTAAATGAAAACTCAGTAACAAGAAAGTAGTAAAATACAACAGTGTAAAAAGAAATACTACTTAAGGCCCAGACTAGAGACTAGATATAGTTCCTTGTTCTGTCTCTTTTAATTGTATATATAGACATCAAAAAGTAGATCCAAATCAGAGAAATGCACAACATTTAGCTCATTTGCGGTTCAAATAAGACCCAATAAACATGTTAACAGAATGCAGTACAGATGTTGTAAATGCGTGACTACATCTGGCTCCATAGTGGAATTAAATTTGCAAATCAACGTGTTGAAAACCTTTTTTTGCCCCTTAAAGGTTAATCAGGTTTCAGGTCTGTCTGCTTCTTGTAAAATATGTCAACAAACACCAGAAAACAGCTGTTGTTTGATCCGTTCCTCCGTCCTCACCTCCTCCTTTACTCCTCCTCTCTCTCTCTGACAGAAATCTGTCCATCTCACCGACTTGTCCTGCTTGGACAGCGGGATCTTGTCTACATCAGTCTCTTCTTCCTGGTGTTCAACAGAAGCCCTGTGCTCCAACAGGAATGAGAAGCCCTTTTGATGTAATGCATCCTCTCCTGTCCTCTGGAGGTTTGCTCGTTTGCTCCTTCCACTGTCCCTGCTCTTCCTCTCCTCTGTTTCTTCCTCCTCTGCTGCGTTAGTTCCCAGCCTGTCCATCTCAGCCTCTATCACAAGAGACTTGTTCTCTTGCTCGTCAAGCGCGTCTCCCGCTGAATTTTTCTTTGCCTTGCTGCGGCCCCTGAGGTTCAGCATCTGAAATCAAACAGATGCGTTTGAGGCAGATTTGCGCTTTTTGTCAAATCCTTTTCTTTCCGTCTCTGCAGACACCTGACAAAGCACAACAAAGCTTTGTACATTGATGCCTCTTTCCTGTACAGTTTGAGGCCAACTACTTGCCTATTATTAGACTTTTTTCTGAAAGGGTTTAAATTCTCTGTGCATCCCAAATTTAGTAACATAACTTTTTAACGCCGTCTTCTGGGACGTAAAATCACGTGCCCTAAAGGCACAACAGACAAGTGACAAGTCGCCTGCGAAGATTGAAGTAGTGAGACAAACCTTGAAGTCTTTTCTCTTGCGTTGCAAAATGGGTCTCTGAAGGAAAAGGATTTGCTTAGTCGACAAACTCCCGTCGCTGCACAAAAAAATAAAAAAAGCATTACTTCAACTATGTTACCCAATATTTTTTCATTTGAGGAGTTGGCACATTTCCGCATGATGTGAAATCTGGTTTCAGGAGGCTGCGGTTTGTGAAGTGACAGGTTACATGACGATGGCACTTCAGTCGTGAAGTTTTTCTTGGCAGTGATGACAGCTTTCAAAAGCGATTTCATGTTGGGACAAACGTATGATCACATATGTCAGCTCTTAAGCCATCTGTTCTGCATAGTGTCAATTTAAACCTAAAAAAGAAAGACTGGTAACAGCTTAAACAGCAGATTTAACAATCAACACAGCAGGGATTCATCTTTACTGTGCTTTTGGGATACTGTGTAAGGAGTTAAATGCATTTCTGATTTGTTTGATTTTTTTTTTTTTTCGGGGGGGGGGGGTGTTGGTACCTGTTTGTCTTGACAATTGGTGTTGGCAACACACACATGAGTCTCCACCCATATGGAGCTAATGACTGGAGCAGAGGGATGTAGTCTGTCTTCACGACAACACCCTAGAAAGAGCAGATAATTGAATGCAGAACTCAAAAACTCAAGTTCACAACTTATCCCGGTGTTTTTGTAAAACTTACATCAACGACAGTCCACTGCTCAACCACGATGGCATCATAGGAGGTGTTTGTGATCTCTTCTGCAGAACTTTGGAAGATAAACACACTGTCCACAGATGAGAGTCCGCTGTCTGGAGAGAAGCCGGACAAATGAAAGAGTCAGACAAATGCAGCAGGATATGTTGGATTCTTTTAGCTAAAAACAAATCCATATTCTCTCTCAGTTGGTCCAAGTTCCGTTTGGATTAAGGCTGCTTATTCCCCGGGTGGCTGAGCAGAGACTTACGGTGTAAGCCGAGGACTTCCCGCTCATGACACCATGCATATCATCCATTACGCAGCAGTGAAGCGGGGATCTGCAGAATTTCAGAAACCATTCTCATCCTGTCAAACCCGACGCTGCTCAGCCAGTGAAAACTCTCAGGTTTAAGCCACGAAGTGAGAAATAAAGATTTCCAACTACAACAATCAATAAATACCAGTAAGCTACAACATGAAATCTGACGGGTGAAGTCCATTTCATCACGATGAAACATCGTTGTTTGTTCTGTGTCACTTTCTTTGATGAGATTAAAGGATTTCAGTGCATCTGTTGCTTCCATTATGAATTACATTTGAGGGAAATGTGAAATTTCAATCAGGTTTACTATACTTCTACATCCGCAGAACAAACCGTTGTCATCTGTGAGGTGAAAAAACCCATCGATGAGGCGCGCTCCACTGGTAAAATGCTGAGTCATGTGGTCGAGCCAGTTTGCATCAACCTCTGTGATTAACCCTCCCTCCTTTTCCACGTGAAGTGGCACCCTGAGGGAGTAGAACCTCAGAGATGTGTTCAGCTCCTCTGTGTGGTTATACAGTGCAAACAGCTGCATCCCTACAGACACAAAGATGCAGGAACGTTACACAGTGGAGAGAAAACTCTGCTACAAAGTAAAACTGCGCCCTGCTTACTTACTAGCCTGTGTCGGTGGTGAAGTAACACCCTTGTCTTTCTGTGAACTCGTTAGCTTGATGTGGTTGTTGTTGTGTGTTTTCGCTCTGCTTTGCTCATCTACAAGAGTGGAATCCCATTTTCTGTCATAGTGGCGATCCGTCTCTGGAGAGCTGAGCCAGCTGTCTGTGCTTGCATCTCGTCTTTCTCTCAAGTTGGAAAGGTTCAAATGTTTCTCTTTGCATCCAGTTAAGTCTGGAAGTCTTATTGTAGCTTCTGTTCCTGACAGGCTTGGACTTAACCGATTCCCCTGTTTGCCTGAAGGGTTTTGAACTGTGTCTGGTTCATCTGTGGATTCTTTTAGAGGAGTGTGTGAGGTTAGAATTGGGTTATTTGAATTTTCTGGGTAGTGCGCTGAACTTAGAGTATGTCTCGGAGAGCTGAAGTCTGGTTCTTGGAGAACTGCAGCACTGTGGTCCAGTTTCTTACATCCCACACCAACATCCTCTAACTCGTGAGATTCACAGCTGCAACAATCAGCTGCTACTCCTATAAAATGCGGCTTTGTGGGATCTGTTGGGCTGCTGTTGGTGCTGAAAGGGTATCGATATATGGGTGAAGGGCTTGAATGCAAGGATGATAGCTCTTCAGTGTCCCAATTCCCCAAAAAATATGGTCCTCCACCGGGCTGTTGGAGGAAGCCCACAAACATCACCCCTTGTTCTGCCACGTCCTGGATCTGCAAAACACACACACATAATGTTATCATCTACTCACACCCATAAACTCTATTTAAATAAATCTCAATGACAAACATAAACATGTCTGTTATTGTACCACAAATAAATTTGCTCCGTCTCTTTAACTGTAGACAAACAAATCCTAATTTACACACAAACAAAAGGCTGACAGACACAGGGTGGGTATTCTGCAAAATAACAACCGACCTAATCATCTGCAAAGATCAAATATTCAAATGACAAAAGGACCTCATTATCTCAACACATCCATGTGTGTGATGATGCGTGGGTGTGTATGCGTGTGTTTGCATGTGTTGCCCCCTCCCATGGAGCGCTGGTGGCTAATTGTCAGTTGATATTTAGGCTGACAGTTTTAGACGGGCTCGACGGGAGAGAAATCAGATTGCAAACTACCACTCGCACAATAATGAGACACATCTTCCTCCTCTTAGACACTATTTTTGACACTTCACTCATCCATACAACACATTGCAGTTTTTTCAAGTAGTGCTTTTATTACCAACATACACTCACACAGTTTTATCTTATCGCCGTGTCCAAAAGGGGTAGATGGGTGAGTACTGGGGAAAAAAGAGAAAATAGTAAAACTAAACACACACATGCAGACATTAACACACCATCCTGTCACTCTGTCTGCTGATCCTGGGTTCTTATCTCGAACTTTCTCTTGACAGCTTGTGATCTGATTGGTTATTCATGTCACGCTGCCAGAGCCTTTCACATTATGCTCAGTGATGTGCATTTCCATCCAATCAGGTTTTCCTTTGTCCTCTCTGGGTGTTCAGATGCAAATCTATTCAATAGAGCACATTTTCATTTCCCGATGTTGGACTGTCGGCAAATTCATGAGTGGAGACACTGAAAGCGGGTTTAAGAGCAAATAAATGGCATCAATGGTGCTGAGATTGGCAGGGAATCGTAGCGTTAACACTTATTACAGTTTTTGTAATTACAATCCCAAAAAATTTTTTAAGAAATGTAGATTTAAGTAGAAGGCAGCGACTTGGAAAACATTAAAAGTTGAAAACGAGGCTTTCTATCATTTTATAGCAGCAGCATGTCTCATAAAGGGGAAAAACAGCTGAATGTTGCTACTCGGTTGGTTAATTGATCACAGGCTGGAGAAATGTTTGAAAATAGAGTGCCTTAGAAAGGGGGAGTCAGGAGTAAAGATGGGCAAAGGTCCAGTAATCTGTTAAAGAAAAGCATCTACAAACGTTGGGACAAGATCTGAATAATTCAAAATAATTTAATCTTGTGCTGTACATAATATTTTCACTTAATTCAATTAATAATTCAGAGAGTTTCAAAATACAACTGGGCAAATGACAAATGCAGAAAAATAAATAACCATAGTAAAAAAAAATTTCACAGCGCACAAGCTAAGAAGTCTCCGTCTGGGAACACAAGTCACCATTCAACCCATAAAGGCAGCTTAAAGCTGTGTTATGCAAAGGACCCAAGTATGACCCAGTCCAGAAACACCATTATCTTCTCCAGAAAAAGGTAATTTAAAATTGACAAAAAGTGGAAAACTATTCTACATTTAGTTTAATCAGAATGTGTGGTTTTAATGAAGACACATCTATTGAAACATCTTGGATATCATGAAATGTTAAAGATGACGAATAGGACACAGGACGAATGAACACCTAAAATCCTGCATCAAACAAAAATGGGACCACAATTCTTTCCCAAAAGGCCCAAAGGTTTTTCCCCTCAGTTGAGATGCTACGTGAAGCAAAATGTCTCATTTTCAACATTGATACACTGTTTTATTTTTAATAAAATATTATGAAATCGATGTATTCATTTCTTACTTACATATTGCACACCAATATACAAACTCCATTTCCTATATTTCAGCCCTTTGGTTAAGCGTAACAGGTTATGCAACTAGTGGGAATCCATCACGCTGATGTTTCTTGCTCAGCTCCCATCATCATAAATTGTTCAAATCCTTTGTAACACTAATGAAATCAGTTCTGTTTGAATTGGAGAAGCTCTGTGTGTTTATACCAGAGGCGCAATGGTACCATATGGCACAGGAGGACAATTACAGTTGTTGCCTGTAGCTTTCTGAGGACGCTAATGTTTTCTACTTTGTCACAGCAGAAGTGAAACACATAGAAACTCACAGTACAACAACTATGAAGACACTGAAGAGAAAAAACTGTTGTAAAGAGAAAATAGGTAGATTTCAGCTCGTTTTTCCCTCTCTAAAAAAGTTAATTTAATTAAAAGAATGGCTTTCAGTTCACAGGCACCATGTGGTCCTACTAGAAGGATATTTCTCAACATAATCTGAGCAACTTGCAGCTCTTGGTTTGGACTGGCATAACAATTGTATCCAGCCAAATTCTAATCTTACAAATCTGTGATCCCACTACGTCCCATTTATGCTGAACAGATTAGCAAAACACAGCAAAGATTACAGTTTTTATTCAAGCCTTCAGAAACCAGTATTTCAACGGACACTGCAAACTATAATGACAAATCAAATCTTTATTCCATTTTTTTTTACATGATCAAGCTGACCTTTGAACTTACCTTCTTAACATAGCTCTGGATCACTTCCGGGTCTGCAGTCTGTTGACCTGCCACACAGACATCTGTGTCCAAACGATTTTGGACCCATCTCAGTTGGCTTTTCTCAGAACTGTGGGGTGAAACAAAAAAAGAAAATAAAAGAAATTGACGCAAAAATTCACCATAAAACCTCAGTCAAGGATACTTAATAGTAGATCAAACATGTCAAGGCAAGCGGTGTTTTAATATTATATTGGAAATGTTTTTTTTTTTTAGTAATTACAACAAATCAACCAGTATGGCATAAAAGAAAAACCTTGACTAAAGATTCTGGCAGACATGGTCATTTTAATGAGCACTTGTTGACCCAGAATGATAACAGTCGTATTGTCAAATTTGATGGAGGTGAAATGTTCCTTTTAAGGTCATCATACATTTACCAACAATTGCAATTAACCGCAAATGATTTCTTAGACAAAAAAAGAGATTATATTTCCTTCTGCAAGCCACCATCAGATGCAGCTCTTTAGATTTGGATTGAGGTCAGTGGGAAGATTGGGGTAATATCTTGTGCTCTGAGGCGTGAGTGACATTGTCAGCTAGATTTGAAACAGTAGATGTGTCATTTTTTTCACCCCTTCATTTTTATGGTTTATGATGAAAGAGGATGGCGTTGATGGGGAGATAAAAGGCAGAGTAAAGGGACAAAGGAGGATGATGAGGACAAAGGAAAGGGGTGTGGGGCGGTCAACACAGAAAAAAAAGCAGATGAAAGGATGGAGAGATGGTTCTCTCTTTCAGCTTGCTGTTCTCCTCTGGCGAGCACTGATGATGCAATCAGCCGTCTCTACGGTGACAGGTGCCAAAAAGCAGCAGGACCACTTGGAAGGAGGAGCATCAAAGGAGCAGCCTGGCACCTGCTTGCATGTATGTGTGAGGGATCATGTTTATGTGGATACACACAAAAGGAGAAAAAAGTCCCAAAACTGACAAGTTAGCAACGCGCTTTCTTCTATTACAAAGCCGCAACAAAAAAGAAAGCTACAGTAACAGTATGTCATCAGTACAAAAAACAAACAAAAAAGCTATGAACTTTGGAGCTTTTCTTTATGAGGCTGTCACTTTATTAAAATCATATTTTACCATTATCCTCTGTTCTCACTAAAATGTTTCACAAATGTTACAATTTCATACATTTATACATATAATTAACAAGTGACCAAAGACAGCCTCGTTGTTCAGTTTGACTTTTCCATGCTGCATTTAAAGCACATCTTGTCACATAGTCCAAATCTAAACTAATGTAGTAATGTATGTAAGCTCTAAAACAACCTTAACCAAGTTTAATAATGTGTTATCTTGTCATTGTCATCTCCAGTGAACATCCCATTACTCCCTGCTCCTCCTATTTTTTCTACTAAATTCTGGGTTCTTGTGCTTAGAAGTAGTGTAGAAGACTTACTGACATCTAGTGTTCAAGATGGGCAAATAAATTCCTTCAAACACCAAGTACACTTGGTGTAGTTGGTCCTTCAGGTTTGGCCCTTCTTCTTCTTTGTGACTTTTATTGTGTAACTTATTCCAAATGGTGCTCTAGCAGCTATGAAAAAAATCTGATGCTGTTTGATACAAATATGGACAAATGCCAGACGTCAGTGCAGTTATATATGAACAATATTCTCATAATATGGTGGCAAATACAACCGATGAGACATCTACACAAAAGTCTGTGTATTATATAAGAGTTAAGAGTCAAATAATTGGATTAGTGAGCTAAACCTTGCTGACTTATATATTTTTATTTATTAAGACAAAGAAGTGAGGAGTCTTGTGATAAAGAGTTGCTACTGGCATCCGTCTAAACAGTGAAGCCCCACAAGCAGGATCGGTTGGCTAAATCTGACTTGCAAGTTTATCATCAAATCGATCTTAATCTGCCATTTTTTTAAAAAAAAAAAAGAAAATATTGTATACAGTTAAATTACTTTCTTCGTTTCAGACAGTGCTAATGTTGAAGAGAACGGTGTGCTTGATGTGTTTACCTTTGTGTTTCTCGCACCAACACAGCCCGGTGGAGTTGGCGCTGGATGTGGGCATGACGAGGGCCGCAAGGGTGAACAAAGGGGTGGACAGCAACTAGTACAAAACCCTGTGCATAGAGCTCCCGGACCTGAACCGGCAGTTCTCTCACTGATGACAGACAAAGCACAGATGACACCGGCACCTCTGGAGAGAGGAGAAAAACAAGGTCAGACAAAAGGGGTTAATGTGGTCATGAAAAGGATGGGGGAGTTAATAAAAACAAGGATGGGGAATGGAGAAAAAAAAAACAAAGAGTTGGAGGAGGGTGGCGGGGTTGGATGGTGCAAAGGAACAAAGATGGAGCTCATATCATAATTCCCACTGAACAACAACACATGGCATCTTCACGCTAAATCTGAAACTAATTACACCAGAACTATTAGCCTCTGTGCTCACTATCACACGCACAGTCTGGCTTTTAGAAAACACACTTGCATATCTTTGCAAGTGTGCAGAGAGAGGAACACTGAAGCTGGGTAGAACATCTATACCAAGACAAGAAAACAACACACACACACACATCAAAAGAGGCACAATGCTATCACGATGCTTGTTTGGCTGTGTGGTATTAGCAGCAATCACAGCCGCAAGCCGGTTCCCTTATTAACAAACACAATAGAAAGAAAACCTGCTCACTTCAGTGAAAATGGTTAGCAGAGCTTATCGTATGGAAGCAAACTGCCTCAGTAAATCCACCAAGGGGAGTGCAACGTGGGTGAGAGCGACCCTCTCGAGGTCACCGCATTGTACTGTGGCAAGGCTTTTTGTCTCATCACAGGCAAAAAAAAAAAAAAGATGGGTGACTGTGTGTCTCTGTAAAGCCAGGTGTGTGCCAGGATGAGAAGAGACAAGAAATGAAAAAAGGGGAGACAGAAAGAGCAAGGCAGTTAGCAGGGAGGGGGGAAGCACAGATGAGGCTGTCTGTTTGTGCCTGAATGCCTGTCATCCTTTCCCATTCAATCTTATTTGCATGGGTCTGGAGAAGAGAAAATAACCTGAATAAATTAACTAGACATGAACACACGGACACACATCCGTGTATGGAGGGGGGAAAAAATAGAAAAGTGCAAACCATCTCATTTTCAATTTGTTCTCCATCATCTGGCATGCTCACGTATACACACAAGCAGATGCGAAGCTGGCTAGTGCATCTGAATTAAACAATAAGGAGGGAAAAAAGTCCCAGAGAAGCATCATTTTGGCAAAAGTGCTTCTCATCAAACAAACAACTAAAGGTGTGTCAGTGGAAACTTGTCAAAAGTAGCATAACAATAATAATAGCTGGGTGTAGAAGGAGGGGGAGGGGGGGTAACAACAATCCTGCTATCATAAACAGTCATTAGCTGTCATTAGATCTGCTCGGTTGGCACTCACCCACCGACAAGACACAGGCATGCAGTGCTTTAGGCTCGGAGGTAACTTCATTTATATTGTCTTTCACTGTGGGACTTTAAAGGGATGCTGCAATTTTTCCCCAGAAAGGGAACACAGGAAGGGCTCATGGCCACCCCCCTTCCCTGAAAAACAGCTGGAGTTTTTTAGCACCAGCTGAGGAGGGCAGGGAGGTGCAAAGAGTCTGTGTGTTTAGGCAAGATGAGCGCCTGTTATGATGTGGTTTTGCGCTTCTGGTTGAGGGTTTAAAGCAAAAAGGAGAGGGGGGGTTACAGGGTGGCTGGAAACACTTGCTTCCACACAGTCGTGCATAACCGTTAGAAAGGTGAAGATAAATCCAAGGGTATATTGTTTGACGGACAGGAAAAGCGCCAAGCGGCTGTTCAGCTGTTGATCCTCGCCCTGCTATTTCTGTCCCAATCGACAGCTTCAAACACATCACAGGCGCTGTGTGTCGAGAGCGACGCCTCACTTTTTGACCCTGGATTTCACAACATGTTTGAGGAGCGAGAGAGTCATCCTCCTCCTAGTTGCTTCAAATGGATTATTAAATTCCTTGTACTGTATAAATCACCAAGTTTCTCCGTGGGACTGTAAGACATTTTGCAGTGCGTATCCAAAAAAGATGTCTCAGCGAGTGTATGTGAGCCGTCTTTTTCCTGTTTTGTGATGTGTGTGTGTGCACAAGAAAGCAAGAGTTTCCACTAAGCCTGCTAGGTGATGCATGGGGATTACTACTTACAGCCACCCTTAAGGCTTATCCTGGTGCTTGTTGGAGGTTCACGTTTATTCAAATTGCCTTCTAATGACTTGCAGAGGTCTTAGGGAAGGATATGTGCCAAAACACTGACTATAAAATAATCAACTTCCTGGAGCCAGGAGCTTCTTGCTGTTACAGGAATGTAGCTGCAAGTTATGACAGTTGTTGGTCAGTATCTGATCTCCCCAGTGTGCCTACTTTATAAGCAATGTCTCAGAAAGAGCGCTGGGTTCACAAAATGTCTGCCAAGAAGCAGCAAGAGAAGAAAGGTTTGCTGTGGTGAGAACACAGTGAGGCGCTTAAGGCACAAACAGTACTGATGTACTTGTGAGGCTGTGAATTCCAGCCTGGCTCACTTTTGACACATAGCAATACTCTGCCATCATTGCTGGCAGTTTCTCAAGGTTCTTTGCTAATAAGACTGAAGCTAAAAGAAAAAAAAACGTCCACAGATATCACTGGCTCTATGCTAGATCTGCAGTTTTCCTTAAACATGTTAATGTGTTTGGATTGAGACGTCAGGAAATACAGGTGTAGCAACTTGATGCAACGGAGAGAAAATACATCACACACAAGGTAAAGCTACCATAACACTTTCGTGCTGCATTAAATTACAAACTTACACATCTAGTCTAAATAATGTTGCCTGAAGACATAAAAAAATGTTGCAATCACAACACACCAAAACACACAGAAGTGAGCATTAGACAGTTGTTAAAAGTTTAAATGAGCTGAGTGGGTCTTCATCTCTGCTGGGCAGCAGGAAGCCATCAGCAGACTTCAGCTTCTCACCGCTTCAGAGAGCAGTGTTAGTCACACTGCATCACATCTAACTTTCTTCCTCACTCGCTCATCCTTACACCTCCTTCTCTCCTCATTTCGCAAGGCTTGCCTTGTACGCATTTCCCACCACGAGCTAGTTCAGAACAACTTTTCTGTTCTTTCTCATACGCTCTGTTCTGTTACCACTCCTTTCATTTTAATTTTTCTCTCTCTCTTTATTTCCTCTTTGTTCACACTTTTCCAATCTTCACATTTCTTCGTCTCATTATCGGAGCACAGCCTCCATGCACTGATCTCGTACATGGCAGTTGGATTTTATTTCAATCAGTGTTACGACATGGATAAAGATGATCATGCTGCAAGGTAAAAGATGATGAAAAGCAAGATTTTTTAATAAAATAAGAGATTAATTAAACATTTAACATATTTGTAAAAGTACTGCAATTTTTTGTTGCAGTTTATAGTTCTGGTTTTGTGAAACGTCCTCTTGTGTGTTTTCTTGCTGTCAAGGTTCATTATGACTTGAACCCAGGATGATGAGTACAGCAGATTAGGCACTACAGAGTAGAAACTTGGACAACAAGACAGTAGTTACAGATAATATGATGAAACTGACCCTGACAAATCTAAGAAATTGTGAACTTCAGAGTAAATGCCTGACACATTGAAAGAAAAACACTGTTTCTCTTCATCTGCCCTGGATCCACCACAGGGTCACTGTGACCCAATATGAGCAATCGAGGCTTAGTCACAGGAATCATTTCAGCTCAAGCACTGTCGGAGTTACAGCTCATAAAACAGAGGCGGACACTGAATTATCGGCCACATTGTTTCTGCTGAGTTTAACCACTTGTTGGGCAAAGGCCAAGTTGGGAAATACAGTGTGCTTCTCTTCATTCTGAACACAAAGCTCCTTTTCCTGGTAACAAAACTTAGCAGAATAAACAGCCATTTTGTCTGTTTCACAGAAGCCCCTGCAAAGATATTTGTTTTTCATTATCGTGTAGGAGTCATCAAGTCACGCTGGCAGGAAAATAATACCATTAATGAAAGCCAAATTGAATTAAATCACGGATTTGACCGTGGGTTTCCTCACTGTCATGGACTGACATACGGATTCCTCTATCTGTCTCCAACACACACACACACACACACACACACACATACAAATAAATCCCTTTGCTGGGAATGAGGTCTCTCAATCTCCACAAACAATCAGATAATCCTCCAGGAATCCTTTACTTCTCTTGGTCTCGCTATCACACAAAAAGAGAGGGAAAGAGGCAAAGATATACCCACTCGCAATCACACACACACAGACACACAATCAATTCATAGAGGCTGCGTTTATCCTAAAATAGTCTACCAATCTTAAGCAGCTCAGGTGGCGTCATTGAGTTTACCATATAAATGACCTGCCTTTCTACTAAAAGATAAAACTAACTCTGTTAAATAAGTTCTAAAAAACAGAGTTTTGTGCAAGCATGAGTGAGTCAGTGTGTGTGTATGTGTGTGAGGTCTCTAATCTACACATATGTGCTGCCACACACGTGATCAGACAATTGGTCTGCTACTGCCTTTAGCAATGACAAAGACAAGCCACCCACATGTCTATTGCCTGTTTTGGTTATCAACACCTTTCTGGATTGCCAGAAAACGCTCTGGCAAAACTACATCTCAACTCGTTTTGCCAGACATAACGGGCCTGGCTGACAGTGAAGTCGACTGGCAACCGGACCGTTGCCACTTGGCTGTGAAGATGAGCCAGCTGTCCGCTACAGTTTTGGGATTGAAACACTGTTGGAAACTTGCATCTGACTCATGTCAGGTGACGGAGTGCACAGCGTAATAAACATCTCCCGATGACACAGGACAAACCAGTGTCATTTTTAAATTGACTTTTAGATATTAAGTCATAGATGGCAGAGAAACATGTACAGCTCATCTAGAACAACAGTGAGGTTCTGGTTATTGGTCCTAAGACACAGAACCAAAGCCTACATCCTAAATTGAAAGCTTTGGCCTTAAATCCACGTGAAAAGTTGATGAATCTTGGTGTTTTATTTTATTTTACTCAAATTTCAATTTTAAAAACCATATTTGTCATATAACATTGATTGGCTATTATCTTAAAAATAGTTTAAAGTGCAGCTTTCTGTCACAAAAAAAGAAAATGAAATTGATACTTTTATCTCCTGCAGAACATAACACTGTAACACTCTTGTTTCTGGTCTTCCAAAAAGGACCATCGCACCTTTAGAGCTGCTACTTAATTAAACTGTGTGTCTGCTAACGAAACTGGAAAGATTTCACAATACACCTATTTTAAAGTCTCTGCACTGGCTGCCTGTATGCTTATTTGTATGAAAAATGCTATGTAAATACAGCTTTAATTGATTTTTTTAAAAAATGGGATAAATTGAGATAAGTAACGTTCATCAAATTAACTGTCTGTCTCTCCTTCTTTCCCCCGGCCCCTCCATCTCTTCACAGACTATCCCAGCACAATGACAGAATTAGTATTTTTAGACTCAGAGGCCTCTAGAGGATCCTCATCAAACATGATGGGGACACATTGAGCCTACATGCCCACATTTTCATACAATTTTCACAATAATTCACAAATACAAACAGAAATACACGCCCAGTTCCAAAGACAGAACCTAACAAATGGATATTAGCTTTAGTCGTCATTACTGTCATTCCCTCTGCGCGAGGTAACAGGAGGAGGGGGAAGTTGGAGGGCATTAACACAGTATGCACAATATAGCTGAATCTGATGATTAAATAAGTCTTTGAACTTTTAGCAAGAAGAGCTGCATACAGATACAACTTCAGCTTTTAAGCTACTTTCTACCCCGAAGATACAGTATGAAAAACAGCCGGTACTGCAGAGTTGCTGACCTAAACATTTCATATGAGTAGCTGAAGTCAGGAGAGCCAGTGAGAAGAAAACAATGCAGATGACAAAGTAAAGTAAAGAGGAAAACTTAAGTAAAGAAGCACATTTGGAATCAGAGTAAAATGATTTTCCCAGAATGAGCAAAAGTGAAGATGCATCCCTTTGGAGCCTCCTCCAGATTGGAACTGGGACAAATGTGAAACAGATCCGTACGAAGCATGCAAGCTACGTGTCAAGGCCAAGATTACATTTTTTTATTTGTGCAGTGTCTGAAATGTTTCCTACAATAACCTTTCAGTAATTAATTATCTTTATTTCATCATGTCAGAACCAAATGTGTAGCAAACTATTGTTTGGTGAACAAAAAAAAGTTTTCATATAAACAGTGTCTTATTTGTTCTTTTCTTGTAATAAACCTTTAGTTTTAAAAAGCTATAAAGTTTTCACGGCTTTGCAGACATTTACAGTTTTACAAGCTTTATTAAACTGAAACCCTCCTTTAATCTCCTTTATTGCCTGTTTAGGTAAGTATCAGAGTATTTATTATTTGTAGCATCTGTTTGGTGCTGTGCAGACACCACAGAGTCCCTTTGTGAGGGTGTTTGGTGTGGCTGGGAGCCAGACTGATGAGAAATCCAATCAAAACAGTCTTTACAAGAGCTTTAAAGTTAAGACAAGGTGTGATTGTAAACCTAAGTAATAATTTTCTTTGATTTCATCATTATGATTTCAACATTTCATATCACAATCTCTTCTCCAAAATATCCCTTTCCACATCCTTAATATGTTTATATTACAGCATACTGAAACAGTGATGAGCAGTGGTGCTTAATTTCTCCTCATTGTCCAAACACATACGTGTTGACTAATCATTCTAACTGGTTCTAAAGCAATGAGTGTGAACAGGAACGGATGTTTATCTGACTGGGAGATGGACAGTATGAACCCCACTTTTCTCCCCATGTCGGAGAGGATCATTAAGAAAATAACATTTTGGAAATGTTCACCTCACAACATGAATATTTCAGTCAAAATGGCAAAGTGCTTTAAAATTGTGGAAGATAAAATTCTAAGCTTTAAGCTTCTAAATATATTTATTAATCATTTTTAATATGTCAAAAAACAAATTATCAGAAAAAAACATTAACACCATAGAACTACAGCACATTAGTCCCACATTCAAAACTCACTGGGACTTTATATATAACAATCTTTCATGGTGTGAATTGTTAAAGCTTCCAATAACATACAAGGTTTATCATATATTGAGAACACGTTAACTACTGATTTACTAAAGGTAAGAAGGACACATGCACTGGAGTGGGATTGAGGGCGAGCAGCTGAAAGCAGCGTAGCAGTGCAGATATAGGTAGGACTGATTTGCATATTCATGGTTTTGCACATTCTAAAAGACAATAAAGCCCAGACTTATACTGAATGCATTTTAATGCATGAAGCAAGAAAAACTGAAAAAACAAGACATAATGTTGATGGGCAGTTGAAAAAGCCAGATCAACTTTATTTTTGTAAGTCGTTCTGAGATGATACATAAAAAAGAGTAACACATGACTATTTCAAGTATGCGTGTGTGGGAGTCAAGTTATGCCGAGGCACATGATGCCTCCCTAACGGTTTACAGGCCAAGATCTCACAAGAGCTGAAGGAGGTGGGTGGGGGGGTTCTTAAAAAGGGAAAAATTGTTTCCTTCAAAATGAGATGATTGCCAATACACACTGACTCGGTTGAACTTCATACCTTCTTTTCCCAGGAGAAAATCCAGGAAGTGGTAGGTGTAGGCAACTCCGACTTTAGTCTCCACCTGAGGCCGTCGGAGGGTGGAGTAAATATTGCCAGGGCTACGCTTCTCTTCGGCTTTCCTCAACTTTGGGAGCCTACACCCCATTTCTCTGGGAGAGGACAGGAGAAAATATGCGATTTAAAAAGAGGAGGTTGAGAAACATGACATTTATGGTTTCTAAATATAATATAAGTAATAAACTTTCACTTTCAACAGAGTGTGATTGTTACGCACAAACCTAAATGATTCTCTTCATGTGACACCTTTAGCTTCGGGGGGTAAAAATGTGTGAATCCTAACTCAGATGTTCACACAACACATGCAGAGACACAGACCCCAATAACACTGAAATATGAGTGTGTCAGCCATTACCTGCTTGGTGGGCTGTGATACGGGCATCTCCTAATCAAATGGGGCTGATTGAGAGCGACATGTTTGATCAGAACGAATTAGAGCAGAAATGAGACCGATTTCCTGCCCTGTCAAGCAGAGCGACATGAGACTAGATAGACAGAAAGAGCAGAGCCAAAATATTAGGCATGTTCTACTGCCAACCAATTTATATGCTGATCCAAGGCTTGCCTTTAAGCACAAAGGAATCTGTGTATTATAAGCTTCTTTTTTTATTATTTTGTCAAGACCAGTAGATAGCTCTGAGAATAGGCGTTTGGAAAAACAATTTGGAATAAAGCTTGTATTTGAAATCCCCCTCTTCTGAAATTCAACAGGCAATTTAAACCCAAAGATATTGCTTGCACGCCTTATACAGATTGAAAACAAGAGAAGTGAGGTGACGAAGTAGGGGGATGACAAAAGAGGGGACGGAGGGGTAAAGGACAAGAGAGAAAGAGGTGTGGCCAAAATTCATCAAGCTAATCTGATGTGACAGCATCGGTACCCTCAAACCATCACCACAGACATGCTTAATATTTCCGTCTGCCACGGCTTGTAAGAGCCACACGGTGAGGTGCACATCTACATGTCTATATGTGCAAGTGTACTTTGTGTGTGTGTATGTGTGTGTGTGTGTGAGTCTTCCCCAGGGGCAGGTCTATATCTGTATCTGTTTGGGGAGCATGGAGAATGACATAGTAACTCCCATTGGGCCAAGTGCATGGACATTAACTCGGCTAACGATCCTAACAGACTACATTACGCCTTGTGTGTGTGTGCCTGTGTGAGATGTGTGTGTTTGGTGACTAACGGCTCTAAATGCTTGGTGAACGCATTCTGAAAGGTTACAAAGTTCTAGAAATGCTGCATCTTTGTTACACTTTTGCAGCTCATCTGTCGTGAGACGGTACACTCAGTTATTTAAGTTTCGTGAACTGCAGACAATTACAAGTCATTATTCATTCAGTTCAACATGAACTTTTATAGAATAAACAAATAAGGAGAGAAGGAGACATGATGATAGAAGGAAGATAAAACACTGTATCTTATATGTCTCTCTTCTCCTCCTATCACTCTCCTCTTAAATTTGTCAACCATTAGTTCTTCAGCTTGTATTGTTCAGGAAGCTTTGCCTCGTCTCGTCATTCCCTTTTTCTTTACATCCTCTGTTCAATAAACACCACTTATTTCATGCTGTTGGTACAAGAACTCACTGTAAACTCTTCTATGTCCAACTTGTAAAACCATCCTCATTCTTCACCGTCAGCTCACCTCCACATTCTCTTCCATCCACTTATAGACTCAACTTCACATCAGTTTTGCTTCTTTAATTCTTTACTCAGACTCTGCTCTCTTCAGGTTTTGCTATCTACCCCATCTATTCATTTTTCAACCATATGCATGTTCAGACATGAGAAGTTTGATTTTGAGGCATCCCTAAGACAGCTGAAAGTCATAGACTCTTCAGCGTGCCCCGAGTCTGTGCAATGGTCACTAAGCAGTTCAACATTCCTGAAACACCTTGCTTAGGAGCCATGTTGGCCATCTGTCTCGAGTTCTTATTGAGGCAGTGGCTCCATTGTCAGCTAAACAGGTGTAATGGCCGTTTTTCCTGTCAAAAATTTCTTTAGATTGAGAAGAACATGAAATTAATAATGAAGAATAAAAGAAGTTGAACATACATTAAATGTTAAAGCATGAAGTGAGACGATACAATAAGACATTCAGACAGGGTAAAGACACCTTTGTTTAAAGACTCTGGTTGTGTGAGTCAGTCTGGAGCCTGTTCTTAATATATGACAAACAAAACCGAAGGTCTCGTCTAAACATTTTCCTGATGGATGGATGCTGGTCTTGCAGATAGTTTACTAAAGTCAGAATGACATCAGTTTAGGAGCCTTATGGTTGGACCTTTCAGCTAGACATTAATTAAGAGCAAGGTAATTAGGCTAATATATGGAATTTTCCTAACACAGGTAAACTTAGACAAAGACTTTACATTAATTGGAACACATCTAAATAATTCTTTTTCAATGACTACCTATAGCATAGCAGTACATCATCTACATCCTATTCTACATACTATAGCTATACATATGCCGACAACTTCTCCACCCAAAGGAAGCCAATCCAACCTGGACAGACTCCATTGCCTCACTGAAGGTAACTATTATTAAAACAACGTTAAACCATTAGCCATCCAATCCTTTCTAACCACTAAGCCATTCTGTCTGGTAGCTCAAAAAATTTCCACAGCAAATGTGCTCTCCTGCTGAGCCTGTTGAGTCCCATAAAACTATTACAATGTCTCCAGACAAACAGCGAGCCAAGACAGCCCCAGGGTATGGACTTGGAGCACGTAGATCCACTCCCAACATTTTTCCTGGTTGGCTTTACTTTAATACGCCTTATCCGCTAAGAGGAAAAGAAGCACAATTTGGAAACGCTTAGAAAGATTCATCTTTGGTTGGTTATAGGGAAAAAATTAGGGTTTGAGAGTACAGGTCAAGCATTAGTGGGTGGAAGAAACTGATCGTCTTGTATCTCAGAGTCTAAAATTGCATCAAATTCTTAATTTTTTTCCCAGTGGCTGTTGGTTTTGTTGCTCTTAAATGAAATTTTACTGATTCTGCTCCTGGTACTGGTCAGTCAAGTGATCCACTGTCTGACCCAAACATGTCATTATCATTTTCAATGTATGCTGACAGCTTATTTTCAAAACACAAGGTTTCTCTTTAAGCAGAATAGCTGTTGGGGGGGATTAAAAAAACTGACACCTGTAATTTGACACAACACAAAAGGTAAAGTCAAAACTCAACGTTGCGGTGTAAGAGAAACTCAACCGAGTTGAATATTCAAGGCCTTTTTGCTTCATTTCAGGCCTTTTCCTCTACAAGTTGACTTCAAACAGAATCTCTTACACGCTGTCGCACTAACACACTGGTAGAAAAGGCCTTGACAGCAAAAAAAAACCTCACTGAAGAGGGAAAGACAGGAGAGAGAGACATAAAAGGAATGTAAAAGAGAGAATGAAGTGACAGACAGGGAGTAGCAGAGTGCTCATCATTAGAGAATCTCTTGTAACCAAGGTTTTTTGAAATGACAGCAGATTTATGTGAGAGCATAATCTGTCTGCTGTATGCCACTGCTCTGCTACTTCTGCCACTCCAGGGATACCCGCTTTACAAGAAGCCATGCTCATCTGAAGCAGGGTAAGAGCTGAAGACGGACACAGGCTGGGGTGAATACCTACAGTGATTACTGCAGACTTTACAACAGTGAGATGATTCTTTTTTATTTAAAACAAAGAAAAACATCTGATGAATGTTTTTTTTTTCTCTCCAAGTCATTGCTTTAAATAAAAAACATGTAATTTACTATCGCATCAGTATACTGTATATTTAATATCTATGCCAATGCACTCATATTACAAACATGATATAATAAAAGTATTAATGCACAGCAAGACGTGAAGAAGAAAAATGACAAATACTGTACTGAGTGGTGCAATAATGCACTTTTATACAAACCAAGATGCTTCATATGCATTTAGGTAACTACACAGTAAACACTGATTCATACTGATGGAAAAATGTTTTTAACCAAAAGAAAAAATAATCAAACACGCAATTTGTTAAAGATGTCTTAAAACTGTGTATGTAATATATACTGACAGGATATGTTGTAGCAGGAGGAATTCTCTGTTCAGCAGCAAGAAGAGCCGCCCTGGAACAGATGGTCTGACACCACTGACTTCTGACCAGCAGCTTATAACCACAGAAAAACTGGCAAGTACTTAAAGATGCGCAAGTAGATTATTGATCATTTGAGATGATTAAACAGGCAAAATTACATTAAAATCTAACAGATGAGTTTCTTGCTTTTTTCCTCATTTACAGGTCAAATTAATAAACTAATTTGTTTAGTCATTTAAGTCCCAGTACTGTGCAGTAAAAAAACTGATAAAGCAAAAATTAAGAGTTGTGACAGCAAGTTATTTTTATATTCAGGAAAACTAATAATGTGAAGGTGAGTGTCTGAAATTCCCACTCTGACTGCATTAGGGGTTTAAGTATTCAACCACATCATGCTGATTCTATAGTCAAAATCCTCAGCACCATTATCTGGCCCTGAATAATAAGCAACACTACTCATTGCAGTATGTATCAGTAAAAAATACAAGTGCAAGGAGCTGTTTGTTATGTGCACCAGCTGATTAGGATAAACAAATTATCATTACTGGTGGGGAATCACGTGCACAGATTTATATGAAAGCTGTCCATTTTCCTGCTTTGGAAATGGTGGGTTTATAAGGTTTTTATATTTCTGTTAACAGAGTGTGACCCCAAATTAATTAAATCACTTTCTATAGTTTTTAAGTTGCTTAATGATGGAAATTAAGTTATGCTGCTAAAAGCTACTAATTTTATTGTGTGTACACTACAGGTACAGCATCTCCCTGAATTTTAATTTTAGAGGTGAGAGACAGATCACTGCAGAGTGGGCTTCCCTCCCACTGGGTTCTATGAGTTTCCACGAGGATGCTGCTGATGATCAAGAAAAAAAGAAGAGCAAGAATAGAATGAAGAGAAAGAAGGAGCAGGAAATGGATAGAGACAGACTGAGTGCAGAGTGGGAGCGTGTCAAGTTGCCAGCAGGGAGGTGTGATTCCTCCAAGCAACAAAGTAGTCATCTCAAACAGTGTTTTAATGAGGCTGCAGAGGGAGGATAAAAACTAATTATGACATTGATGTATTGGTTTGTCACGCAGCTTTGTAAAAAAAAAAAAAAAAAAAAAAAAAAAACTATTTTTCTCCCAACAAAAAAAGGATGAATAAAAGAGGAGGTTTTGAACTGGAGCATCAGCTTACTAAGCCCTGAGGTTGATCCTAAACATTTAGTGTGGATTGCTGTGGAGTAAGTGGAAATCATTGTGATAAACTGGGTGTCACTCACAGCTTATGCTGCTTTTTTTCCCCAAACAGATTCCCAGCTTTATGCTGCAGCCACACATACACATTCAACTAATTGATGCCCTGTGCGTTTTGTGGATGCAGCCTACCTTGAAATTACATGTTTCTGGTTTTCCCTCTTTCCTCTTTGGTGCGTTCAACCCCTAACATGGCACGCGCGCGCTCACCAGCCTCAGCAGCACGTGGTTATGGGCTGGCGCTGCCCGTTAACGGCGCCGGTTTAGTGAACGGGAAATGATACATGACAGGTCGCTTACGCATCACATCCATCTCGCCTTGGCACACAAACTCAAACCCCGTTCTTCCATCTGCGCGCGGCACATTTATACTCCGTCACGCATATCTCGAGTTCATTTCAGCCTGTGACAGCGAGCAGAGGGCTTATTCATTTCGTTACGCCAGGAATACAAATGGCACGCAACATCACACAAATCAAATGAATGGATGCGAGACAAACCCACGAGGATTTCTCTCTGTCACCGGTGTGTTGGTGGAAAGCTCGCGCAGACTTATGATACCAACATTTTAGGAGACATCTTTGGAGACAGTTAAACTACATTAAAAGTTGTAATAAATAAATAAATGAAAGAAATCTCATTTGCTACTCAGAGAGGTCGCATGTGTTGCAAAAAGTAACTTAAATGTTGGCTGGCTATGTTCAATTTTGGTTGCCAATAGTCAAAATAACATACATAAGATGTAAAATAAAATATATTTAATAAATTAATACCTATACTAGTCTGTACTCACCAAAATGGTCCTTTTTTACGAAGTCTGAACAGGATTAAAAGCCTCCTCACAGCACTCGACGCGTCCTTCCTCTATGCATGTAGTCTGTTTCAGTCACGGCTGCTGCTGCAACGCACACACACACACACACACACACACACACACACACACACACACACACACACACACACACACACACAGATCTGACAGAACCTGCGATCCAATGGGAGAAAGACATGAACCCCTCATTTAGACACTACAACTGACTGCAAGCTCACGATAAACACTCCGTGGAGCTGTACGTGTCTGGTGCGCGTGCAGGGAAAGAGGGCGGTTTATCTCTCCTCCTCCTGTTGTTCCTACTAGCTGCTCTACTTAGATCAAACACTACAAAAGGAACAGAAACAATCTGCACCTAATTTGACAACATAAAATAAGAAGTGAACCTTAGAAAAGTAAGGAATTTCCATTAAGTAACCTAGTGTCCCCAGATGTTGGATGCTTTCAAACTTGTGCTCGTCACGCGCAGATGTTGGCCTTCTATCGCGACTGGGTGCGTTTTTTTGGGGTCTCGAAGAAAATTCATATTTCATTAACTGTAACCAGACTAATCCATAATTCAGAAACGTCTGACACAGGGCAGGTCAAAGGCGGGAAAGGGCACTCATGGGAATCATGTCACACCACCAGACTATGAAAAACAAAAAGGATGATGGGCTGGTTGCCAGGCAAGATGAGGGTCCAGTCCTGACTGATATGCTGCAACCATCATCAGTTCACAGAACTTTATGCAGATCACTACCCTCTAACTCATAACATTATTTGTAACTTTGAACAAACTTAGAATTTGAAAGAAAATGTACAAACATGACAGCATATTTAGCTTTATTAATTGTACAAAAATAACCAAACCCTACAAAACATGAACACCGAACAAAACTAAAGAGTGCAGCCCAGGCTCTCTGAACAGGAAACGTTTCAACACGTCTGCACACAACAAACCTTTCAGGTGAATGAACATACAAAACTATATATCCTTAAAAAAAAAAAATCTGTGATGGACACCAAATGTGCGACACTGCTTTTAAAATAAAATACCAAACACGTCCACTCATTTGTGATGTGCGGATAAAATTCTACGTGGAAATATTTACAAGCTTAAAACCCTGAAACATACTGAACCCTGAGCAGTGAAAAAATGTAGTAAAGCACCCTACTTGGAAAGAAACCCATGTTTTCAATCTTTTCTCTTTCAAATATCAGTTGATTGAGTGATGTAAACACATCCATGCAGTGATTGACTTTGACTTAAAGGCTCCAGAAACCAAATGAAAAATATATTGATTAACATAAATGTCAAACTGTGGAGGCGTAGCGACAAGGCCTTGCATATGCTGAAATAACACCAAATTAAATAAAAATGGAGTGCAAAATAAATGAGTGCTTGAATTAATGGAGTGTCTCTTAGAAAAGTTAATAAAGATCTTAATCACAGGAGCACTGACCCTAACCTGGATATGAGAAACACTTCAGACTTGAAACAGGTAAATTACTGTCAAGACATTGTTATAATATACAGAAACATATTTCTTATGTACAGAGAGCTCTTGCAGAGACTAAAATCCCAAACCAAATATATATTTAAAATATACAAAAAAAAAATAAATAAAACATAAATAAGCACAAAGAATAAGCTTAAAAGTCTTTAAACCTTATGTCTGATACAATAAACCAAACTGAACAAAAAGAAAATGCGATCCCATGTATCAGCGTGTACATTCACGGTGCTCTGCTCGCAGTGATCCAAGTGAGTTAAAAGCAGCTGACATCAGGTCAACTTTAATGATCTTGGTTGAAGTGGCTGGGATCAAACTGGTACAGTAAAAGTGGAAAGCTCATGCAGTCTGGTGTTAAAATGGCTCTCAAAACCCGAGGCAAAGAAAGGAAGATGAGGACGTTCCAACATTATGAAGAGTTGAGTTGCTTCCAGATGGCTACAAACCAAGAGGTCACTGATTGTAAATGGATTCTTTTGAGCACCGTAGCCTAAATGTGAGGAAGAAAATGACATCACAGGTAAATGTTTTCCACCTCAAAAGCACACACAACCAGGCAGCAATAACCTAAATTACTTTATGTTAAGCATACAGAAAATTGTCCCGACACTGAGGACATAATTCTGCTTGTGAAGGGGAAACAGAGCAACTCAGATTTAAACAGGAAAAGACAATATTATGCCACAAATAAAAAACTTTAATCTCTAGGTGTAATTTTTCGGATTAATCTCCTTCTTCCTGGGTAAGAAGAAGAAAACATATAATCTTGGAGGCTACTGGTCTTCCAAGATAATTGCCTATTGTAGAATGTGTTCTGAAGTACTCTTACCTGTCAGGGGACCAGACAGCGTTGGACTACAGTACAGTCAGCATAGTCTGGACTCCACAGTCCACAAAGCTCTGGAAACATAATGAAAAACATTTACAAGGCCAACTTTTGTACAGTTGGTGTATTACAATGATGATTCATGATCTATTCTTCAGGATACTACTACCAGCCTGACAGCAACCTCTAGTGGTGCTAATGCTTACAACAGTTTAGAAAAACTTGGGCTGCTTTTTCATTAAAAAAATAAATAAAATAAAATTTGACATTTTGAGACCATAAATATTTTTTTGTTGATTAAATAAATATATATAT
>JBAMHX010000019.1:9976143-10005214 GCA_037177515.1 Pseudomugil tenellus
ATATATGTGTGTGTGTGCAAGTGTACAGGAGGGTCAGAAAAACCCTTTATGATACTTAGATATGATGCTTCTGAAACTGTCAATAAAAACAGGTACCTGATTGACAGGTCTTGTCCTCTGGTCTACATACCAGGGAGGTGGGGTGTACTGTGGGGGAGAAAGAGGGGTCAGCAACATTCAAGGGCAAAAAAAGGGGAAAAAAAGCAAGCCAGGGTGGGGATGTGGATTAAAGGTCCCATATTAATTATTATACACATTAATTATTACATGATTCTGAAATGCGCTACTTGGTGGCTTCAAACTGTAGTAGCTCTGTCTTAACTTTCGTGTTTTTGTAATCCAAGTGTCCTTTTTAAGACATGAGCTGTCAATTTGGGTTGTCCAAGAAGACTTTTCACGCTGATAAGAAGCTGTGCTGTATGGGAGATTTTCTGCATATTTTTTCTGCTCTGTAAGACTTGTTATGGTGAGTCTCCATGGCAACGTGACTCATTTACCACTGACATCAACTGATAATGCTCTGCAAATTCAAGATTATCAGCGAAATAACATTTCAAATCCTAATGGAGTTGAAAAGAAACAGAAGAGGATGCAGGGCAGGAGTGAGGCGGAGAGAAAACATTCTCAAGACAACTATGTCAGATTTTCCAGCACCAGTTCAACACCAGTCTGATTCAGAAAAGAATTCCGGTGATGTGGAAAACATCCTGCCTTGTTCCAGCTAAAAATGATAACATTATGCATTTTGTAACTTGCACAATACTAGTTTTGCCATACCACTGATTTCTTGCTGTCAGGTCTCTACCCGGAACTGGGAACGGCTTACTATGGCTCCCTCCCAGTTGCTCTTGTCCATCCGCCCCACCCACACTGAGCAGCCAGATAGGCCCTAATTTCCTCGCACAACCCGTGACATTGCCTCAGACACAGCACGTCTCGCCCACCTACCCAATGAAGTAGATCGGAGTAGCGCTAAAGTTTTCAGATAGGAATGGGAGGACTCTCTTCCGTGCTATGTGGGTCAGGCATTTGCTTTGCCTTGTTTTAAGGTACAATTAACACTACTAGAAGGTTAAAAGCTCATAAAAGCCAATTTTGCATAATATGGGACCTTTATTGGACAGAAAGGGGATGCGGGTATAGCACAGACTGAAACGACCACACACTTAAGAGAATCGAAGCCTTATCCCACAGTCCCCTTTTTTATTTCTAAATACCTGGTAGGTGTAGACATTTTGTGCGTAGTCCACTGGCATCGGTGGAATTGTGACCCCTCCAAAGTTGGTGTAAGAATATGCCTGCAAACAAAAAAGTAGAAACGTCTAACCTCAATGGAAAAAGATAATGTTCAAACACATTCATACTTTAAATGTTTTCCTTTGCATATTTGTAGTTATACAATAATGTAATGACCAACTAAGGATTTGCCTTGCAATGCAAGAAAATGTTTCTCTGGAAGCTGTTGTCAAACCTTTGCAGTTTATTTACCCAAAACTCTGGCACCATGTAAATGAGAAACCAGAATGCAGCAAAAAATTTGTTTTTCTGTCTCAGGGTTGTGGTGTAAACAGTGCCGAAGTCATCATTTTTCCACATATAAAAAAAAAAAAAAAAGTTCCATTGAAAGATTGATTTTCTTCTTATCACATTAGTCCTTGGCTTTGAGAATAAACATAATCCAGCCTCAACAAATACTAAAGTTAATTTCCCTGTGAGTAACAGAAGTGTGTGTGGTCAGGCTGTTAATGAAACTCACTATGTTTTCACTTTATCAACCTTTTCCTCCTTTTCTCACGTGTAAGATACCTGATTGTATGGGCTGCCTCCATTCATAAGGGGTGAAGGCTGAGTCACCCCACCTCCCATGGGTGAGCAGCAGGTACAGTAAAAGTACTGGGCAGGACTCATCCAAGGACCTTGTCCAACCATGCGGGATGGCATGGAGCCTAAAGGGTGGAGGACACAAAAGTATGACACTGAGAACCAGCTGTTCACACCCGACATTAGTACAGGTCAACGTGTCCAGGACAGGTGGACATTAGGTGAATACCTATGGTCTGGATATACACCTTTGTGGACAAAATCCTTTGCCGAAGTGGCTTAATGGAAGCATAAATTGTTGCTTATTATTTCAACAACTTTAACAAAGCTATAAGTCAAAGAACAAACAAGCATTGACAGACGTTTGTTCAAAAAGAACAATAAAAAAAGGGAACATTTTGTAGGGTTAAAACTATGGCTATGAACAGTATATGGGTGAACAGTATATGTAGTGGCAACACTTTGACCATCCACTACTTACCTAAGACCCAAATAATTTAAATTAAGTACAAAGAATTCAAGCAAATTAATGCTTACGCAAGTTCCTCTCTTTCATGATGGCAGGGCCCAGCTTGAGTTTCCGGCCTTTAAAACTGATCTGTTGCTGTAACAAAAATGACAGAAAAACATTATTCTCCATGGTTTAGAATGACAAAAAGCAGACAGACTTAAAACACTTTAATTACAATTAGTTGATTACAGAAAAATTAATGCAAAAAAAAAAAAACAAAACTGACCAATTCAGTTGTTAAATGCGACAGTGCATAATTTCCTGGAACATCCTTCCTACTGATGCACACCGTAGATGCCCACTAATAATTCAATAGTTGCTTTAAAATCTTGTTACTATTTCCGTTGTTTTTGGATACTTTTGGTGACTAACATAAAATCACGTACATTTGACTCTTCTCTGTTAGCACAGTGGCTACTGAGTAAGCAACACTCCATCTCAAAGAAGACACAAGTGTATTGGTCCACCCAAGTCCACATGCAGCATCCAGCTTCACGCTCAAGTCGGAGCAAGAGAAGATCGCTTTTGCTCAATGACCAGGCTAAAGTTGCCATTGGCTGATTAAATATGAATTATCCTGGATTAATTCGATTTTTCCAATTGATTTCCACCTCTAACGATAAAACAGGCTATATTCACTCACCTCAATGATTGACTGGATGTTGACATCTTCATTAAAGTACACAAACCCGTAACTAAGAAGCACACAATATATAAGGAAATTAGATCATATTAAATCAATCCAATTAAACATCTGAAATTATGACAACAAATCTCAAATCATGTTTGCAAAACTTACATTTTTCATTTATGCTTATTCATTTGACACTCATACACCATCACAAAATATAAATGACAACATAAAGTGTATATTTCAACTTAAAAAACAATATTACTCTGGCCGCTCATGAGAATACTTGTTTCTTTTCTAACATACGCATAGAAAAATAGATGTGGACACCCTATGTAAACGCATAACGTGGTTAATAACATTTAATTTTAACATTTTAGAAATTAAATTACTATTAATTTTTTAATTAAATCAAATTGAGACAATAATGAAAATTATTTAACATCACCACCTATTTCTAAATATCAAAACTCACCCCTTGCAGATCCCTCCACGGTATGTGATTATTTTTACTTCTTTTACAGCACCATATCTTGTAAAGAATTCACGCATTTCATTTTCATCCACCTGGGAACAAAAAGAATTTCACAGCAAATAAAAAAAATTTATTCTTCATTACTTTACTTGCACTTTATGTGCTAAAGGCTATCCAAAAAGTATCAAAGTGAACAATGTGTGCTTCCAAAACAATAACCATTATTTGTTTCCACTCAGTATAATAGAATTGTGTTAATCGTATTAAGTAATGTTACAAAAACGTGATCAAAAGTAGTTTCTCATCAATCAGCTAAAATCTGGAAGTACCACTCTCCTGTGGTCCAAATTTTCAAAGCTGTGACATTTTATTGGAAAAAATTGCAGAAGAAAACCCAAGTATTTAATTTATGTGTGTTGGCTGTAATTAAAAGAGACTAGTTTTTTTCTTTTCATATGAATCTATTAATGTAGATTATTTTCATTAAAAACATAACCTGTTATTCACCCAGATGTGACCAGATGTGTCATACGCAATGGCAATCAGAAGTCTGCATATTTATAGCTAAGCCCTTGTAAAATCATTTTCATGTAATATACTTTCCAAAGTGTACATATTAACCATATTGCTTTATTTATTTATATGTGAAAAACAAGAACCAACACTTGCTTTAAAAAGGTAATGAGTGAGATTAGTCCAGAGATAAATTACCTTCATGTCAATTCCACCAACAAATAGAGCGTTGGGAGTCAGTTTGCCTTCAGGTAGGATGTAGCCATTTGACAACTTAAAAGGTATGGGTTGGTAAATGTTTCTGGGTTTGTTGACATCCTTTAAAGAAAAATGACAGGAAGAAAAGGGAAAAATATCAAAAGTAGTTTTTTTTTTTTTTTTTACACTTGCTAAAGCTGTAAATCCCACAACAACATCGGACATTCTTGTATATTTTGCTAACGTTCAGTTTGAGTCAGACTGTATAGAAAACATGGACAGAACCTCCCAGTAGGTTTCAGCAAAAGTGAAACTAGTTGGACAGTGTCTACCGTCGCCATCTTAGCAGTTTCACGCATGCCGTCACTCCTGGGAAATGTCATAAATAGGCAAAGAGCTGGAGTTTTAGGGGTAAGGGGCTGGATGATGGATGTCTATCAAACTCCAAGCTGCTTGTTGCTAACAGTTCATTTTGATCTAACAGGAGTTAACCAGCAAAAGGATGTAGGTGAACTAAAACTAAGGCACACCGTTAGCCTGCTAAAAACTGCACTTGGGCTACACTCTGCCTTCTTGTGTGGATTTTGGAAATCTGTCAATCAAAAGGACACCCAGAATTATGCAATGTCAATATTAAATAATGTCTAAATGGATGAGGCATTTACAGTTGTCATGAAGGGAAACTCGACCTATTAAAAATAAATTATTCTTTGTACCAGGCTGTAAAAGAAAAAGTTCTGCTGTGAAGTTCGTGTTTTTAACACGTGACTCTATAGGAATTTGCTGCTTTGGAGCCCCTAGTGGAAGAGGGGTGAACAACAATTTTGGCACTTCCAAATAGACGGACTGGTTGAAGCTTGGTTTGACTTGAACTAGCTAGCTACGAACTACCGGTAATCGTGATAGCCACATGATTCACTGAGTGAGGCTAACCATTTGGAACTTGTGTTAAAGTTTATTTCAACCATCCATATGTAACATTAAACCTTCAAACAGAAGCTTTTCATTTGTTAATCTTAATTGAAGAAAAAATCCCGCAAAAAAGAACCCTTGAAATGACACTTGGCTAAGTAATGGTTCCTCGTGATTTTAACCCTTCACAAACAAGGATATATATATACAAAGACCAATAGCATATGTTTTCGTAATTTAGTTTGACGATATTTATTATAGAGTAATGTTAAACTGCTGTCGGCAAAGCTAACGGTTACTCCACGCAAGTAGACCGCCATTTCGTTTATGTCGTGGCTCAAGCTAACGCTAGCTAAAACTATCTGCTCTCAAAGGGCTTTGGGAATAAAAACAAACTAACTTTAAAAGAACAATTATTTGACCGCCATCTTTACACTGCTGCATTGAACACTCAAAACGGACAACCATACTTACCATTTCTAAAACAGTTAAAATCAATAACTTGACCGAGCAACTCAAGCTGCAGACCTGCTTGTCCACACGACAGCAGCGAGTATGTTAGCCAAAACCACACCCATGCACCAACGTGATTCATCTCAACCTGACGTAATACTTTACTCTTATAATTATTTTTTTCAACCCGAATATTGCCACAAAGCTTTGATATCTAGTTCAATGTTGTATGCAAGACAAGGAATACATTAATTAAAAAGTCACTGTTTAAATATGAATTGAATAAAAAGTTATGGGTTTTGGATAAGCAAATCATTTTTAAGTAGTGATGTTTTTTTTCTTTTTTCATTAACAAAAACCGACTAACGGTTTTATTAGCAAGTTGCAACCCACTGTGATTGCTTTCATGTTTCAAAGAGTAGGCTACCTGAGACGTGAGATGAGGTGCGTTTGTAATTTTTAAAAATATTTGTTATTTATCTTTTTTTAAAAAAAAAATCCATAATTCCTTCATAGTTTCTTTTCTTTTCTCGTGAAGTGTTTTGACATGGTATTTTAGCTGGAGCACACAGAGACTCACATTAATCGCGTGCCAAAGAACCAGCAATAGAAATTGATTTTAAGTCCTTTGTTGGTTGAAGGTGGTCTTTTTTCCCGCAGGTTTTGTGTTAACGTAAACTTAACACAGACTAACGGTCATTGGCGTTACCATGGAGACGACCCTGGATTAAGCTCAACAAGTGTTTCAGTTTACAGCAATGTGATAACTTCCTCGGGTGAAGCTTTGGGAGGGAAACTAAATATGTGGAAGTTTATATGAGTACTCTCAGTATAGGTGGCAGATTAATGACTGCTATTGTCGCTAACGCTGACTTGTTTTGCGGATGATCCAAACAGTACAAGTCAGGAATCCTGTCAGTTTCCCGTTGAAGCGAACGAAGGAAGGTAAACTTAACTGTACTACCGTGTGTACGCTGTTTAATTTTTAAGTGTTAAATAGATGTAACCTTATGTTATTTTTGTTTTTACAGGCTTTTATCCTTTTTATTTATTTTATTCTTTGAATTTGGTGAAACAATGAAACGGCTCAAACAGGTAACGTTTTTACACATTTTATTAGTTTGTCTGTTTTCCCTACATCGTGATCCACCCAACATCCTGGATTTAAATTAAATAGACTATCAGTCCCACAGAAGCTTAACTAACACGTTATTGGGAAAGGTTAGAAAGAAGAGGATAATTATAATCAGCAGAGGAACAGAACAGGAATAAATTATACTTGCAAATCTGTTGTCATGGTTACAGAAACTCTGAAATTGTAGTTCATTTTATTTTCTCATTTGCTTCAGATAAATGTGTTTAAACTTGGCATTTATTTAGTCCATCTTTAACAAGAAGGCTATTGAGAAAAAAAATACCATTACATTACTCAGTTAGAGGTGACTTTTCTCATTGCTTTGTCTGAACTACAGATGGAGGATGACTCCATGTATAATATGAGTCAGAACAGAGGGTTCCCCTTTCCCCCACCTTTGCCTTTAACATCTAATGAGCCATCCAATCTCTATCAAGTAAGAATATATTTTAAAATGTCATACAAACTTTGGCTAATCCTGTTTTATTTTCCTTGTCTCCAGTATAGCATATGAACTCTTGTCCCATCATCTTATCTCTTATTCCATCAGACCATTTTAAGGCACAGTCATTTCCCACCCATCCTCCAAGCCAATTCATGGACTCTTGCAGTTCCATTCAAAGAGCAACACCACCATCGGACACCGAGCGAGTCTATTGGAAACAATTACAGCTTCCGTGCCCAGCACTTAAAAATTAATCAACTCTGGCACAGACGACGACGCTCTCGTCAGTCCTTGGCAAAAGCAGCACCTCCTTGTATCCTTACAGGTTACTGCATTCATCAGACATACATTTGTTTTCTGGTCATTTTTCTGTCTAAACTCAGCAAAAATAACATGAAACTACTTTTTTTTAACTTAACGTAACTGTAAGCAATTACTCCACTTGGAAGGAGACAAGCAATTACACCAAGGAGCAGGTAAAGACATCTTCCACATGTTGTAAATGGTAGCTTAACTTTTATGATGATGTTTTTCAAACTAATCACTTCCTCTGATTCATGCTTTTACAGGGGGTTACCATCTCAGACTTCGATCTTATTTCAGGAAAAGTATAACCAAAGAATCTTAGAAACCCCCAGCAGTCGACCTATGAGTCCTAAAGAGCAGCTTGACATAATTCACACACAGGAGGAGAAGCTCAGGGCCACTCGAACTGAACCTAGTGACAGAGACCTGCAGGCAAGTATTAGTAAATTCACTCATGGACTACTCAGCTGCTGATTTGAAACTTTGGGAAAAATTTCATTTTAACACACCTTGAGTTTGCTCACACAGAGGTATATGTACTACATCAACACTATCCCCAGTTCCATGTTGGCCCACCAGCCTCACCAGCAGATAGTCAACATCATGCACCTGCTGCCTCCTGACACTGAGGATAATAGGAAGCATTTCCAGATTTTGAAGGAAAATATGATGGCGGAAGTCAAGGCAGATTATGTCTTCAGTTTGAAAAAGAGCATTGGTAAAAAAAATTCACACAGTGGTTCTTGACTAGTAATATTGCTTTGTTTAGACATCATCTTCACACACCAATAAAGTGTATATTTATCCTGATTTTATGGACAAAAGTCCTGCCTAGAAATTGAGTACAGTTCTCTTTTTCCCTAAATCTCAACATGTGTTCATATATTTATGGCTATGTCATCAGTGGACTACATCCTGATGGACCCATCTGAGTGCCAACGACTGTCCATATCCAGCATTCCCAAGCCTTTTCCCAGGAGGATGATTCGTGCCCCAGTACCTTGGGCCCTCAGCTATAAGGAAGCAAGCATGTGGCAACGTCAACACCTATTCACTGTCAGTCCCATCATGTCCCTAATACAGGATCTATGGATAGACAGGTAATATGTGCCAGTTTCATTTTACAATAAAAGCTCATTTATTGTGTGATTTTGGTGAAGCAACTGACTTGTAAATGCTGTCAAGAGATACAAAAATATTATGTCAAAATGACTAAACACGAAAACACAATCTAATTTTGGATCTCTGTATTCTGCTGATTTATTTATCCCAAAAAACATCATGGAAAAACAATAACTCAATTTCATATTTTGTTTTAGTTTTTCATCCTTGAGATTTGTGAAATTGGATGATCTCTGCCCCAGCTCCTTCCCTTTCCTCCCATCTGAGTTTGAAGAGTTTGTCCAGAGACAGTGCCAAGCTGCAAGGGAGGAACTGGTTCAAATGTGAGTACTACCAGTTTGGACAGGAACTGTGCCGTAAATACTCTAAGCTCCTGTCCAGACTTCATCAGCTGTCCTGTATGTTCACAGCCAAACAAGTAAATCCATTGTATGTGCTGGTTCATGTTTCCTTCTTGTCCACTTTGTCGGACACATGTCAGGCTGTCATTCAGGAGATTGTTTACACTGAGTTGCATTAGGATTCCATTGCTTCCTTTTTTGTGCACCTGTTGTTCAGCCTGTTAGAACATGCAGTAACCTAGGATGTCTGTATGCAAAGATGTAATATGAGACCCTGTCATTTGTAGAAACTGATCCCTGTGTTTAATTTCCGCCTGCTTGCATACCTTTCTTCTGCTTTTTCCACTGTCAGGCATAATCAGAATGAACCACCTGTTTTGTAACGTTAAGAATTGTCAGTAAGCACAAGGGAAAAAGAAAGTATTTTATTAACGCTGTGTTGTTTTCATCATGTAGTGACTGTTTAAAAATTTTTCACAACGAAAAACTCAGCTAGAAAAATTACTTGTTTGGGTTGATTACAAACGAGCTGGTGCTTTAGAAGTGGCTAAAAAGTGACAATAAAAGTAGTTGTTTAAAGTAAAAGCATATATAAATGACTCTTAACTCTATTTTTAAACTAAATGAAATGAGCAGGAATGAACTTATTTGAACTTTATTCTTTTTAAAGGTGGCTTCCTCATTGTGCATCACTATTTGTAACTTATGAGAACATATGGCTGCCAACTATAGTCAATAACACAGATGCGGCTCCAGAGAGTGTTCAAGAGTTCTTCCGCTGTGCAGCAGCACTCATGTCATTGCACCTCAGACGTCTGGTCACAGAATCATTACAGGATTTGCTACAATTCTTCCTGCAGTATGAGGTTTGAACTCCTGTTATCGGACATGATGCAGTGAGGCATCCGCACATGTTGCTGTGAATCATCATTCCTGCACTCTATTTTTGTTTTGTTTTTTCCAGGAGGGCAATGACTTTGGAGAGGTGTATGATGAAATGGCATATGTTCATCCTCAGGTGTTACTAATTAAGCTGCAAGTGGATGAGACTCACATAAAGTTTATACCCAGCTTTCAGGAATGTTGGGAAGTCATTCACAGGACCTTCATGGAAATCATTAAGAGTGCAGAGAAGCTCCCAAGGGTGCAAACTTTAAATATGTACCCCCCCATCTATTTTTTTATATAGTTATATAATTTTGTACAATGCCCAAAAAATAACATGCAGTGTTTTTTTTGGCCAGGTGGAGTGTAACCTCTTTCCTGATGTCAAGAACTTGTACCTGCACACTGTTACGCCTGATGAATCTTTGGTCATAAACCTAATAAACAAGGCCAAAGACGTTTTCTACAAAAACACAGTGGGACCCCAAAAGTAATAGTACATGTACTTTGTTTTTATAGTCAAATACTATGAAAGGTAAAGAAAATGCTAATTCTGCATCTCATCCTAAAGGTACCTGAATGTATATAAAAAATACAGCAATCTCCTGGACAATACATCAAAACGGGACATATTAGTATTCCTTAAAGAAAAGCACTCACTGGAAGGATTTGCCAAAGTAACTGGATATTTTTATTAAAGTTATTTTCTTTTTCCATTTTTACCCTGGTTTGCAAAAGTGTTTTAACCTTGTTTTAATCCCTAGAAAATTGAGAGCATTAATCACCTGTGGAAGGAGATTACCTTGCTACGTATCACGGTGAACCTATCCATGTTCTGTATTTACGCTGGGGAAGTGAATGAGTGTCTGTGTGACCGCGCCCAAAGACTGAAAGACATGATTGTCACCTTTGAAGTGGAGGAAAACCGAAGGCTTAATACAAGGTAAGGGGAAATATATTTATGGAGCTTGAAGACTTTACTTTAACCATCAAACATTTTTATTTATTATTTCTCCAGCATCTGTAAAAGCTTTGAGGAAATTCAAGACACGGTCAGAGGCACTCCAGAGACTACAGAGGAGTTGGTGTTTATCTGCCAATACATTCAAAAGAGCAGCGAGGTGACTTTCTACAAGCTGAAAGAGGAGATCACTGCAGCGATCTATCGCCTCAGCTTCCTCCTGGACTATGCCATTTTATCTGGTATACCTTGTCTTTTGGTTATTTGCAATGCAAGTAGTATATACAACTGGTTTTAAATTATAGATGATGTGTTTTTATTCAAATAATCTTAAAACTGTTGCTATTTGCTCTGGCTTTTCTTCTTTTCCAGCTGATGACTTGAGGTTGAACTCCCGTGTCTTCCAGTGGCCCAATCAGATCCTGGCTGAGCTTGAGGACAGCAGGGTTCGTCTTGACATCACAAGAGAGCAAGCTGAGGCCAATCTTCAAACAAGGTTACCAGATAAAAGTTTGATTGTCTTGGTCTGGTTGAGATGTCTGCCACTCCCACTGAGATGGATGTTACACAGTTTCTTTTTCTTTAGTTTCACTTGGGTCGTACCCAGTTTTCCTACTCCACAACTTGTGAGAAAAGCACTGAGTTCAGACCATCAGCTGAATTAATCAGATCTGCTACATCTCTATTTGATTGTTTCAGGATCTGTGAGTTTTATCAGAAGCTGCAAGAAACGGACAGAGAGATACAAGCTTTTAAGAAGAAGGAAGTCATGAACATAGAAGAAATGAAGAATAATGTGGGAAAGCTCGCTCAAATCACAGAATGCCTGGAGGCTGCTGTTACTGAGCTGGAAGTAAGGCAACCACACTCCCTTACTGGGAGATGAACATGTGCCATCCTTTTTTAATCCCCAAAAATGGATCTTTGTTCAGCGTGAAAGGCAGGGTTTAGTCAATAAGTGGAAAACAATGATGCTATTTTTCATGTTTCAACAGGACATCAACAAAGAGCAGAGTTTGTTGGACAGGGAGCAGAGCCAGTTCCCCATGCTACAAATGCTGATAGCTGAGAAGCAGCCATATGAGCAGCTATGGAACACAGCGCTGAACTTTGAGAGCATGTCGGATGTGTGGATGAACGGTAGTCAACTTCATCACATTATCTATTTTTCCTACATCTATAATATTTTCTAGATGATGCCAAACCTGACAATTGATGCATCCACATTTCTTAGGTCCCTTTCTGCACTTGGACGCTGAAAAAATCTCTGATGAGCTGGACACCATGTGGAGGACCACGCATAAACTTACAAAGACTTTCTGTAATCTGTTTGGGCCTTGTCGTGTGGCCAAAAGCTACAAAAGCAAGATAGACAGGTTCAAGCAACACTTGCCCATCCTGACAACCATCTGTAACCCTGGCATCAAGGATCGCCACTGGGAGAAGGTCTGCTGATGACTTAAATATATGAGCATCATTAGATCAGCTAAGACTGGTACACGTGTTAATGTGAGGACCAACTGTCCTCTGTTCCCCAGGACGCATGACATTGATGGGAACAATTAATGACATTTTATATCTGCCTGCAGATCAGCAGCCTTGTGGGCTTTCATGTCAAACCAGATGTGAACAGCTCACTGCGAAGTGTGTTGGACCTCGGGCTTTCACAGTTCTCTAAGAAGTACATTCACTTCATCATACTTGCACCATATTCAAAGGAAAAATCTCTTATATGAAAATGTAATGGATTTTTCTTTTGACTTCGACCAAGGTTGGAAGAAATTGGAGCATCGGCCAGTAAAGAGTACTCGCTAGAAAAATCTTTGGAAAAGATGAAAAAAGAATGGACCAACCTTAAGTTCTCTTTTTCCACCTACAGAGATACCGTATGACCAGCAAACACAATCACATACTCCTATCAGATGTTTCATAGGCTGAGATGCAAGAAATGCCTGTGGTTAGTCAATAGCTTCCAATCACACTTTTATTTTCCTGTAGGGTACCAGCATTTTGTCAGCTGTAGATGACATCCAGGTCCTTCTGGATGACCATATTATCAAGGCACAGACCATGCGTGGTTCTCCTTTTATTAAGCCAATAGAGGCTGAATGCAAGGTGAGATATAGCATGTGTTATGTAGATGTTTCCTTTAAACAATGCTTCAGAAATGCTACATCGTTCAGATGAACCAACAATATTTCTACACCATAAGCTCCACATTTGTGATTCTTGACACTTCTTTTGTACTTAGAAATGGGAAGACAAGCTGCTAAGTATGCAGGACATCCTAGATGCTATGTTGAGTTGTCAGGCTACATGGCTCTATCTCGAGCCCATCTTCAGCTCAGAAGACATCATTGCCCAGATGCCTGAGGAGGGCCGGAAGTTTGCCATTGTTGACAACTACTGGAAGGACATCATAGCTGTGGCGGTAAGAGCCACATCAGAGAAGATTTCCTCTTTACATCTTTCTTTGCAATTGGTTGTCTTATAGTTTGCTTTGACATGTGCATCTTGGCTGGTTCAGGTTAAGGATACACATGTGTTGGTGGCCACAGACCAGCCCAACATGCTAGAACGGCTGCAAGAGTCAAATGAGTATCTGGATGACATTCAGAAAGGACTTAATACCTACTTGGAAAAGAAGAGGCTATATTTCCCCAGGTTTGACCACCTGTGATGGTCTTAAAAGTGCATCATAATACTTCTGACCATTTTTTGTTAGTATTATTGACAATTAACTCTTTTAGGCTCTTATGTTTAAAACGAGCTGCTAAACAGGACTGAAGAAAGAAATAAGCAGAATCCCATTGTGTGTGCATAGTGAAAATGACTCTTAATTCTAATTTGACAAATCAAGTTTGATAGTATTCTATCATTAGTAATGAATGTTTCAGCCTGTTAATCATCAGTGTGTTTCCAGATTCTTCTTCCTTTCAAATGATGAACTGCTGGGGATTCTGTCACAGACCAAAGACCCCCTATGTGTACAACCCCACCTGAAGAAGTGCTTTGAGGGTATCGCAAAACTGGAGTTTACTGAGGACATGGAGATAACTGGCATGATCAGTTCTGAAAAAGAGACTGTGTCTTTCACAGAAAAGATCATTCCAGCCGAAGCGAAGGTATACACAACATTGTTTCATTGTTTCACTGGACATAATGTTATTCTTTTTGTTGTAAACTGATACTGTTACCACCTTAAGGGAATGGTAGAAAAGTGGCTGCTGCAAGTGGAGAGCCTGATGCTCAAGAGTGTTCGACATGTCATTCATCAAGGAGTTAATCAGTATGCAGAGGTACTTAGAAACATATCAGTTTGTAGCAAAAATGTTGATGTAGGCAATATGGACTAAAATTTAAATATATGAGGGTTAAGTGTAGTCACTTTTCTCATTTAGATTAAGCTGTTGAAAAGGTTTATTTTGTGTTAACATTTTATCCTATTTAATATATTTTTAAACATTTCGTACAGGTGCCCCGGAAGCAGTGGGTGTTGCAGTGGCCTGGCCAAGTTGTCATTTGCGCCTCCTCCATCTTTTGGACCAGTGAAGTGTCTGAAGCCATCGAGACAAACTCTCTGCCTGTCAGCTTTTAGATTCATTCAACAGCTTCTAAAAAATAATACATAGTTTGTTATCTAATGTGTAGTGATCTTACATTTTAAAGGCCTACGTGGAGAAGTGCAATGCCCAGATCGCTGACATTGTAGAACTGGTGCGCGGGAAGCTGCCTGGAGGGGCCAGGATGACCCTCGGTGCCCTAACTGTTATAGATGTTCATGGTAATATTTCAATACCAAAAGGTATTTGAAAGAAACTAAATGTGGGTTTAATTTGCACAAACTGTTTTTCTGCTTCCATCTTTTTTTAGCTCGAGATGTTGTGGCCAAACTTTCGTTCGACCATGTTTCCTCCCTGAATGACTTTGCATGGATTTCTCAACTACGTTACTTCTGGGAAGATGGTGAAGTAATGCTACGCATGATTACCACCTGCCTGAAATATGGCTATGAGTATCTGGGCAACTCTCCCCGCTTAGTCATTACACCTCTCACTGATCGCTGTTACAGGTAATTTGGTTGATCCTTTCAGCTACAGCTTAACAGGATTAGATGTAAAAACCTGCAACTTCTAATGCTTAGTAAAATATTCTTTCATACTGACATTTTTTTGTTTTTGATATTAAAGAACCCTAATGGGGGCTTTGAAGTTAAATTTAGGTGGAGCACCTGAGGGGCCTGCTGGAACTGGCAAGACTGAGACCACAAAAGATCTAGCAAAAGCTTTGGCTAAACAGGTACAGAGTAAAATCCTACATGTACTATTTGTGTTTTTTTAATACTGATGCCATCATTATTATTTGCATCCAGTGTGTGGTATTTAACTGCTCTGATGGGCTGGACTACAAGGCTATGAGTAAGTTCTTCAAAGGATTGGCTCAGTCAGGAGCTTGGGCCTGCTTTGATGAGTTCAACCGTATAGAGGTGAGCTAAGTTATAATTATGATCTGTATTTCTGTCTATGTATGGACCTAGTCCATACTCTTCTTGTTAGCAGATTATTTTAACAAAGTAATTTATTCATATTGAGTGTTTGAAACATGATAAGAGTGAACTGTTGATTTTAGTGTCTTTCTTGTTGTCTACATCATCTTAAGCTTGGAATCAAGTCTTCTTTTCATGTTACTGCAACACTTTTCCCAGATATAAAAGTAAAGCAAAACACTGCTAGTAAAAATAAAACACCAGTTTAAATAAAAGCTAAGAAAAGGCTAGTTTTCTTATATAACTGAGTATATCTAGTTTTTTGTTAGTAAACTTTAAAGCTTTGCATTAATTGGCATTTATGTAAATCTGCACTCTGATCTTCCTCTGAAATGTGCCAGGTAATAAGCTTGCATGTATGTTGTGAAATGATTTACCTCTCATTGGAATGCTCTATTTTTGATCAAGGCAGAAATACACCTGGGATTGCATCAAGCAAACATCCATAACTTCACAGCTGATTTCAACTGTTTATAGAGAAATATTTTCTCTTCAACTAAGAAATTTTTGGGACTCTGCTTGAAGAAACGCAGTATTCGAGATAATGCTTCCAACAGTTTCCAACAGTGCTATTGTTATCTGTTTCCCAGACAATCGTATTATCAGATTCTTCATCTTTTGCTGTGCTGTGATCCTTCTCAGTTACCTACAAGGAATATAGCAAACTCTGGCTGTAGAGTGGACAGATTGCCATTTTTTTTATCTAGATGCAAGGAAGGCTGGGGAAGGTTTTGGAGGCAGGGTGTATTAATTTGGTTGTAAATGCAGGTCACGAGTAGTTTTCACCAAATCCCACATGCTGCTCTTTTAAAACAAGAAATATGTTCACTTTGGCATGGATAGTTAATTTGAATGAGATAAAGAGTTTGAAATATTGAGATGTTCCACAGGCATTTTATTACTTATGAATGTATCATTTACATATTACAGGTCATATTTTTATTCAAAGTGTCTCCTCTGTGGATGTTTCTGTAACAGGTGGAGGTACTTTCTGTTGTGGCTCAGCAGATACTCTGCATACAACAGGCTATTGCCAAGAATCTGAAGACGTTCATGTTTGAGGGTACAGAGCTTTCCCTCAACCCAACGTGCTCTGTCTTCATCACAATGAACCCCGGTTACGCTGGAAGAGCAGAGCTGCCTGACAATCTAAAGGTACATGTCAGGTCAAAGTCTAACAATATGGTAGCTTCTGGTAAACGATAAGGAAACTCAAATATCAACCTGTCTCATCTTATCTTTTAGGCTCTTTTCAGAACAGTTGCTATGATGGTACCAGACTATGGTCTAATTGGAGAGATATCACTATACTCCATGGGGTTCATTGAATCTCGCAGGTATTAATAAAAGCTAAGTACTTAAGGGACTATCTTATTTAAAAAAATGGATTTGTTCATGTGCCAAACATGTATTTCTATTTTCACTCACAGTCTTGCCCAGAAGATTGTGGCCACCTACCGTTTGTGCTCAGAGCAGTTGTCATCCCAGTATCACTATGACTACGGTATGCGAGCTGTGAAGTCTGTTCTGACTGCAGCAGGTAATCTGAAGCTGAAATACCCCAAAGAGAATGAGAGTGTGTTGTTACTTCGAGCCCTGATGGATGTCAACATGGCAAAGTTCTTGGCACAAGATGTGCCACTGTTCCAGGTACCAGATTTTGGACCATTTCCTCTCACAGTGTAACCTATACAGTCTCATGCTAAGTTATCTTTTTCTTGCTGTTGCCCACAGGGTATCATCTCAGATCTATTTCCTGGAGTTGTCCTCCCAAAACCAGACTATGATCTCCTCCTAAAAGCACTCAATGATAACATTGCAAAGCTTAACCTCCAGCCTGTTCCATGGTTCATTGGTAAAATCATCCAGGTATAAAGACAGCAAATCTGCCGCAATTATTAAAGATTGAAAAAGTTCTTGAAAAGATATTCTGTGTTACTTAGGATTTGATTTATCTTTGGATACAGGTGTATGAGATGATGTTGGTACGCCATGGATTTATGATAGTGGGAGACCCTCTTGGAGGGAAGACTTGTGCTTATAAAGTTCTTGCTGCTGCCCTTGGAGACCTATATGAAGGTTGGCATTACAGTTTCCAATTTAATCATCAGCCTATTGTTGTTTCCACTACGTCTTGCTTTAACTGATCCCTTTTGAGCCATTAGCAAATAGCTACTAAAAGTGATTTTATAATATAGACATGATCACAGTTCAGTGTTTATATTTTTCCAATTAATTGACCAACTTTTCATCCTCTTAAATTTTCCATATTTAGCCAACCTGATGGAGGAGTTTTCTGTGAATTATTGTATCATCAACCCCAAGGCAATCACCATGGGCCAACTGTATGGCTGTTTTGATCCAGTTAGCCATGAGTGGTCTGATGGCATACTAGCCACTTCCTTCAGAAATCAAGCTATTTCCACTTCAGAAGATCGACAGTGGATCATCTTTGATGGGCCAATTGATGCTGTCTGGATTGAGAACATGAACACCGTGCTGGATGATAATAAAAAGGTAATGGACATTTGTTGTTTTAGGAAAAGATTTGACTGTAATTAACGAGCAGATAATACATCTCCTTACTATGTCCCCCAGCTATGTCTAATGAGTGGTGAAATCATTCAGATGAGTTCAAAGATGAGTCTAATTTTTGAACCGGCTGACCTGGAGCAAGCCTCACCAGCTACTGTCAGCAGGTAATCAGTTTAGACATAGTCTGCTTTGTTTTTGAATATAAAGTAAGTAAAACAAAGGAAGTATTTGTATTTATTAAGGTTTTGCATGTATTTTTCAACTTGCAGGTGTGGTATGATCTATATGGAACCTCACCAGCTGGGATGGTCTCCTCTCAGAGATTCCTACATGAACACATTGCCTGAGAGACTGAGCACTGAACACAGACAGCTGGTAACGTCTCAAGTGTCCATGTCTTGATGGATTTATCAACAGACGTTAACAGATACTATTACTTTTAGATTATTATGTAACTCTTGTACTTTCTTGTTTGATTTTTTTGCTCTGCAGATCAATGAGCTGTTTGACTGGTTAGTTCAACCCTGTCTGGACTTTATAGAGAAGAAGTGTCGCTTTGTAGTGCAAACGTCTCCCCTCCACCTGACCTATAGTCTAATGAAGCTGTATACCTCCCTTATGGGTTAGTAAGAAAAACATTTACTTAAAAAGGAAATGATCAGTTGGTTATTACAAGCATTTATTCGTGTGTGTGTATGTTAACCCTTCTGTCAATACCAGATGAAATTTCTACACCAGAAACCAGTGGTACACAGAATTTGTCCAGCCAGCAGATAACCATGTGGCTACAGGGTCTCTTCCTGTTTGCGGTTGTTTGGTCTCTGGGGGGAACCATCACTGGAGACAGTCGTAAGAAGTTTGATGTCTTCTATCGGGCCCTGATCGCAGGCATGGATCATGAGCACCCTCGACCCAAAAGCATTAAACTAAAAAAGAACAACATCTTCCCAGAAAGAGGTTCCAACATATCAGAAATAATTTTCCTCACAGAAATAACATTTCTGACATCTTGAGGACATACCGTGATTATAGTCTTGTTATTTTACAGGTACAGTTTATGACTACTACTTCCATAAGGATGGGCAAGGACAGTGGAATGTGTGGACTGATTCTATCACAAAAGAAGAAAACATCATACCAGATGGAGCCAGCGTGAGTATGTTGCCACGTTAACGTGGATACTGTGGATTGCCATTTTGTCTGAAGTGCTATTTTCCCTGACTAGGTGTCAGACCTAATCATTCCTACTATGGATACAGCACGCCAACTGTTTTTCCTGCGCACCTACCTGGCGCATGAAATCCCCATGCTATTTGTGGGACCCACTGGCACTGGGAAATCTGTCATCATCAAAAGCTTCTTGGTGAAGCTGCCTAAAGAGCAGTACACACCCAACTGCATCAACTTTTCAGCCCGCACTTCAGCTAATCAGACCCAAGACATTATCATGGCAAAGCTGGACAGAAGAAGAAAGGGTGTGTTTGGACCTCCCATGGGAAAGAAATGTGTCGTCTTTGTTGGTAATATCTTCACCCACATGGTACTTATTAAATTGGGATGTTAAATATTCAAATTTTAATAGGTATTCTCCCCTGGTTGTCACAGATGATCTAAACATGCCAGCTAAAGAAAAATATGGTGCTCAGCCCCCAATTGAGTTGTTGAGACAGTGGATTGACCACTACCACTGGTACGACAAGAAAGATACATCCAGACTAAACATAGCAGATGTTCTGTTTGTGTCTGCAATGGGACCACCTGGTGGTGGGAAAAATGACATTACAGGTATGTTTAAAATTTAATAATACTTCTCGTATGCTTTGAAGATTCACTGCAATAAACAAAATTTTTGAAATGCTAGGTCGCTTCACACGTCATTTGAACATCATCTCTATTGAGTCCTTTGATGATGAAACGCTGACCAAGATATTTAGCTCCATTGTTGATTGGCACTTCAGCAAGGGGTTTGAAACATCCTTCTTTAGGTAACTTTTCAGTCATTTTATACTTGTGACTATGTAAATCAAAACAAAGTGGAAATGAACTTTGTCAAGAAAAGTTATAACATTGTCCTAGGCTGGGTAAGATTATGGTCCAGGCCACAATGGCTGTTTACAAGGAAACTATTGACAGCTTTCTTCCAACTCCATCAAAGTCCCATTACATCTTTAACCTGCGAGACTTTGCTCGAGTGATACGTGGCGTGCTACTGGCTCCACACACACACTTAAAAGTAAGGGAGCGAATCAAAAGTTAATTGTTCTGGTTTGCTGTAACATCTTGCTTTAATGGATGTTACTGCGTTCCTCATTTCAGGATGGAGATAAACTGATCCGCCTGTGGATTCATGAAATCTACCGTGTTTTTTATGACCGACTTATCGACAACGAAGACAAAGAGACATTTTTTAACATAGTAAAAAATAAGACATCAGCTTTTTTTAAGCTGAATATAGAAAAGGTACCTTATTATCTCATTTATCTATTTTATTCATCTCACAAATTACAATCACACAATGCAAAAAGTGTACTATGAGCTAAAAAATGCACTGAACCTCTGTTATGTTTTCTAGCTCCTGAGCCACCTCAGTCCAGATGGGAAGGTAGTAGATGAAAGCATCCGTAGCTTGTTCTTTGGTGACTATGTCAACCCCGATTCTGACACGAAGGCATACGATGAAATCACAGATTTACCCGCCTTGCAAGAAGTGATGGAATTCTACCTCAATGAGTACAACAGCTGCAGCAAGGCACCTATGTCCCTTGTAATGTTCAAGTTTGCTATTGAGCATGTTTCCCGCATTTGCCGTGTCCTGAAACAAGATAATGGCCATCTTCTACTTGTTGGCATTGGTGGCTCTGGGCGCCAGAGTGCGACTAAACTGGGCACCTTTATCAACGATTGCGTCCTGTTTCAGGTCGAGCTGACCAAGAACTACAGCATGTCAGACTGGCGCGATGACCTCAAACGGATGATGCTAAAAGCAGGCATTGAGGGAAAAAGTCTTGTGTTTCTGTTTATTGACAGCCAAATAAAAAGTGAAGCCATGTTGGAAGACATAGACATGCTGCTTAATACAGGAGATGTGCCAAACATCTTTGCTGCTGATGAGCGCGCTGACATAATTGAGAAGGCGCAGGGGATTGCACGGATGGAAGGCAGGAAGATTGACTCAACTCCACTGTCGGTGTATAATTTCTTCATTGAGCGTGTAAAGGCCAACCTTCACATTGTGTTAGGTATGTGCGTTTCATCATTGTTGACACAGATTTCATCACAGAGGTTTGATCAGGTAGTTTCAATTGAAAAAATATTTTTTCAACAGCGATGAGTCCCATTGGTGATGCTTTTAGGAACCGTCTTAGGATGTTTCCCTCTCTAATCAACTGCTGCACCATTGACTGGTTTCATGCCTGGCCCAATGATGCATTGGAAATGGTGGCCCACAAGTTCTTGGAGGATGTGGAAATGGAAAGTGACGTCAGACTGGAGTAAGAGCATTTAAAGAATATGATAAGGCTGTTTGTTTGCTCTTTAGTTTATTTGGATTTAAGTTGTGTTACTTTACTTTGCTGACTTTATTTTTCCTGCGTCTAAGGGTGGTTGAGATGTGTAAGAACTTCCAGACAAGTGTCAGAGACATGTCTGAAAAGTACTTCTCTAGACTGAGGAGACACAACTACGTCACACCCACCTCCTATCTTGAACTTATCCTTACTTTCAAGACTTTACTCACAAAAAAGAGGAATGAAGTAAATACTGCAAGGGACCGATATATTGTTGGGCTCCAGAAATTGGAATTTGCAGCATCTCAGGTGATGGATCCTGTCAAAACTTCCAAAAGGAGACGAGAGATGCTGATGATTTTTTCCACTTACTGCATATTATTACTCTCTGTTAACAGGTATCAGTGATGCAGCAGGAGCTGACAGCCTTGCAGCCAGAGCTCATCCAGACCTCAGCTGAGACTGACAAAATGATGCTGAAGATAGAGGAGGAAACGGTGGAAGTGGATGCTAAGAAGGAGCTTGTGTCTGCTGACGAGAAAGGGGCCAATGAAGCTGCAGCTGCTGCTCAAGCAATTAAGGTATGCTATCCAGTTATTTATTCTCTTTCTTATTTGTATAAATAGTTTTTTTTCAATGAAGATAAAACCAATGCAGAGCAGAAATTTGGTTTAAAGCTTTTTATGTACGTGCACACTGGTTCCAATACTTTTCGGTTTTCTTTTAGGATGAATGTGAAGGTGATCTGGCGGAAGCAATGCCTGCGTTGAATGCTGCCCTTGCAGCCTTGGATACTTTAAAACCTGCAGACATTACAGTAGTAAAGTCTATGCAGAACCCACCAGGTCCAGTCAAACTAGTTATGGAGTCTATCTGTATTATGAAAGGCATCAAACCTGAAAGAAAACCTGATCCCAGCGGCTCAGGTAAGATCTCACCTTAGCCAGAATGATGTTTTTAAGATATTGCTCTTTTCTACAAATGAGATCCAAATTGTTTTCTCGGTGTAGAGATATCATTTTAAGAAAAATTATGTTGCAGGTAAGATGATCGAGGACTTCTGGGGCCCATCTAAGAAGCTCCTCGGAGACCTGAAGTTTCTAGATAGTCTCAAAGCCTATGACAAAGACAATATTCCCGCCCCATACATCAAGAAAATCAGAGATAAGTTTGTTGACAACCCTGACTTCCAGCCGTCAGTCATCAAAAATGTGTCTTCAGCTTGTGAGGGGCTCTGTAAATGGGTACGGGCAATGGAAGTGTATGAACGAGTAGCCAAGGTTGTAGCCCCCAAGAAGGAGAGACTGAGGCTGGCAGAAGAGGAATTAGCTGTACAGATGCAAATGCTGACTGTCAAGAGAGCTGAGCTGAAAAAGGTTGAGGACAGACTCCAAAGTCTGCATGATGATTTGGATGCAATGATTAACAAGAAGAAAGATTTGGAGGACAACATTGAACTGTGTTCTCAAAAGCTGGTGAGGGCAGAGAAACTGATTGGAGGACTGGGTGGGGAGAAAGACAGGTGGACAGAGGCTGCAAGGCAACTAGGGATTAGGTAAAAACAATCTGCTGTATGTTAAATTATGTTGTGTGTGTTTAATATGAATCCAATCATGTTTCTGGTCCACAGATACAACAACCTGACAGGTGACATTCTCCTCTCTGCTGGAATTGTGTCCTACCTTGGAGCTTTCACTGTAGATTTCCGTACAAAGTGCCAAAAGCAATGGCAAATCATGTGCCAAGAGAAGAAAATCCCTTGCTCTCAGGATTTCACTCTCAGTAACACTCTGGGTAACCAGGTAGCCATCAGGGCATGGCAGATTGCTGGACTGCCAGTTGATTCTTTCTCCACAGATAATGGCATCATTGTTTTCAACTCCCGACGATGGCCTCTAATGATTGATCCACAAGGCCAAGCCAACAAGTGGGTGAAGAACTTGGAGAAGGCGAATAAGCTCACAGTCATCAAACAGTCTGATGCAAACTATGTTAGAATCCTAGAAAACTGCATCCAGTTTGGGACCCCAGTTCTTTTGGAACAAGTTGGAGAGGAACTAGATCCAGTACTTGAACCTGTGTTGCTGACTCAGACCTTCAAACAGCAGGGTGTGGAGTACATGAAGATAGGAGAGAATATTGTAGAATATTCTAAGGACTTTTTGTTCTACATGACTACCGGGCTGAGGAACCCTCATTACCTTCCTGAAGTGGCTGTCAAAGTCTGTCTGCTGAACTTTATGATCACTCCACAAGGTTTACAGGATCAGCTTTTGGGGCTGGTAGCAGCTAAAGAGAAACCAGAACTGGAAGAAAAGAAGAACCAGCTCATCCTGGAGAGCGCTGCCAACAGCAAGCAGCTGAAGGAAATCGAGGATCAGATCTTAGAAGTGCTCTCTTCCTCTCAGGGAAACATCTTGGAAGATGAGACTGCAATCAAGATCTTGTCCTCCTCCAAAATACTCTCCGAGGAGATCTCTGAGAAGCAAAAAATTGCCAATGTCACTGAGAAAGAAATAGATGACACCCGCATGGGCTACCGTCCCGTTGCTGAGCACTCGTCTATCTTGTTTTTCTGTATCTCAGACATGGCTAACATTGAGCCGATGTACCAGTACTCCTTGATGTGGTTCATCAACCTTTACCTTTATTCCATATCTGAAAGTCCAGAAAGCGACGATGTGGCTCAAAGAATCAACAACATTGTTGAACACTTTACCCTCAGCATCTACAATAATGTCTGCCGTTCACTTTTTGAGAAGGATAAGTTGCTCTTCTCACTTCTTCTCACCATAGGCATCATGCACGGTAAAGGCCAGCTTGATAATCAAGTCTGGCGTTTTCTCCTCACTGGTGGCATTGCTTTGAACAACCCACACCCTAACCCTGCTCCAGAATGGCTGTCCGACAAATCTTGGTCAGAGATTGTCAGGGCCTCCAATCTTCCAAAACTGAAGGGATTCTTTGAGCATGTTGAAGGAAACATCTCTAAATGGAAGAATCTTTATGATTCAGGAAAGCCTCATAAGGACCAGTTGCCTGACCAGTGGAATCAGTTGGTGGGACTGGACCGAATGGTGTTGATCAGGTGCTTCAGGCCGGATAAACTGGTCCCAACTGCTCAGGATTTCATAGTAGAGAACATGGGACAAGCCTATATCGAACCTCCTACCTTTGACTTGGCTGGAAGTTACAAAGACTCAAACTGCTGCTCCCCTCTCATCTTTGTGTTGTCACCAGGATCTGATCCAACAGCAGGTGATTAATCACCAACACACTGGTCAACAACATGTATGGACAGTGTAGCCAAAATGACAATTTACTGAAGTTTGGAAACTAAGCGTGCGCACGCTTTGCTTTAGTTTTGGATGCTAAAATACTTAAAATCATTTTTCTTTTAGGTTTACTGAAGTTTGCTGACGACCGAGAAATGGGTGGTAGTAAGATCCAAACCATTTCCCTCGGTCAGGGACAGGGACCCATTGCAGCTAAGATGATTGACAAAGCAATCAAGGAAGGCACCTGGGTGGTTCTGCAGAACTGCCACTTGGCCACCAGCTGGATGCCCACTTTGGAAAGGATCTGTGAGGAAACCATCACCCCAGAAAACACACACCAAAACTTTAGGTAAAACTATGCATCTATTTTTTTTTCACTGGAAGTGGCATTTTGTGTAACTAACATGCTGAAAAATACATCTGTTTATGTTTTTCTCAGGTTGTGGTTGACCAGTTACCCATCTGACAAGTTTCCAGTTAGTATCCTGCAGAACGGCTTGAAGATGACGAATGAGCCTCCTAAAGGAATTCGAGCCAACCTGTTGCGCTCCTACATCAGTCACCCGATCTCTGACCCTGACTTCTTTGGGAGTTCCAAGAAACCGGTCATTTGGCAGAAGCTCCTGTTTGGGCTCACGTTCTTCCATGCTCTGGTGCAGGAGAGGAGGAACTTTGGACCTCTGGGTGAGAAATACATTAAAGCTGGAAATGTTTATTCCCTGCAGGATAAAACGTATTTTACCAGTTTTTTGTTTTTTTAAATGTGATTATTTTAAATGATGTAAAAATAATTCTTATTTTGTTCCATCTCTTTTCTTTTTTTTCAGGTTGGAATATTCCCTATGAGTTTAATGAGTCTGACCTGCGAATCAGTATCAGGCAGATCCAGATGTTCCTGGATGAATATGAGGATGTTCCACTGGAAGCACTCACATATCTCACAGGTTAGATTCACAGCAGGGAAGCAATTCGCATCAGTGAAATGGCTGAAAAAAGTAATATTCTGAGTATTTAGGTCATCTTTGAATCGCAGACTGGCATACTTTGAACTTTAGAAAATCAATTTTATCTTTATCTTTGGTTAATAAAAAATGCAATCATTTACTTCTAAACCTCTAAACAAGGGGATGAAATTTTTTTCAGGCGAGTGCAACTATGGTGGCAGAGTTACGGATGACAAAGACAGGCGCCTGCTGCTTTCACTCCTGTCCATCTTCTACAGTTGGGATCTGATTGAGCAGGATTGCTACCACCTGTGTGAAGAAGATCTATATTATGTTCCTACTCATGGGCCTTATCAGGTACATTCACAGCTCTGTTTAGTCCCAAATGAACACTTTCCTGCAAGGCCTGTACATCTGTTATCATCATCAGCACTGACATGAATCAGTTTGTTTTTTATTAGACTAAAAGTTTGTTTTTTTACCTCAGCGTTTATGCAGATATTAGGTCTTGATGATAAACATTTTATTAATCCATTGTGCTAAGGAATATAAAGTTTGTGCATCTTTTTTCCTTATTCCAGACATATGTCGACTACATTCGGAAACTACCAATTTGTGCCGATCCCTGTGTATTCGGACTTCATAGCAACGCTGACATCACGAAGGATAATCAGGAGACTAATTTGCTCCTGGATGGCGTACTCCTGACTCTGCCTCGGGAGTCTGGTGGGGGAGCAAAGTCTCCTCAGGTTTGTATTTTCTGCTGTCGGAAAATATTCTGATGTGATGAGAAATCAAAAAATGAAGATGTTATAAACATCCTGTGGGAATCTGCAAAGGATACGCAAAATATAAGAACAACTGATGAAAAGAAGTTCTGAATATCAAAGGCTGGTGATCCAAAACTCTTTGTTGACACAAAATTGGCTTCAAAAATGCTGACAAAATAGTGAAAATTGAAGAATCAATCAATGGGATTCTGGATCTGATCACAATAAAGAATCTCTGAACAGACCTGAAAATAGTTTTGCTCTGACACACACCATCCAGCCATGTTGCATTTAAAAGGTACAGAGTGTAAGAATTATTTATAAGCTTGGAAATAAATTAATACCAAGACCCAGTGGCCTCACATGCAGAGTTGACTGCACTACAGGTAACCTCCTCAAACTTGTGTACATACAGTATGCACTCTCCTCTATGTACTTTTTAAGGTATTACCTATCGCAAATTGTACTTTAGCACTTATCAAACAAGGCCAGCACTACATTTTTGAAGTGCACATGGTTCTCACTTCAAACAGATGTTTTCCCATCCAGAAAAAACGTATCCAAATATCAGAGCTACCACATTAGAGACACATGGCAAGTAGAGATAAATAAAAACATTTTTATATATTTTTCTGTTTTTCTGCTCAACCTGAAGTTTTCTACATGTTTGAGGTAATCTTCCCCGCTCCTAGATAAAAGTTATCACTGGAACTTCCCTCCAACGATGTGTAGGGCCGTCACCTGTGAGCTTACCTTTTTAATGCCCCTTTACTCTTCCTCCACACATCTTCTGCTCCTTTCACCTTCCTCTTCATTTGTCCCCCCCCCGGGCTCTCATCGCAGCTCTCCAGCCACCCTTTGATGAGGTAACTTAAGTAGCTGCACCTGTCGCTGCTGTCTTCTGGGAAATGTAGTTTGAAACCCCGCCACAATTTCTTGTTAGTAGACTGGTGAACTGGGATGAAGTGTCCTCACCTCTGGTGACATCATAATATAAAAGTCTGAGTCTGTTTCTAAATTTTTAACTCAAAAACATAAAAAGGTGAACATGTGAAAATGTCTTTGTAACAAAATGTAAGTCTTGTCTTTGGGACAAATGTTTCATTGTGTACTTTGTGATGCAGGAAGTTGTGGAGGAACTCGCAGAGAACATCTTGTCTAAGCTTCCAGCAGACTTTGACATTCAAATGGTGATGAATAAATACCCCGTTATGTATGAAGAATCAATGAATACAGTACTGAGGCAGGAAATCATTCGCTTCAACAGGTACTGTCAATGTGATTACTGCCATGTAGTTTAAACAGGTTGGAAAAGCTAAACGATGATATCCTTTAAATTCAATCTTTTATTGTATCTGTTGTCTCTTTTCTGGATAGACTTACAGATGTGCTGCGGGCCAGCTTGAGAAACATCTGCAAAGCTTTAAAAGGACAAATTGTAATGTCCTCTGAGCTTGACGATGTCTTTAACAACATGCTGGTGGGCAAAGTGCCCACTCTGTGGGGGGCAAAGTCGTACCCATCTCTCAAACCGCTGGGAAGTTACGTGACTGATCTGCTAGCCAGGCTAAAGTTCCTGCAAGTAAGATTTATGACTGATTCGGGCCGAATAGACCTTGAGTTGGAACGTGACTGGTGTGAATGTAATGCACATCAAATAGTTGAAGTGTGAAGTTTTCTTCGTGTGCAGCAGTTTTTTTAGAGTTGCTGTTACAGAAATGTAATAAATAGCTTTTGGTATGCTTCACCCGAATTTTATGATCTTAAAATACTAACGCCTGTTTGTCCATCTGAACAGGATTGGATAGATAAGGGACCACCCACAGTCTTCTGGCTGTCTGGCTTTTATTTCACTCAGTCATTTCTTACTGGAGTGTCGCAGAACTTTGCCAGAAAGTACTCTATCCCCATCGACTACATTGGCTTTGAATTCGAGGTATGTTTTGTTTCTTGGTTCATGTTAAGCAATGATGATTTAGGGACAAACCTTGCTCACACTCTTAGTTGTGTTCCAGGTAACCAAAGAGGAGACTCACATGAATGAAAAGGCAGAGGATGGAGCATATGTTAGGGGTCTTTTCATGGAGGGGGCACGCTGGGACAGACAGAACATGGTTATTGGGGAGTCTTTTCCTAAGATCCTGTTTGACTTTTTGCCCATCATCAAGCTCAAACCAGGGGAAATGGCCAAGTTTCAGCACGAGAACATCTATGTTTGTCCAGTTTACAAAACAAGTGCCCGTCGAGGGACCTTGTCCACCACCGGGCACTCCACCAACTATGTTCTGTCCATTGAGCTGCCCTCTGATAAACCACAGAAGCACTGGATTAACCGTGGGGTGGCATGCCTTTGTCAGCTGGATGACTAAGAATGTTGAAGTACTGTTCCGCTAATTAATGTCTGTATAAGCCAAAGAAATACATCATTTTTGCAAGATTTAAGGAATGTTTGTTGTTTAGTTTTTTTTCTATTAAAGCCAAAGATTTCACTGCAGACATGTTATATAGTGGGATGGCTGCCATATATTGTGCAAAATGGTGTGTAGATGGTGTGTGTCTGAAGTCCAAAATGAATTGGCAAATTTTATAGGATTAACTCAGGATGAAGGTTGTAAACTCTCAAATTAAGTAAAGTAAGTAAAATTTATTTATTTCTATTTGATTCTATTTCTTAAACTCATTTTGATTGCTGTTATTTAAAAGAAAAAAAATCAGGACATGAATCTCCAAAGATTTGAAATGATAACATCACTATATACATATATATATATATATATATACAT
>JBAMHX010000019.1:10017145-10034289 GCA_037177515.1 Pseudomugil tenellus
ACACACACACACACACACACACACACACACACACACACACACACACACACACACACACACACACACACACATATGCAATCCAATGCAGATTCACAGTGAACGTGACATAGTTTTAGATTAGCTTACAGTAATGCATGATGTTTATTTGTAAGTGCAACAACTAACTAGCAAGTATCTGAAAACATACATCTATATTTATACTTTAAGATAAGACTTGTGGTAAAATTACCTGGAGGAGAAACATGAGAGTCTTAGTTATAGTTTCAACCACAGATGACAAATCTCTGACATCAGTATGCAAGAACTGTTCATACGGGTTGTCAGTAATGTCTCATCTCACTTAAACTTGTGAACAGTAAAGAAGGATGTAAAGTATTTTACTGCTAATTCTTTGATTCTGTTTGATTCACTTATGCAGCTAGCCTCAAAGTATTACATGAAGTGTATTTAGTAAGACAGGTTTTCTACAGCTGCCCTAAAGCTTTCATTAAAGTGCAAGAAGGCCATCTACCGTGGTGTGAAATGACAGATTATGTCTGTAGAAGAAGGCTTCTGATGGTATTGTCTAGACTCTGAAATAAGTATGTATGAATCCTACACTATCTGGCAGCCATATCAACTGTTGCATTTGATAGTAGATGTAAACATACATGATTTCATGCAGTATTCTCTGGGTCGGCTGGTAGGAGCTTCTGTAAGGGGGAGACTGCATGGCTCTTCTTTGTTTTTTGTTTTACATGAAAAATCTTCTCTTGTTGTTCATTCGGCCAAGTGAGTTTTTTTCTATTTGTGAGGCGTGGACTAGACAGTTTTACACCAAAGGTGTGTTCATTTAAAATGGTTAATGTTGTAACCATGTGGTAAGTATGGTGACATCGCTGTTCCAAGGGTGCCAGCATTAAACTCAACCTCCCTCCCTTAGATATGCAATGAGAGCATGGCGGTAGATTTGTGGTATTTACAGGTGCAACATTTTTAATAGCAGGTTTATCATTTTGTTTTGCAGATTTTCAATACAAGGTTTATACACTTTAATATGTGGGAAACACAACTGTAACTACTTTTTGTCTCTTTGTTTTAAGTCTTGTCCCTAACCAGCTCTAATTGTGTTGTGCAGAGCTGTTGCTTTCTTCTTCTGAAATATGCCAAACCAGCAGCATGGAGGGTGCTACATAAGTAGGCTTGAAGATGACATTAAAAGCAAAGACCATTACTAGCTGATTCATTTTACCTCCAGATTGGGGAGGAATAAATACTTGTGTTGCATAATTCTGGCTTTGTAACTTTTTATATGCACACAAAGAATAAAAACATTTAGGAAAGAGAAAACCTCGATCTGCTGCGATTGACTAGTGACATGTCCTGGGTGTACCCTGCTTCTCGCTTGCTAATTACTGGGATTGGCTCACACTTAGATTAAATTAGATCAAGTCTTATATAAAATGAATGAATGAAAAAACCTAATCAATAGCATCATGACATCTATTTTTTGTTGCTAAAATCAATCTGATATTTGCCTAATCAATATATAATTTTATTGCTTGCACAAATATAATAGAAAAATGTAACAGCTGCTATGTAGGTGAAGAATTTAATGAAAACACTGTTTTCTTGATGTGTTTTTTTCTCCATTAAAAAAGCATTATTTTAGTTTGGTGATAAACAGCTTTTTAAAGAGTAGTGCTATCATTTAAATATAATTGTTGATATAGAATAATGTGACAGTGTTGTTGCTATTGTTACCTACAGAGTTATAGTCAATATCTTATCCACCGAATAAAAGAAACATATTTTCTTGTTGGCCACTGTTATACTGAATTGGCTGTTTATTTTATTTTATTTTTGTTTTTATTCTTTAAATTTTTTTCTTAATGATATTTTTCTACTTTTGCATCTCACATTAAATCCCCTCCTTGACCCAAGTAGTGGTGTTCTGCTCCAGGGTGAGAGGCTGGATGGAATAAACTATCCCATTAAGCATCAATCATCTGCTGTCACACACTCACAAGGCCACAGGCAAGGCTGTCTTCTGTTCACACTCTCTATAAATTTTCTCTCCTCTATTCTTTATTTTCTCTCACCCAGCAACCACCTTTTATTCTCTTTCTGTCTTAATTAACAGACTTAAGACGCCGCCCACTAATGACCTACATCTCCGCTCTGCTGACTCTGTGAAGCTGTAATTACTGATACAAGCTTGTTGCATACAAACACTTTCATGAATCATTTTATGTATGTAGCTGCTTGAAGACACTTTGGTGCATTAAAAAACATAGGTCTTTGAATGACTGCTCTAAAGATGCATAGCAACTTCCTTGACGACAGCTAATTTATTTTCTTTATCTCTTCCCGTTCTTCAAACGTGAACTTTGAGTCTAGTCTCTGTCATTTTGTGTCTTTCTGTGATAACTGTATGTAATGGTTTCCACCACCCCGTTTCTCCCATTTCTGTCACTCTGCATTCATCCCTACATTTACTCATCTGGTTAATCAGTGATGTTGGTGTCCTGCTGTAACAGGAACAAAAGTAATCTCACAGTAATGCAATCAACCAAATTTATCTACAGTAATCTTTTTTAGCACTCTTCCCACAGCTGAAATGAGTTGTTTAGACTTTTATTTTATATACAATGGCCTTTAAAAAAAGTCACTAATATTTTGGCCCCCCTTTTCAAGCTTCTTCAGTGTCACAAGATTTATTTCCATCCAGTGCTTCCTTCATTTTTTACCAAGATTCTAAGATCATCAGAGAGTTTGACCACTGTGCAAAGCTTTCCCCAGCACATCCCAAAGCTTTTCTATGAGATTAAGGTCTGGAGTCTGTCGTGGCCAATTCATGTGTGAAAGTTATGTGTCATGTTCCTTTAACCTCTATTTCACTATTTGAAATCAATGAATTCTGTCATTGTCATAATAGAATATGGCTGTGCCATCAGGAAAAAACATTTATGCAATAACCTGCTCATTTGGTATATTCAGGTATCAGCTGATCTCATTCTTTTGGCATGCTGTTGAACTGGCCCCATAGGCTTGTACAGTAGATACTAGGCTTTATCACTTCATCTGCTCTCCTTACCCATATGCTTCCTTACAGTAAGTCTGGAAGAAGGTAAACCTGAACTAATAAGACCACATGACCATATTTCATTGCCAGGGTCTAGTCTTTATGCTCCTTAGCAAACTAAAGCCTTTTTCTTCTGTTAGCTTCACTTAGTAGTAGGTTTCGTATGGCTACACCGTAGTTCAGTCCTTTTTTAATTTATTTTCACTGAATGTCTAGGTCAAGGATACTCAACTCAGTCCTGTGTACCTCCGGTTTAAGTGATTTCTTATCAACATTGTCTAAGATATTTTATAGGTGCATTTCTTCCTCAAAGACCACGATTCCAAACTATCCTTTAAGTTTTTTATTAATACACTGATCTGTTTTTACCCAATTTTAGTATTAACTGCAATGTCTATAGATGTTTTCTAGCCCGGCATGATGTCAGGTCAGGATGCATCCTGAGGTCATGAACTTTAATTTGCACCTTATTTGAGGTCAATGAGTGAAATATTTCCAGAGATATAGCTAAGAATCAGATTTTTCATGCATAAAGCAGGACCTGGTGGGGAAACCATAAGTCCAATAATGGTGAAATTTTATTCCCTTCCGGACCTAAACAGATATGCAGAGTATCAAAATCCAGTTGTAAATAGTTCCAGAGATATAGGCAAAAATCAGAGTTTTTGTGCATAAAACACCACCTAGTGAGGAAACCATAGATCCCAAAATGGTAAAATCTGAGCCAGGTCATCCCCTTGGGGACCTAAACAGATATACCTAGTATCATAATCCAATAGCAAAAAATGTCAAAGTTATCGCTCTCACACAAAGGATGTCCAGCTGCAGCTGCGTAGGATGCAGCGGCAGCGGTCATAATGAAACCATAATATCCCAGACACTTTGCGTTCATGGATATAATAACCTATTGCCGTCTTAAAAATAGAAGGCTTGTTCCTGTTTGCTTAAACCCAGATGGTGCTTTTTTGGCCGGCTAGGATACATTTTAACTTTATGTAAAATAAAAAATATTAATATTCAAATCCTAAATTGGGATGTAAAAGGAGTTGCTAATTGTATCGGACACAACTGCACTTTTGGAAGTCCAACATTTTAAGCTCTTTTAGTTAGTTGTTCAGGCTTACTAATGCTAGCTGCTCTCATCTGAGAGAATATCTTTGTCTGACAGAAAACTGCAATAAAAAACAGTATGGTACAATTTCCTGAGGTGTGCTATGCATAATATAAAAGTTCTATAAGAATACTAAATGCAAAACGAAAGTATTTCAGTGTGTAACCATTACAGCTAAACTATACGCCAACATTTTTCTCTTACCTCATGTAGCACTGTTTTTTGACACACCTTTTACAGGTTACAAAAATAATTTCCTGAACAGCAACCTGTAGCTTTCTTTTTGAATATTTTCATGGATCTTCAGAAGTTGATGAACTGTAAATGTTTACGTTTTTGCAATTGTCCATTTAACAGAAGTATTTATAGTATTAGCATGCTATCATGTTAGTAGGCTACAAGCTAGGTTTAATGTTTTTAGTCATAAAATAAAACTATCAACTCATCTCTTTCTTATATTAGAACCATTGTCTTTAATCTCAGTATGTTATACTGGTTATATCAGAGGTGTAAAGAAAGTGTCTTCAACTAAGTCTACAAGAAGGCTGTTTGGAACATTTTCATTCATCATTTGTTTAGCACGTACTTAGCGCAGTGTCATACCTTAAAATAACCAATACCATACCAAGAATTAGGCGTGATGTGGGTTTCACAGGACGTTTTTTTAGTCTTTCTCTTTCCTATCTGTTGTCACTCGCCTCAGCTCTGAGCGGAGTTACAGGAAGCTCTCTGTGATAGGCTGATGGGCTGCTTCCTGTTTTGAAGCACAGTGGTGGTTTAAGAGACTCATCTTGCTTTGTGTGAGAAAACAAGGTAGGGCCTCTGCAATGAAGACATAGGGTACAGAGGTTATGTAAGAAGCGAATTGGGCTCTTATCAGGGAATGCAAGCTGAATTTGAGTGTGTGTGTGTATGTGTGTGTGTGTACTCTTTTCAATATATTTTGAACATTGTGTCTGGTTTGTGTAGAATAATCAGTGTGTTTCTATTTTACTAGTCCTTTAATTCATTTGTAGGCTAATGTATGCACTGTTTTAACTTGTTAGGATAATTTAATCAAAGTCTGAAGGATGTAAGTTGTACTTTTTTGTGTGTTTATTAATTTTTATCTCCATCTCTATTAGTTATTTATCCCATGGGCCATTAGAGGTGAACGTGCCGGACAGCCTATACACTTGGATAACTGAATCCTGACCTGTCAACAAGGCTTAAGAAGTATCTTAGTTGTCACCTGCTTCAAAAACAGCTGGTTAAAGTCACACACCATTTAAGCCATAATGGCTTTTAAGGGAATGTATCCACCATTCAGCAACATAGTGCAGTCATTGGAGTTGACATGTCTTAGTGGCTAACAGGGCTGATATACCCACAGAGGAACTATTCTCAGTAATGTCTTACCCTCAGGTGATGGGTTTACATTGAGGCTAACAATAATCTCCCATGCTTGAGAGCACACAACAAAGATAAAGGAAAGTGTGAATTACACCTGATACCATAAACGCATATCTGTGTTTGCTTTGCCTTCAGTGGGGAGTTTCCCACAAGCTGTTAATAATATTTTAAATGGAGTGGGCTTCACCAAATAAGAACGCTGATTAGCTTTTCAAATTTCCTCCTTGAGTTGTTTCAGTGTGTTTGTAGTTAATTTAGAGTTAAATGTGGAGCTGTTGAAGGGCTCCACCAGGGGAGATAGGTTTTTATTGAGAGCATGATCAATAAGCTTGTTTACAACTTAGTGTTTTGCAATGATAATGTTTGGCTTGTTTTAAGGGGATGGAATTAAAAGGATAATTTCTCACTTTTTTTCCTGCAGCTAATTTGGAAAGTGGGCTTGTCCTCACCCTGAATCTGTCTCCATCACTCTATCATACCCTAAAGGCACTTGGGATATTTTTAGAGCAGATTTTTTGACAGTGTGAAGAGAGCTTCACACTAAAAAAAAAACTTGTTGCGATTGGAAACACTTTTCCGTCCTAATGAGGTGATTGATTCAGTCAGGATTGGTAATGATAAGCTGCCATCCCTTCTATCTGATGGGTAACATTTGCACCTTGTCTGAATTATGCTTCCATTTCTTCACTTGTTCATCCTTTAGATCAAACACAGATCTGGTCTTTTTTTCTCTCTCTTTCTCTGTCTTTTCTTTCGTAGTCTTTCATGTCTCCCATGTTTTTTTCATATGAAGGGCTCTGTCCTTTTTTCTTTCCTGATGGAGCCAAAAGCTCTTGAGGTTCATATGAAGTCTTATTAGAATAAAATCAGAGTCATGGAGATGAGTACAAACTAATCATCATCTTATCAGTGTCCACAGATGTTCATCATAATATTCACACTTGTGATGAACTGAACTATTTAAATATTACTGACACATGTATGAAGTAGTGGATGGGTTTTTGTACATTTCTTTTATATTTATTGCAGAAAAAAGAGTTTATTGTGGTATTTGTTTATAAATTTATAACTGTAGATTTGATGGTTGATGATTTTGAAATAGAGTATCTTTGGTGATAATGCAAGAGAGAAGCATCAGTGGTTTAGGCATTAAATGTGGCTCATCATTTTGTCTTGTTTGTGATATTTGGTTGCTTTGTCAATGACTCCACTTGGGATTGAATCAGTGGTAATTATGTTATCCTGCTTATCCCACTCAAACTAACTTAACCTAGCTCTTTGATTTGATTTCATCAGGACTAATTTATCTATAATTGAATAGCTGCCCACATACTCTTTGCTCCTATCTGTTAGCATAGTGCTCTTTGTGGGGGTGACATCTAATTTGTCGATAAATCAAATGGATGAATTGGGATGGTGTGCTCTGATAAATTGATGGAGCCTGCCAGTGTCATCGTGAAGGTGCAGAATTAGAATGCTGCAGTCTGCTGCTTTTGTCTAGTCAGGTATGATTAATGATGTCGTAGTGAAGGGCAAGGGTAAGCAAAGGCTTTTAGCATGGTATCAGGAAAAACAATAACAGATTGGGTTGTATGTGGTAGACCAAATAATCTGTATGGTTATATAAGCTTGTAACGTTTAATCCTTTGAGATCCATTGTGGGTTAAAAAATGGGTTAAAATGTTCGTCATGCTAATGCAAAAAAAAAAATGCAATTTTAGACCGATCGGTGCTTGTCTGCTACCGTGTTTCTCTTTTGACATGTTTTAAATACTTCGTTGCATATTCTTCTCTCTCTCTGTTTCTTCCTTTCATCCTTGCATCCACCTTTTTCAGGATGGCTCACGTGCTGGTCGGGAGAGGAAGAAGACGGTGTCCTTCAGCAGCAGTCTGTCAGAGAAGAAGATCAGCAGTGCTGCTGATTGTATCCACTCTATGGTGGGTCAGCTGCCGTGTTATCATTTTTATACCTGTGTATCACCTAATTAAGATGAATACATCAAGCTATTTGGTAGATCAAATAGCTTTTAGATCTGTAAACATTTAACACCTTGATGTTAAGGTTAGGACATGTGACATCTTCATGTCTGTCACATTTCTAGGTTGAAGGAAGTGAGCTGAAGAAAATCAGACCCAACTCGCGTGTGTACCAACGATACTACCTTCTTGATGCAGGCCTTCAAACTCTATGCTGGGAACCATCTAAGAAAGAGTCAGACAAAGCTCGCATTTCTCTTGCCTCCATACGTGAGGTGAGTGTTGACAAACGGGTCTAAATCAGTCCACCCCCACAGTCTTTTTTGCTTCATGAATGAGTCCTTATGACTAAAGCACGAGAAATATTTACAACCCTCAAGCATATGGAGCACAGTTGATTTGGTTTTATTGTATTTGAGTTTTATTTTTGTTTTTTTTTGTTTTCCACCTCTTATGGCCACAAATTCCAGGTACGAACAGGTCGCAACACAGAAACCTTCCGCACAAGTGGCGTTTATGAGCAGATTTCCGAAGACTGTGCTTTCTCCATCATCTATGGTGAGATTTATGAAAGCTTGGACCTGGTGGCCAACTCTGCTGAAGTGGCTAACATTTGGGTCACTGGCCTCAGGTATGATAATGCAAAGAACTGAGATCAGTTTTACACTGAATGCTTAAAAATCACAATATTTTCCCAAAACCCATTTACACTCATTACTCTTTGTAATAGAGCCCAATGTGACATATTTTTTTGACATATTTTGCATCATTTCACAGTAAACACTGCTCAAAATCCTGTTGAACACAATTAGAAACTTATCTTATGCCTTTTAAATACCATAGAGCAGAAGTTGGATATGGATATATAATGATTTTGATTTATCACAGTAAATGTTAAATATCCACTCGAATAATTGTTACACCCTTTTTTAAGAGGCATAACAAAAACCTCATTTTTAAAAAAAACAACTTTGTTAAATTTTTTTCATGAGTCTGGCCCAAAAGATTAACATCATATGATCAGAAACCTGTTAGAATATATACATTATAATTTCTTTTATGTAGTAGTGGTTCAGCTTCACTTCAGTTTATTAATCAGGTTACTGTTAATTTTTACAAAATTGTATGATATTAGCTGGTGACCTGATTCGCTTCAAGGTGAACAGGTAATTACCGAATGTCCTGTGTCTTTCACCCTGTTTTTTCTCCAGTATTCTTTTTACTGAGAAATACTAAGAATTTATTCAGCTGATGTCTTTGTATCGTCCTCTGAGTTTTATTAGTTTAAAACACTGTGCCAGTAAACGTGACTGGCCTTTGAATGAAGCTTCGTCTGCACTTCTTGTATTCAATATTTTAGGTACAGATCAAAAAGTGCAAAAAAAAATAGGATTGTTTTTTTCATTGCGTTTTTTTCAAAACATTTCCTTCTGCCTCTAGGTATCTCATGCAATATGGAAAACACGCTGTGGACATGCTCGCCAGCAGTCAGGACAGTCTTCGTCTTCGCTGGCTGGAACGGTTGTTTTCTTCTGTTGTGGGTTTGGACCGACAGGATGACACCGAGGAAGGGATTCCCTTACAGTCAGCTGTTAAGCTGATACAAGGTGTGAATGCTGGAGTGAGCGCTGGAAAAGTGGAACACAGGTTTAAAGAACTCCAAAGAGTCAGGGAGAAGATGTGTGGGCTTACAATAAATAATGGCTCTGGAGTCAAAGACCAAAGCGAAAAATTAACTGAGAGAACTGAGAAAGTCACCAAACAGGAGTTCATTGAGGTCTTCCATGACTTTTGCACACGCCCAGAGATCTACTTCCTATTGGTGCAGTTCTCTAGAAACAAAGAGTTCCTGGACGCCGAAGATCTGATGAAGTTCATCGAGGCTGAACAGGGCATGGCTCAAGTGGGTAACAGAAATTAATAACACACATTTAAGAAACAAATCAAGGACAGATTCACCCCTGGGAATAGATATCTGCGTGAATGTCCGTATTCTTCCTTATCCCTTTGTCTTTTCTTGATTGGTTGTTTAGGTGAGTGAGGAAACCAGCCTGAAACTCATCCAGTCTCATGAACCATCCGAGGAGGGACGGCAGCAGGGATACCTATCACTGGATGGCTTCACCGGCTACCTGACTTCAGCAGACTGCCGCATCTTTGACCCTGAGCATGACCGGGTTTGCCAGGACATGACTCAGCCTTTGTCCCACTACTACATTAACTCCTCACACAACACCTACCTCATTGAGGACCAGTTTCGAGGTCCCTCGGATATCACAGGCTACATTCGCGCCCTTAAGATGGGTTGTCGGTGTGTTGAGCTGGACGTTTGGGACGGCCCGGATGAGGAACCAGTGGTGTGTACTGGGCACACCCTCTCTCCTCCATTGGCCCTGCGTTGTGTGTTAGAAGCGATTGGAAGATTTGCGTTTGTGGCGTCCGAGTATCCTTTAATTTTGTGTATTGAAAACCACTGCTCGTTGCGGCAACAGAAAGTGTTTTTGCAATATCTGGTGAAGATATTAGGAGAGAGTCTGTACACAGATCTCCCAGAAGAAGAGGCCTTGTATCTACCGTCGCCCCATGCTCTAAGGCATCGAATCCTGCTTAAAGGTAAAAGGTTGGAACCAGGTTTCGATGGGGATGATGGGGAGGTAAGCGAGGAGGATGAAGGAGCAGAAATGTGTCAACGAATAAAACCAGCAAACAGCGGTGGAGCAGCGCCGGGGGCAAGTGAGAAAGACGCGGTGCAAAAAAGCATCTCTGTCGCAGCTGCCGCACAGTCTAGTCCTCCTCATCTTCCTTCTAAACGCTTCCAGCTATCGAGGGAACTCTCTGACCTTGTAACTCTTTGTCATTCTGTGCAATTTATAGACTTTAAAACATCCTCCAAAAGCCAAAAACCTTGGGAACTGTGCTCTTTCCATGAATCTTTGGCTGTGCGACTTGCTAGTGACAGCCCTGGTGACTTTGTCAACCACAACAAGCATTTTCTATCACGGGTGTACCCCAGCCCCATGCGAATTGATTCAAGCAACATGAACCCCCAGGACCTGTGGAAGTGTGGTTGTCAGATTGTGTCAATGAATTTTCAGACGGCCGGACTCATGATGGACCTCAACACAGCCTGGTTCCGGCAGAATGGAAGTTGTGGTTATGTTTTGCGACCAGCCATCATGCGTCAGGAGGTGTCTTATTTTAGTGCTGACACCAGAGACACGGTGCCTGGGGTGTCTCCACAGCTGCTGCATGTGAAGGTGTGGTACTATGTAGACAACAGTGAAATGCATCCCCCTGTAGAGAAAATAAAGTATTATGCAATGCCTTAAAATTGGATTATAGAAATTAAGGGTATCATACTTACTGTTAACACAAGTATCTTGTTACATAAAGTAAACTGTATATTTATCATTTGTATTTTCTGGATTATTTAGTAGCTTGAATTTTCCATAGATAGTTTCCACTAGATAATCACGATCAAATTTATTTTAAACTGGTGTTTTTCACTAAAAATCTACAGTGTATAAGCAATAGGCTTGCTTTTCCCAGGTGATCAGCGGGCAGAATCTGCCAAAGCCCAGGGGCTCCGGTGCCAAAGGAGATGTGGTGGACCCATATGTGTATGTGGAGATTCATGGCATCCCAGCTGACTGTGCAGAGCGCCGCACCAGGACTGTGACCCACAATGGGGATAACCCTATTTTTGATGAGAGCTTTGAGTTCCAGATCAACTTGCCTGAGCTTGCAATGGTTCGTTTTGTGGTGCTGGATGATGATTTCATTGGGGACGAATTCATAGGTATGTGAGTGTGAAGATGCTTCACACACACTTATTACACAGTACTTCATAGTGCTGTATTCTGGAGTGATGAAGTACATTTCTTTTTTCATTACACTGGCATTTAATGTACTTTATCTGCCTTCTATAGGTCAGTATACTATACCTCTGGAGTGTCTTCAGCCTGGCTATAGACATGTGCCCTTGCAGTCCCTCACAGGGGAGGATCTTCCACATGCCAAGCTGTTTGTGCATGTGGCCCTCACAAATCGGAGAGGAGGGGGAAAGCCCCATAAAAGAGGTCTCTCGGTACGGAAAGCTCGAAAGGGGAGGGACTACACTGCTTTGAGAGACTTAGGAGTTCGGGCTGTGGACGAGGTTTTCAAGATGGCTGCTCCTCTATTAAGAGAAGCCACTGACTTGAGGGGAAATATGCAGGTACGGCAAAGTTTAGCTGAATATGAGCATGGAAATCTAAAAGTTAGATTCTGATCATGAAGTTTACTAGTGAAACTCATTCCAAAGAAGTCTTTTTTTTTTTTTTTTAAATTGTCATGTCCCGCATCATAGCAAGGAGAATGGTGGTCTGCTTGCCTTGTTATGCTGGAAAAAAATTTGCCAAGAGGGGCTTGATGGATATAAGGTTTTTATCAAGACTTAGGTATTATTTTTTCTTATCAGTTAATTTTGTACTCATATACAACCATTTAATATCTACTGCTCAGAAAACTCAAATTTTTTAAATAAGAAGTTTTTGATGAACCTTTTTAAAAAATCTGGAAAAAATTAACAATTTATTTTTTTGCATTTTTACCATTTTTTTTAATCATGTCACCAGAATATTATGATTTATTTTTTCTAGTATTAACCAGTGGGTAGGAGACAATCATATAATGTGCAACTGGGTTTTGAATAAAGTTTCTACCATAAAGTGATGCAAAATGTCTCAGAAAGGGTATTTATCAAATATGCGACACTAGGCATTAAGGGATATTGCTGGACCTGACATATGGGATGCATAAAGTGAGTAAATAAAAAAAGGAAAGGAGAGGGAAAAGTTAAAAGAGTTGCCAAAGATACAAAAGATAGAAGACAACATAAACAGAAAAAAAGAAAACAAGCTTTAAAACCTGGAATGACACTGAAAACATCTATGGCACCTAAATGACAGAGAGAAGACAATAATCAGAAAGGAACCTGCAGGAAGACACACTGAAAATCCCAAACATAAAAGCCACCAAAACATCTGTGTGTTCCTGTGGACATATCCACCACTTTCCTGTTATGACACCGGGTGTCGCCATGACACTTGGTCCCCCAGGAGGCTCGGTTGTTCACTTCCGGTCTTCACTAACTAACTAGTTGTTAAAACACCCACCCAAGAGGGTCTTTGTCTGCTCTTATTATTTAGTCGATCATAAACCAACAAAGCTGCATACAGATCAAGAATTATATCTGGGCTACGAACGGTCACCAGCAAATTAGAGTTGAAGGCTAACTAGGATTTTAAGATTTTTCTGAAGTAGCATTACATTTTAAAACTGTAATAATTAATCACTTGCAAAAATAAATGGTAAAAAACAATTTAACTAAGTAGACAGTATGAACTTTCAAGAACGACTAGTTAACCCCTCCCTTTAACCCATACCCAAACATACACACACTGTCACCCCCATTCCTTTCACATTCTGAAGGAAAGCAGCCACGCAGCTAACGCAGCACCGACCACCACCTGCACCATCCATATTCCCAAACCACACTCACCTACTCTTGCACACAAAGACCACATGGAGTTAATCCTCTTCTGTCTCCCTCTAACACCACAGACACCCCCATTTGTCGCAGTCCCTCAGCAGCTCACACACTCAGCTTTAATTTCAACTTGTAGGTTAATCTCTCACTCAAAACTTAAAAAACTTTAAATAAATATTAACGAAAATTAACGAAATCTTACCAGACGTGCAGACAATGTAAATACAAATCCACCCTATAAAATACACCAGTTAAATAGAATATGACTCTTCCACTAAAGCCCAATCAGGGATCAAGATTCAATCGGAGACCCTTATTTCTTATTCCACTCAACACCTGTTTGTGATTCCACAACTATCTTTAAATCTGATCCTCTGAACTACAAACCTGATGACCTTGATTGTAATGTTGCATGGTTGCAAGACACTCAGCAGACACACCCAAACCAAGCTGCTCAAAAGCCACAGTTTAACCAACAGCAGCCAGAAACTGAGAGACTGTATCTGTGTGAATCTTTTATATTCTCAATTAGGTTATAGTTAGAGTGTGGATTAAGCAAATGAGGTCAGCAGAAGCTTGTTATTCTCGCACTTTCATGCTGTGTTGGTTCCACAACAATCTGCAAAGAAGTAAAACCAGGAATGATTTTTGTCATTCTTTTTGCATTAAATCTTTTTTCTGTTTGCATTAAATCTTTTTTTAAATCAAAGTCAGAGCAACTTCTCATTTGTTCTGAAACAGTACAATAAAGCAGGTAAGATTGCCACCACTGCAGCCGGCGGTGCACATTGTCTGCTCAGCTAAACGCAGCAGGCGTGGATGTCTGAGTATATGTTATCTTTACAAACATTAACAACTGTTTCTGTAGCACGACTGATCAAGACAGGAAGGCACAAGTTAAATCCTTTTAAATTCAGCCAATCAAAAATGTTCAGCTCAGCAATCCCATGAAGATTCCAGGCAAACTCATGACGACTGGTGCCATTTTGGGGCCGTTTTCTTACTCTCGCTACAGCTGAAATGGTCGGTTAGGGGAAAGAATCCCCTACAGACCCTAGATTCTGGAAAATATTCCTGTAGTCAAAATACATCCATTTTAAACTCACTTTTGCAGGACATCGAGCTGCCTTTGATGACATAAGGACCCAATTTTTCCCACAAACTCACAAAGTTGAAAACAAGACCGGCTTTGCCTTTACAGCTGGTAATTTAATCATAATAAGGACGTCATGATATAAATGTCAGAATCATAGGATGGTCTTTTTCAGCACTTCATCTTTTTAATGTTTATTTCTCATTGGAGTGTTACATCATGTTTGTGATGTACGCAGTGCTGTTTGCAATTATACATCTTAGTTTATATTTAGTCCAGTATGAACTATACAAAATCACTGTTATTGTGTAAAGGTAATGTTTATGCGCCAAGCAGCAGCTTAGTCTGTGGCTGCATGTGTCATCTTGTGACAGTAAAGCAGTTATTAGATGTTCAGTGTATGTCTCAAGTTTTTTCCAAACAGCTACAACGGCACAGGAGCTACAAAACAATCAGTACCTGAAAGAAAAATCTAATTACTCTGGTGCAGAGCTTGGTTTGAAGTACATTTGTGTATATATATGTGTGTGTGTATGTGTGTTTGTGACAGAAGGTGAAAGTAAATTAAGTCAGGCTACAGAGTGGAGAAAAAAGATTTTGCAGTTATTCATTAAATCTTTATTTGATGTATTTTAGTGTTTCTCCTCTATAAATAGTAAATGTGTGTCCATGTTAAATCACCAGGTTTCATTTGTCTTCTCTCTTTTAACAGAACTCGGTAGCAGTGTTCAGGGAGCTGTGTGGTGTGTCCGCTGTGGCTAATCTCATGCAGTGTGTGCTGGCTCTAAGCTCCAGAGTGTCAGGACCAGAAGGGACTCCTTTGCTGCTGTTTGACTTACGGGACCATTACCCCACCCTGGAGCCTCAGGGGCCTTTGCCAGATGTCCTTCGCAGAGTTGTTTCTACTTATGAAATGGTGAGGATGAAGTAAATGCTGATATTCTTAATAATCTAAAACTAATCAGGCAGAAGGAAAGATAACATTGACCAAAAACAACCAAATAAGTCACCTCCTATTTCATAAATGCTTCACATAAAATTTAATAAAACAAAAATAAAATAAAAAAATCCTCTATAGCTACTATGTGCTGAAGCACAGAGCAAGCACTCGTTGTTATGTGCCATACAACACCACTAGTTGTTTGAGCTCGAGTCTTGTAAACACGTCATCAGCATCCTCATATTGGCTTGAAGCCACTATATTTCCACCCAAATAAACCACAGGCTTTCATTGACCAAGAAGAAAGTTATTTAACAGATTTAATTTATGTAATGAAATCTAAAAATAAACTTTGCCATCAACAAAAAGGAGAAAAAACTCTTTTGTGTGAGTAGATACAAAGGCAGGAAGAACTCCTGAGGATAAAAGCAGCCAACTGGTCTGTTGCTTACAGTGGCTCCTCAAGTCAGTCAGTCAGACGCGATGAATCATTTAAGTGGGTGCTCAAATTGTGCCTTTGCTTTGGATTTCTTTCTTATTTCACATTCAATATACTTCCTTTAGTGTCAGTCTTTGTCCTTGAACGTTCATCCTGTTCTCTTTCTGGCTCAATAATGTCTTTCAGTTCCTGTCACAGCTCTCTCTCACTGGGTCAAGCTGGACTGGGATGTCCAGAATAAAAGGGTTTTGTGGTCTGGAGCAGCACATAGGAGAATGGTAGCCAGCTGCAATAATGAGAAACATTTAGACATTTCTTATGAAATATCTTTTCTTTTTTTAAAATTACATTTGGAAGCAGACTTATCTCTGTTGCATATGAGATATTCCTGAGGAATCCTTTGTGCTGGATGATGGACAGTCAACATGAATTGCCAATTTAGCAGCTCTATAGAGAGAGCATACATAAGCGATGTGTGCAGGTGCTTTGTGAAGGAAGTGAAAACGCATTTTCAGCCAGAGTTGGGCTGCAGCGGATAAATAAATTTCTTTCTAGTCTTATTCAATTCTGATTATTGTCTTGGTACGTAATGTGTGACACTTTCATTTAACCACATGTGTTTGTCACTGCTGTGCATTGAGCACGTGAGACTGCTTATTTGTGGGTCTGAGACGTGCTTGTGTGTTTGTTTGTGTCCCCAGCCGAGCAGATCAGGGTTGAAAAAGCTCACTCCGGTGCTGAATACCATTAGCATAGATTTAAATGCAGCTTGTTTAAATGGATTCCACACCTCAATCCTGACACATGAAAGAAGAAGAGAGGAAATAGGAATGTGTGTTCATTCACGCGTGTCTGTCTGCACTGATCTGGTAGGGCTGTGCTGCAGTTAATCCCTTATTTGTTGAACCGCATTTATTTTCCATAGAGGGGTCAAGTCCCTACAGGGTTTGTGAAAGGAAGTTCACTGTTCCTGTCATCTTTCTGTTTGTGTGTGTGTGAGAGAAAGAGAAAGTGTGTCTTCTATGTTCATTTACTTAAAAAGAGCTGTCTCTGTGGGTGCATTCACATGAATGCATCATGTGTGTTTTCCTACTCTGTCAACTGTTGTTGACATATTTCATATTAATTGTGTTTTACTTATGTGAGAATAACCTGTTCCCGACCTTTAGTCTGAGTGTATGTTGTGTTCTTTTGCTTTAGAGAATGAATCATTTTCACATGTGGCTAACAGGTACAAGAAACAAAATAAGAAAACAAGTCATGGTCCTAATGGAGTTTCTGCTTCCCTGTCTGCAGATGGTCAACGCGAGCAGAGCTGTGATCGAGCTGTCAGATGGGATCTACAACAAGATCCTGCATATACAGACAACGGGTGTGTAGCTGTGTGTGTGTTTACATTTCAGTGAGTGTAAACTGTATGAGATGCTGTGGTATGATGTGCATGATGGGTATAAACCATGCTACGCCTTTACCTCTAGTCCACTAGTGACAGCTCTCTCACACTTTATACTTGGCCATTTGCTCCTTTCCTTTCCTTTCCTTTCCTTTCCTTTCCTTTCCTTTCCTTTCCTTTCCTTTCCTTTCCTTTCCTTTCCTTT
>JBAMHX010000019.1:10034389-10058269 GCA_037177515.1 Pseudomugil tenellus
TTCCTTTCCTTTCCTTTCCTTTCCTTTCCTTTCCTTTCCTTTCCTTTCCTTTCCTTTCCTTTCCTTTCCTTTCCTTTTATCTTCTCTCTTATTGTCTGTTTCCTTTTTTGCCCACCAGACATCCATCTCCTGCAGACATCTGGCTAATCACTGCTGTTAGACTGGTCGGTTCATCTGTATGTTTTGGATGAAGGAGGTTTAAATTGGCACAGCTCCCACTTCCAATCACCTCTCTGCCTCTCAAGTGAAGGACAAAATATTTGTCCCGCTGATGTAATTTCTGCATTTTTTTGGCAGAGCTTTGTTTACTTCAGCAGGGACACTTTGGGTCATCTAACTTTAGTCTGCCAGATTGCTGTCCCAGAGGCAATAAACCAGCCCCTCAAACCCACCAACAGACTACACACAGTGCCCACATCACATTTCTCACCCAGATGCGGTCTCTGGCTGTCTCCCAGGAGACAATATGTTTGACATTTAGAAGTGTTACCTGCTGGCTTGGTTCAAATAAATCAAACATTCACAATATTTCTGTGAAGTTTACATGTTGGATTTTACAAATAACAGCTACAGATGTTAAAATGTGTTCTTAAAAGCTTAGAAAAGACAACTTGGGACATAGATGTAGTGATAAAAGTTGCTTTTTATTCTCTTTAGAGTGCTTTAAATTTGTGCTAAATTGCTTCTCTGATGCAGCTCTTGACAAAGTGAGTGAGTGGAAAAGACGAAACCAAGGAGAATTTAAGATAAACTGGAGATAAAATGATAGCTTGAGAGAAAGATAATGGTTAATTTTGGGCTGCTGACAAGAGTGTGTTTGGCAGAGGTGAATGTCGTTAACAAAATTGCAGACTGTTCTCCTCTCGCATCAAGGACTTTATTTTTAATTTTTGAGGCCATGGTCTTTGGGAAGTGATCCATTTGTTACTATGTTTGTGTGTTTTACTGTGTTGTACAATTAGCAGTAGCCATGTTACTATTTTATAATCCATTATGGATCTTTATTTTGCATCTCGTCACATGTAAATAGAATTAGAGAATTGAAAATGTGATTACTTAGCCCCAAGCAGACAGTTCAGTGCTCATACATTCATCTGATAAAAGAGCCTGAACTTAAGAACAAAGCTCTTCCTGTGTGTACACAGTAAAGATGGTGATCAGGTGATTCCAAGGCAGAGGTCCACCCTTGTTCTGAGAAACAGACAGCAAGAATGAACAAGTGGGTCACATAGAGGGAAGCATGGAACAGTTGGTGGTAAACATGGGTCTTTAGAAGCCACATCCGGAAAAAGAAAAGAAGCTGATAGGGAAAATAAGAAACAAGGGATAGAAATGAGACGTATAGCCAAAGGCAACACTTAGAGGCAAACGGAAGCTAGACAGGAGTTCATCAGGAGGGGGCGATGTGTTTAATAATTATATCCCCGAACATGGAGTGTCGGGATATTATGGTCTCATCACGGCGGGTGCTGCCACATCCACTACGTTCATCACCGCCAGATATCCTTCGTGTGAGCACAATAACTCAAACAATTTTCACAATTGGATTTTGATACTCAGTATATCTGTTTAAGTCCCCAATCAGATTTCATTATTATTGGATTTATGGTTTCCCCACTAGGTGACCCTTTATGCATAAAAAATCTGATTTTTGGCTATATCTCTGGAACTATTTGTCTCATTGACCTCAAATCAAATGCAAATAAAAGGTCATGACCTCAGGATGCATCCTGCCCTGACATCATACCAGGCTGGTTCAATTTTTCAATACCAGGTGGATCTTTGGGACTGAACATGTGCGGCTTTATATTACTGTATTGTGTTTATATTTAAGTACTGGATAATAGGACTTGGGCCTTTCGGAGATATACACCTAGCTATCGCTTCCAACGGCATAGGCCTTGTTAAACCACTTTCTTTCACTAATATTTCCAGTGTTACACTTCTAATCAGATCCACACAGGTGTTTATTGAGTGTAAATGGCTGCAGCTTTCCAGACTCATGTGAAAGAAGAAATAATGATAAATAGAAGAGGTCAGGGCATGGAGATCACAGAAAAGTGGGTTTTTAAAGCTACAACAGAATAAAGTGGCTGCTACACCTGAATTTTAGATAAAAGTATCATTGTCATACAAACTTGCAGATAGTTTTATTTGTTATGATCATGATCTCTTTGAAGCGCTCTGAAACGACGTTGTCGTGATATGGCGCTATACAAATAAAGCGGAATTAAATTGAAATCAATAATCATTCTTTCTTTTAATAAAAAGACAACAGTAGATTAAAAGAAAAGGGGTTTTTTTCCTGCCTTGTTTATATTACATTACATTACAGTCATTTAGCAGACGCTTTTCTCCAAAGCGACTTACATCTTATAATAAAAACAACACAAGCACGAAATCAAACAGTTAAGGACATCACAGATAAGTGCTGCTAGTTTAGTTGGGCACAGATGTTGCGTGCAGTACTAGAGGTACTGATTTTTTGTTCCCAATGTCATTGAAATAGAAGAGCTGGAACAAATTTCCCAAGTTAGTATAATTTTTATTTATTGCAACTAAGTGCAGAAATGCTCCCTAAAGAGCTGCGTCTTTAGCCTGCTATTGAAAGTAGATAAGGACTCTGCAGAGCGAACAGAGTTTAGGAGTTCATTCCACACCGAGGAACAACAGAGGTGAAGAGTCTTGCATGTGATTTAGCCCCACGTAGTGATGGTAGTGCTAGGCGTCTTTCACTGGCTGAGCGTAACTGTGGAGAGGGAGTGTAGCTCTGGATTAATTACTCAAAGTAGACAGGAGCCATTTGAGCAATTTGCGTGCTGCAACTGGAAGCCAGTGAAGTGTGATTAGCAGCAGAGTGACATCTTGTTGAAGGTGTTAAATAAATTTCACAAGTCACACTCTTGGGGTTGTCTTTACAATCAAATGAAAAATAAAGCTACTGTAGGCAAAGCAAAAACAAAGTCTTTGGTGAATGCACAGTTGTTTCTGGTAAGATATGTTTTCAGCATCTTTAATTCACAGAAAATCATGTCAGCAGATTTTTGCAAGGACCTGCTTTTCAGTAGGACAGAAATTAAATGCACAATAAGTTAATAAGACACAAGGCGCAAGGAGAGCAACCCATTGATGTGATTTTTTTTTATATCCAGTAAAAGGTAATGTCGGCCCAAGCAGCAATAAACAAGTTGAATAAAATTAAACTGTCCATCTATATAACTGCACACAGAAATATCTTCCTTCCAGCAGAAAGGAACAGTCCAGCGTCCTTCTTTAAAAAACATAAATTGCAGACACAAATCTTGATTAATTTAGAATAAAAGCAAAGGAAGCACATTTGCACCCTGCATACTGATGATGCCACACTGGCACTGATTGCAGGGCCTATTCCAGCTTTTTATTGTTGCTCTTGAGTGTAAACACTCCTTTTAGATGGACAGAGGAAACACAGTACCTGAAACCACTTATAAACATTTAAACACAGTATGCATTGTAACACATTACGGTTAACTTGTGATTTATCAAACCTCTGACAAGTAAGACACGTTTCCTGGATAGAGATGGTGTTGTTATATAACAAATACTCCTTAACTGCCCCTCAGAAATAATCGATTAACATTTTATGCAATCTATATAAATTACTATATTGTGAGCAATAAAATTGGGCTTTTAAGCCTAATACTTAATCATTAACTCTAAACTCTGAACTGAGTGACAATAACCTTGCCACTAAAAAGTTGATTGTTGGTGTGACAGGAGAAATATGGGGATCATGTGGGAATGTCTTCTTGTATTAAGAAGTTCACACAACTTTGTTTACAAAAGTTCTGTTGCCACAACATCAAAAAGTTTGTGTGTATATACCCTTTTATCCACCTCAGATGATCAGCTACACAGGGCTGGGAGTTACACAGTGATGAGATTCATACAAGGAAGGCCCTATGCACCTATGGCGCCGCTCGAGCTATGTCACCACCGTGTCCCATGATGACCTTCCTCCCACGTTTCACTCACATGCAGAGATGATAAACAGACAGATGGAGTGAGGCACACAGAGGGAAAAAGACACACAGACAGACAAATGGCCATATTGATTTATTTAGACTGGCACATATCCACAACTGGTACGGGCCAAGCCCAGACTGTCCTAAAAGTCTGCATTTGACTACTGCTGTGCTGACAGCACAGGTCCTACTGAGTGTGATGGAGGATCTGACAGGTAGACACCCCTATGGTATTTTTTATTTTTTTTACCATGGGCGGCCTATGTCTTGTAGGAAAACAGATTTAATTTATTTATTAGTACTGTGAACAGAGCGTAAATAGCAGTGATTAAAAACACATGAGGTTTTCAGTCAGGAAAAACTTTTGAATCAGAGTCAATGGAGAGAAAAGTAAAATTTGTTTTCTTTGGAGCTTCATTACTCAAAAACAGTAACTCCTAGCCATCTTAGAGGGGTAAATTGTAGCCAACAAATTTTCCTACGTTTTAATATATAGTTTATGCATGTTCGACGAAAATCTGGGTGTGACAGCCATTGTTTCAAAGATGTTAAAGTTACGTTTTGTGCAGCAGAGTGTGTTAGAGTGGATAGGGGTAGCTGATTTTTATCATTTTTAAGCTTCTGTTTACATGTGTTTTTGCCATATTCCCATTTCACGTAGAAACTTGAGATTTTTTCTGAAAGGGTTTGGCATGTTCTGAAGCAGGTAAGGTATCTGGGATCAATTCCTAAGAAGAACAACCTTCTTGAGTAGAAAAAAAGCACTTCCTGTTGGAAGTGGCCAAAGCTACTGTTTAAACAGGCATGCCTATTTCATTCCGTTCAGGACCTAGCCCTGATTAATTCCTGTAAATTTCATCATGATCGGATCAAAATTGATGAATTTATAATGATTTATGATGTCATGGCAGCATATCCAAGTTCGCTGTGCAACCATGGTCCCGCCCTGAGGAATAGAGTCAGTGGATCTCTTCACTTGCTGTCTCACCCAATTTGGACCTGATTGTGTCTAATTAGCCAAATAAATGGCTTCCTGAGTAAAAAAAAAATGTAATTTCCAGGCACCAGGGTGTGTGACTAAATCATAAACCAAATATTGACATGTCCATGTCTTCAGCCTGCATCTGTCAAATTTGGTGTATATATCTTTTTTTATGAGGGAGTTATATCAATTTCAATTTTTACGTCAAATTTTGAGGCCCTGCCCCTCTCAAACGACATAATAGATTTGTATTCTTTTGATAATTCATTCAAACATAATGTGAGAAAAATGCCAAAATGGCCAACTTCCCATTTGGTTTTGACCTTTGCTCCAATGGGATTTTTTTGTTCAGTCCATTCTTTAGGTGGCACTCTCATGCAGTTTGACCTAAACAATCCCAAACACCCCAGATTATGAAAATGTTCACTACAGGTAGGCATAATTTGGTGAGTTTTCGAGTATGTTCAGGCCCTAAAATAAGCAATTAACGGGTCCCGAGAAGAAGAATCAACTCTACAGTTTCAATAGGCCTTTTGCACCGCCTTCGGCCCTCGGGCCTAAATATTACTGGTTATCTTTTGAGGACATTGGACTAAAAGTCAGATCCTTCCTGTCTCAGCTGCTCACAGTTCAGATGAAGAGGAGAAAGGGGAAGGTGTTCTGGTGAGCACTACATCCTGATTCACTGGCCCTGAAGGTTGTTTGGCCTTTGCGTCAGTACAGGGTTTGATTTTGTGTGTGTGTGTGTGTGTGTGTGAGTGCGCACACTGTCCTGGTATTGGCTTGAAGGTATTGTTCCCTCGACTGGCTTTGTTTCGCTGAGAAATAGACACATACACAAACACTACACTGGCACGTAGGCTTCAAGTTGCCTAGCAACCAAGCATTAAAAGTTATTATTTAAGCAACTTATGTAGGTGTGTGCGAATGTGGAGCAGTGATGTGTGCAGGTGTGCATCCATGATGATGATACTGACAGAAAGGAAAAACGTGAGAGGAATTGCACTTGCATGGCATCTGTTTACTCTGTGCGTTAATGGTCCACCACTTGGCATGTAAGGGTTTCATTGATGGCTCACAGTGATGTTTGCCCCGTATTAACCCACTTCCGGGTTTCCATGGTAACAGTGGGACAGTGGCCCGGGGCAGCTAGAGAAAGCCAGACACACAACACAACCCACTGCACAAACTAGCTACAGGCTTGACTTGTATGACACAGTCTTGTTTTCTTTATGAGGAGTTTTTGCATTTGTCTTAGATTCTTCATTCATTCTTTCCATATCTCATTTGCATCTATACACTCTTAATGTTTTTCACTTTTTTGTGACATCTTTTACTTGTAGCTTGGCTAGAATTACAGAAAGTTTCAGTTTAACAATAGTTTAAGTCTCTCCGTGTGGTTCTTGACTACAATCTCACTTAAAGTATTAATATTCAACCCAAACCAAAGCTTTGATTTTGGATATGAAGAGAAAGCAAAGTGATCAAGAGCAATGACCACGTGCGCATGTTTTACCTCAACATATTTAACGTATTTCACCTTGGTACTTGCTAGGAAACAGACAAACCAGTTCACAGCCTTGTAAGGCTATTGGCTAATATCAGTATGCTAAATGCTCATGAAAAAATGTAAGCAGATCTTTAGCTGATGCTAACTGTTGTCAACCTATTATTTTAGCCTTGAAGCCCAGTTTGGAATGTTAAAAAATAAAAAGCTGATTTTGTTTTAGACACCAGCTCCACTATATGGTGATTTTTCAGTATGGTTTACTCTGGTTGTGTTCTTCTGGTGCAGCTATGGAATTTCATGAAAAACTGCAAAGCTTGGCAGCAAAGGAAGGGCTGAAAGGTTCCAAGGTTAGTCGAGCAGTGGAGAGTTTCAGCTGGAACATCACCATCCTTAAGGTCAGCAACTCTTAAATTTTCAAAACCCCTTAAGAGTAGATCAATACAACAAAAGTAGCTAGTTGCTAATCATTTTTACTCTTTTATAGTTCCCTTTTTATACTTTGTTACTGTTTCCCATTCGCTCCTGCCACTCCAGGGCCAGGCTGACCTGCTGAAACATGCCAAGGCTGAAGTCCAGGAGAACATGAAGCAGGTGCACGACGCCGCCCTGACCGGAAACCTTACTAAGGAAAGAGTAGGATTAAGCAGAGTCCGCTCACAAACACGACGAGGTCAGGATGACAACATGCGCACTAGAGGTACCTCAGCTTAGCAAGCAGTTGACTGGATTGCCACCAAAGCTGCTGTGACAAACTCCTCTGGTATCACCACTTTTTTTCTCGCGCTCCCAGGGCTGTGGGAGCATTACTGTAACCACAGTCTTAGAAGGGAGATTGAAGTGTTGTTGAATGTGAAAGGCTTGAAAATGCAATGAAAAGGCTTGGATATGGATGAAAGACATGAGATGCTCAAAATATGAATGTAGTTATAGGATATAAAGCCAAGGTTATACTGTTCTAACCTGTAAATACACCAAATGTTTAGGATTTACTGTTTACGTGCAATGTTTATGGGGTATTAAGGGTTTGAGGGAGGAAAAAAACTGGTTGTTTTTATTGGTTGGTTAATTGAAAAATCAATATAATTCTTCACTCAAGAACAAGTTGCAGGACTTTTTGCTTGTATGTTTAAAGAAAACTTATCAATATCAGTGAACCTGTAAACGTTTGATGTCTCCTGACGTTATTTTGTGGATTTGTGCAAAATCTATCTGTGTCCCTGCTGTGTGTGCGTGTTTTTTTTTTTTAAATAATACATCTTTCAGTCCTTGAATGTTGCCACATCACTCAGTTGCCATGATATTGCTGGTTTTGCTCCAAAGGCACACTTTATCCCTCCAAACATTGTCTCACAAACAATTTTCTATATTTGTATTATTTCTAAAACTCTTGTGCTAATTAAATCACCGTCACCGTCACTGGTGTTAATATCTGCCTTTAGGGATCCAATACTGTTACTGCTGAAAGTGCTTACTTTGCGTGCAAAACACTGTACAGTATTTTATTATGTAGTTCTATCCTTTTCCTGTAAAGACTATTTTACATAAGTTATTGAGGCTGAATGAAAAGAAAACATTCCAGGTTCATATCATTGACGAGGCTTAACCAGCAAGTCAAGATGGAAATAAAGACATTTTTAAAATACTCATGTTCATATTTTGTCTCTTTTTTATTTATGTTTTTATTTATTTATTGTAGCAAAGCTATATCTATATATCTTCTTCTTCTATACAAGTTAGTCCGGATCACTAGGTAGTTGGAGCTTATCCCAGCAATTAGTAGACGAGAGGCAGGGTACACACTGGACAGGTTGCCAGTCAACGCACGGCCAACACAAAGAGACAAACAACAATGCTCATTTCTTAGATTCATTTAGAGGGACAGATTAATCAAACATGTCTTTGAACGGTGGGAGGAAGCCAGAGTATCTGGAGAGAACCTAAAGACACACAGGAAGAAGATGTAAACTTCACACAGAAAGGCGGCTGTCTAGGCCTGTTGCAAGAAGCAATAAGTCAATTAATCGCATGATAACAAAAATTGAGCGCGATAAGTTTTCCGGTCGCAATAAATTTAGTATTTGTTTTTTCTTTCTTTACCTGGATTTACTGGATTGCAACATGTTTCACTACGGTGCATCATAGTGCATGAGGGAAATTCAGACGCAGCAATGCCTTTGCCTGCGAGATGACTTAGTGAAGGAGATGAGACATTTATTTAGTTTTACTCTGTCACCTTAAATATGTGGTTAAGTAAAACATGATCTCTTATATGAGCAACACTATGTAACTGCTGACTGGACCCTAAACTGCAAGTGTTTAAAGACCAGATATGGTCCAGACAACTACACTGCCCTTGAAGACCATAAACTGTTCTGCGCATCAAGTTAAATATTCTTTAGAAATTCATATTTATTCTTAAAATAGTGTAGTTTGCATTATTATAGCTTTATTATTATGTTGGTTGAAAATGATCTAAAAATGACGTTAAGCGCTTTGCGCAATATTATCGTTTATCGCAATCATTTCTGAGACAATTGCACAGCAAAATATGTTAACGTGACAGGCCTACTGCTGTCGAACTCCTTCCCAGTTAAGGCTCAAAACTCTTGACCGGCTTCCTGTGTGGCAGTAACCACCACACCACTGTGCAGAATCATATAGATCTATATTTCTACATATGAATCTGTATGTATGTAAAGAGACATATGGGTCTCTGAATATGAGTTGTAGATAAAAGACTAATGGAGTTAAATACCCAGATTTACCATCATCCACTTCTAATGGATTTCTAGATGTTCAAATTTGAATTTTATGCCATGTTCGAGACTCAAAGATGGATTTGTTGGAAATGCTGACTGTGCTTTCAAAGATAAATATATTTCTAACTACTGGATTGGCATAAGAGTTTGGTATCTGACCAAATCCCTGCAAATATAATATGTCTATATGTAATATCAATGCATGGGGTTATGCCCCACTACATATTGCACATCAGTTAAGATAGTGGACATTAACATAGACGTTATTCTACTTTTCGAAATTGCTGTTATGTTCAAGAACATTTCTAAAACCATCTTTGCCAATAACCACATTTTGTAACAGATTTAAAACTCTAAAATACATTTTTTTCTAATGATATATATAACCAGATAACCAGAAATACTGATGAACTGCACATAAAGTTACAGGCAGAGGTTGAACCAGAAAATCTTTTTTTTCAAGCATGGTGGCACAAAATTATGTTTTTTTGTTTTGCTTTCTTTTCTATTGTCTTATCTCTGTTTTGTTTTTCGCTACTTGTGCTGAATTAAAGTGAACGGAAAACCTTTTTTTTTTACTAGATTTTAGGAAGACAAATTATACTCTGCGTGTACCAAAACAGAATAGCACTGTAGTAAAAAGAGTAGGGTAAGTTAGGATATAGATGTGAGATAAAGGAGGGATTACAAACTGTGGTTTTGGTGGGATTTAAGGGTCAAGGATTGGAAGATTAACGTTAACAAATTAGTTTAAATTGTTAAAAATTGCAATAAAACAATTGCATTTAACTGTCAAGCAGGACATAAATATAGGAGAATTCTGTGGAATTGTTAAAATCAGGTATCAAGCGATAACGATAAAGCAGTTCATCATCAAAATGAAATAAAGTGGTCAGTTTAGTTATTAAAAGCTTGTAGTGTTAAAGCTGATACAACAGTAATAAAAGTCAAATGTCTTGTCTATGATTCTATGACACAAACTTTTACAAAATAATCATATATCTCAGTCTCGGTGCTTAGTATGTTGTATTTAATTATTTTTATATCAAAAGTGGGGTTTAAGTATAATCAATGTTTCTCATGTCATAAATAGACCTTGAAGACTGGAATCTCACATTTTGTTTAAATGTAATCAACTGTATATAAACTCAATAAAAAAATTAATTCAAACAAAAATAAGATGATGATGAGTGTCTTAAAAGTGTATAAACAGACACTAACATCGATGAATAGCAATAGCAATGTAGTTTTATTGATCTAGGCTTAATTGCGCAGAATAGGGCAGCTGGAGAGACATTATTTGCTGCCTAACATCATTTTCACAGAACATGAGAACAACTCACTTCTAATGTGAGAAATGAATGATCACATTAAAATGTCCACAATCGAATCTAAAACCAAAAAAAAAAATAACTGAGTTCTTCCTTAATTTAATAATTTTATCCAGTAAATTAAGGATCTAAAGAGTTAAAAATATTTTCTATGAAATTAAAAAAAAGACTAACCAAAAAGAAAACAAATGTATGATCACGTCATTAGGATTCGTTTGGCTGGGAGAAAAATCATAGTAAGAGGCACTGGTTTAGAATGGGGGAAAAACTGCCCTCAATTTAGCGATGGGGGGGGGGGTCATCGTCCTCCTTTCCTTTCAGCATCTGAGAAGCCGGCTTCCTTCACAAAAAGATAAACAAACACACATAACACGAATATGGGTATGGCCAGATCTCCACATCGAGAGGAAACAAACACACTCCCAGTACAGTAAAAGAGTCTTTGTTGGAGGAAAACTGCAGCTTTTAGTCTTCAGCATAACCATGTAGTGACAAAGTAGCAGTTAAATGGCGCCCTCTCTCTGCAGAGCAGGCAACTACAGTAAACGGTTTGAGTAATGGGCGAGGTTAGATGCTACCCATAAAAGGCCCAGCATAACGAGGAAACGGGTATTAGGTAGATGAGACAGCATACAGCATCAGCTCAGACAGGACTGAAGTGGCACAGATGACAGTTAAAGACACGGAGTATAAGGTATTTGTGACTTCAAGTGTCACAGTCCACATGTGCAATTTTTAGGCTGGCAGCGGGTTTGGCGGGACTCCACCAAGAGCTGCTAATTCCCCTCTCTGATCCTAAGTCAGTTTTCTTTTATCAGTACCCCAGAACCGGATACAATGTCGAGGAGAGATAAGAGATGGAGAACAGGGACGCTTTTGTCATTCACAGGTCATTCGGGTTAACAATGGTGAAGTCAGAGTCCTTGCTGTGGGTGGAGCCCTCGTCTGGGCTGGAGGAGCCGGATGTGGTGCCGGCCATCAGGGGGTCGTGGAAAGTTCCAGGTGCACCCTCGGGCTCCATTCGCACCGCACCGCGCCCTTGCCTAACTGGAGGGGTGCGTTCGGATGCGGACCTTCCTCCAGCATCTGCCTGCAGATCTTCATCCTGAGACACAAGGATGTAGTCGTCCCAGTTCTTACCCTCTGAGCCGAGACAGGATGCAATCTGCACACGTGAGATCTATATAAGTTGTGCAAGTCATTAAAACTAAGATCATTGTCTTTTTTTCAACAATCCTGGTCAAGTTTAAGCCTGAGTTTCAACACGTATTTGTAAAGCTGTATATAAACAAACCAGAATAAAACTAAATTTAAACAGATATGCTGCATATTAGATAGATAAAATATCACATCAGACAAGTTGAAACCAGTTCTGCTAAAAGGGAAAATTATATTGTAGCTAATATTTGTGCAGCGGTGAGTTCAGATGGTTCAAAGCAATAATTCCATCTGAAACACAAAAAGAGGAATATTGGACAACTAACCCGTTGCTCGGGTGGGGTCATTGCTGGCTCCTCTTCTTTCTCGTCCGTGCTCACGCTCCCGTCCAGATCAGAGTCGCGGCTCCTCCTATTGTCGCCTCTCTGATGTTGCTTGCTGTGATAACTGACGGAGGTCAGAGCAGTTTCAGCTGCTGCAGCCGTGGAGGTGTAGTGATCGTCAGCGATGGTGATCTCCTCATTCTCCTCGGCCTCCAGCTGGCTTTGGTTGAATCGCAGCGCCCCCTTCAGGATGTCTTTGATCTGACAGGATGAAGAGTGGGTGTGAAATCACGGAAAGTCGAAAACAAAATGACGGGAGTCCAACTGTATAGTCACCTGTTTGAGTCCAGCCAACGCCACGAGGACTTCATCCTCCTTTTCCAGGTTTTCATGAAGAATCACTTCCTGGATTTTACCTACAGAGACAGATTTCATCACTATGTCACAGAAATATGTCTAGCGAACAAATATGTCAGTGTCTTTAAGCCCCACTTAAGGATTACTATCCATTCATCCCATTTCTATACCACTTCATCTAATTTGGGGACGTTATGTACCATAACTTACAATAACATCCCAATGAGTAAAACAGTTATTGTTAATTAACCTAAAACATATGCAAAAGTTACGTTTTTTAGTCTTTTAGGGAGATTTCACACATTAGCTTAATTAAAGTCTAGCTGAAAGGTCTGATGATAAGGCTCCTAAACTGATGTCATTCTGACCTTAGTAAACTATCTGCAAGGTCAGTGTCCTTCCATCAGGAAAATGTTTATTTGACACCTCGGTTTTGTTTGTCATATCATAAGAACAGGCTTCAGATTGATGCACACAACCAAAGTGCTGAAATGAAGGCGTCTCTAAGTGAACGGGGAGAATAGTTTCAGACTTCTGTGTGACAACAGATCTCTGGAGGGATTCTCCCCGGGTTATAACCTTATACCATGTCTGTATGTCCTAATGTTTTGTCTCGTCATGTTTTAATGTTTAATGTATGTTCAACTTCTTTTTATTCTTCATTATTAAATTTATATTCTTCTCAATCTAAAGAAATCAGTCTCCTCGTCCTTGACAGGAAAAACGGCCATTACAAGACAACTGCAATGTCTTCCAGATGTGAGCTCACGATGCTAACACAAAGTGATAAAGGAAAAACACATAGTCGGGGCAGGAATGTTGTAGGTGTGTTTAAATAAAGCCATAAGATGCTTTGTTTTTTTTCTATGTTTCTTCTAAGGAGTTGGATTGAAAAAAAAAACAAGGTGTGTGACGCTATCTGCAGCTGAACTTACAGATGTGTGTGTTCATCATCTTGGCACAGTACTTGCTCATGGCCTCCATGTCATTAATCTGCCCCTGAAGGAAAGATACCTGGGATTCCAGGTCTTCCTCCTGTTGAAACAACATACAGAAAAAAAACAACAAAGAGGAATGAGGAGGGATTATGACACTGCAACTGTGAGAAATTAAACAGTGAGATATGCTTTAAAAAAAAAAAAGAAAAAATAATAAGCCATTAGATGAACACAGCAGGTCAAACAGCTCACCGTCTCTTTCTTGCCCATGGTTTTACTGTGGGAGCGAGACCGAGTGATGTTGAAAAAAGACTCTTTCTTAGTAGCAGAGAGGGGAGGAGACGAGGTGCTGACGTCGCTCCCCCTGGAGATGGGCATAGGTGGAGAAGAGGTGGACTGACCCTGCCCTCCGGACAAGCTCTCTATGCTGGGGGAGGAGCTTACCGTCCTCGAGCTTTGCCCTGAAAAAGATTGTGGGGAGCAGTGGACAGTGGTGAATAACACCACGACGGGATGTGAGTGGCTCTGGAACAATCACACCCAGAATAAAGCCATGCAGATTTTACAGCGTTAAATGGATCCTTAAAGATTTATTTAGAGTTTATGTAGATCAAGCTTTGTCATCCGGCAAAAATAATCTGCCCCCCCCCCCAAAAAAAAAAAAGATTTTCATTTATATATATTTATTTATATTATTTGCAAATATCATGTTCATAGATGCAAAGCACAAAACTGTAATAAACTGACATTTAAGCTCTCTATCTGATTGGATGATGTCTAATCAAACTGTCCAATCAGAGAGAAGATGGCTTCTTGTTCTTCCACACAGCTGCAGGCTTTTAAAGGAAAGTAAACATGTTTACTTTATAAAAGACGCACCATTGACAACATCAATTTAGAGATGCAAAATCTTTCTGTTGTCATTAAGAGCCCATAAGATTCCTTTCACAATTAAAATTTACTTGAAATGACACATCCCAGAACTAAAACCTAAAAAGTATGCTTAGGAAAAGAATTAGGTAAAAAAGGGAGATTACTCATTAAAGTCATTACAATAGTTACACACTTTTTGTGTAACCATATTCAAGTACATATCAGTAATATTTGCATTTAAATGTATTAATGTACAACTGAAAAAGGATCTTGCCAAATCAAATTTATTCACTTTTAAAATGACTTGTTTAAAAGAAAATGTATGTTTATTTATTCAGTTCTCCTTCTGATTTTCTTTATATGCACAGCATATGACATAATGCAACAGGAGGAACTGACTGGTAGAATAATGAAATCAGGCCTATCAAACAGTGCTCTAAAAGATTTTACTTACTATTAACATTTAATCATTTAAATGTAATTTTTAACTAGATTTGAGGAAATTATCTAAGTGAAAGTGACTTTGGCAGCAACTGTGACAAAAGCAGAAGAAAACTTGCTGAAAGCATTATTGAAAGCCTGGCCATCAATAACTCCACCGAGCGCTATCTGCTGGTCATAGCTCAATGCTGCATGCAAACATGCAACCTGCTTCTTCGGCAGCAGGACAACAATGCTGCACAGTGATTGACACACTTAAGGCTTTGACATGCAATGACGCTGACAAAAAAAAAAGCATGGACAAATCGAGTGCACGTCACACAAGCGGTTGCCATGGCAGCTGTTACCTTGTGTGTCAGTGAGAGTCTGTGCTGGTAGAGAGCTCTGAGACACTCCACCTGTAATATCATCTAACAGAGAGGAGAGTCAAAGCTGATGCTGCCACCGCTTCCTAACCAACACCTGAACACTTAACATGCAGACAGCTTCCTGGTTATTAACACACTTATTAGTAGGAGTAGATAAGCAGGATGCGTTTGTCAGGAAACAACTGGTCTGTGTCTTGCGGCTCACCTTTGCCGAGGTGGACCGGCATGCTTTCAGACTTGAGGAGGCGGTAGTGCTGAGTCTGAGTCTGGGTCTGGGTTTGAGCTGGGACGGGAGGCTCAGCCAGAGGGTGCGGCAGGATCTGTACAGGTGCCGATGTGGGGGACAAAGACGGGGAGGAGTGTACCTCACTGTTGATAGGGGAAATGCCAGTGGAGGCACCCGTCATGGCTGGAGCAATGAGCTTCCTGCCAAAGTTCAGCAGGCTGCTTGAGACCTTGTTGATGTTGAGGGGAGCAGGTTTCACAGTGGAACTAGCACTGGGGGGGCAGAAAAGAAAGGCAAACTTCTAATTCAATCATATATGTATTATCTGGGTAATTAAAACCTTCATAAATATGTGCACACAGTCCACAATGGCACCTGAATTGTCTTTTACACTTAAAGTTATTGTTAGATGAATGATTTGTAGAATGTTGACCTAAAGCAGATCATTTTATGAATTTCATATAAGATGTTGGTTTATGTGCAAAAATCACAAACACACACACGTAACACTGTTTTATACTATTTCTTCTTACGGGGGTTAGTAATGTGCCACAAAATGTGGCAACAAACTTCCTACGGCTCAGGGAGGAAAGAAACATGGCAGGTAAACAAGTCTATAAAACTATAGCTGCAAGTGGCAAAATATCTGGGTCGAGGCAGATTCCAAACATTTAAACTCTGAGCACCTGAAAATTAAAATGTTCGTATCCAAGCGTGTCACCAGACACCCTTGTTAACACGGTGTATTATAGCATCAGCTTAGCTGTTGCCATGACGATGTCTGGGGATTTTAGTAATGTCTCTGTCTTTGATTTTCAATTCCAACTTCCTGCTAATGATTTTTTAATATATTTTCACTTTAAATTAAATAGCTTTTTTTTTGTTTTCCTTAATTTATTTTGAGAAAATAAAACGTAACTTTTGGGGTTAATAAAATATTAATTAACCCTTTTACTGCCATAATTATATTAAGGCTGCCTGGATATATTTTGATTTAATGGCTATAGAAATGTCAGAAATTGTGCTATGAGTGAGTGCTTCTTCCTCTTTTTTCCAAGATAACCCCAATTTTCAGTATCTGGGAACTGCTCAACAATATTATATGTTTTTGACCTATAATAATAATAGTTAATAAGAAAAAAAGACAAAAAAACAGACTTTGATTTTTTTAGGTTTATGTCAACAATGGAACTCTAAAAAGTATATAAAAAAATAAACATTATATTAACACTCTGAACTTTGAATTATGTACCATATATACAAAAAAAGGGTACTTCTGTACTTTTAGTTCTTAGTTTTTCTTTCATGTTTTGCCAATAATAGCCAGGCGTTTTTTATTTAATGTGGTAAGCCCTGAAGCACTATGGTCTCCTAATAGTAACAAAGTCCTACATTGCACATCTCAGACCGACATTTGATGCTCCTCTTGCAGAGGACACACTGAATTCTCCAATTCGTTGCCTTCTCCCTCAACCTCAAGCAGCAAATCAATTTCCTTCTCTTAGCACATATTTACCGTAATGTGATATGTATCATACTATACACAGTTGAAAAGCTCTGATTCTTTACTTTCCGAAACCGTTTGAATCTATTTATTTGCATAAACTGTTCAGGAGTTACGGCACCGAGAAGCTCACTTTTCAAGTGTGTTATGATATTCAGAATCTTGTCTGTTATTGGACGGCCATAGTGCCGAATTCCCGCGGTGTACCGTAATAACATATGGGTGCAAAGGCCTATTTCTCCGCTTTCTTGTGCTTTTTGAATTTTTAAGATGTCTCATACAGTTCAGGAGTTACAGTGATGAGAAGTGTTGGTAGCAAGAGGATTAACTTCATAAGATGCTACTTGTATGAATTGTTCCACTGGGGGCAAGTATGGAGTCAAACTTTACATCCATATAATCACTTGGGGGGAGGGGGGGGGGGTATACTTTCCTACATATTATGTTTATGTGCAAAAGGATGACTTAAATAAAAAAAAAAATCATATTGACTCAATGTTTGGCATACTGAAAACAATTTGAAAAGTACCAGCGAGTAGAAAAGCATGTCATTTATTCAGAATTGTCCCCGACTGAAAATCAGTGAAACAAATGTGATGGACAAGCGTTGCTTTGTACAGACCGACAAAGCCAGTATTTATTTTAATGCAGACATCACTTGGGGGAATTCAAGATTTATTTTATTCATGGTGTGGATAAGAGGTGTGTGTACTTTACCGAGTCTTATTCAACAGGTCCGCTCCCCTCGTTTTGTAGTAATCCAGGTTTTGCTGGAACTGGTAGTTGACAGGTCGTGGATTGTTCTACACATTAGGGACACAATAAACCATTTATTGCATCTTGAATGTTTATTATATGTATATAAGAAGAAGGAAGAAAAAAACCAAACCTCCTTGCCGATGTATGACTGGGCACATTAACAAGCAAACGCATGTGTCTCTGACTCAGTACTTATGAGCAACAAGCCTCTATCCTGCCCGCTCTAATCTATATATCAGGCATGAAGCCCCTGCAGGTGTAAAAATGAGAAGGACATGCTGTGACGTGGTCGTTCAGCTGGGAAAAACACGGTCATGTTGAATCAAAACCTGCTGCAAATTTAATCCCAGAAGAAGAGTTGCTGGGTTTGGCAGTGAGGACAAGGAGGCGTTTGCTGTGGTTTTCAGATTAAAGTTACAGATATATATATATCTTATTGATGATACTTCTTCTTTTAATTATCAGAAATAAAACCTTTTTTTTCACCAAACAAGTCTTCAACGTGTGAATTGATCTAATATTGTGCCCAAAGTGTAAACATGTTCTGCTTTCACTCCAATATAACATGAAAAGAGGAAGCAGCTACAAGTAGGCAGTTTGGTTTCATAGAAGGAACTAAAACATTTTCATCTTTATGCTCAAGGCAGGGACCTTCCTGTTTAACACGGGCCCATTTTATTCCACTGCATTTATAATCACGATTGCCGTCTACAGAAATGCTTCGGCCTCACAAAACTATGACTGAAAGTCTCGAAACAGGCATGTTGAAGAGCCCATAACTGAAGCCTGCAACAGAATACTTTAAACTCAATAAGGAGTCTTGTTGCATGACAAAGTGTTTCTACCAGGTTTTAAACCAACAATATGCAAAACTTGGACCAAAGTTTTTATCCTGTTCATAATCGTGTTGTTGTAAAATCGATCCTCTTTTCATGCACTGCAAACACTTTGCTTACAGACTTTATGTTGCATTTCAAGTCACTGTCTGCGACATGAATCTACAACATGTCTAATCCACTCCTTGCTTAGCAAATGGAGAGAAGAACTGTTATAAACATCAGCACGTTTTCCTTTTTTGTAAGATTTGTGCAAATGATTTTTCACAGAAATTGAGCGAAGCTGTTTACAAAAGCAGGTTATAAAGATTTGAGAAGTCAATATTTCAGTTTCCGAAATTTGGATTGCTGTACCTTTCCAAAAAAAAGAAGTTGTTTGGTTAAGTGTTATGGCCTTTGCTCATTTACTTTATTAAAAATAAATATACTGCTTTTAAAGTCTATGAACACTACAAACATGCAGCTTCTAACTTTCTGCAATACCTGCTTCATTGCTTGGATTTTATTTAATAATATAATATATATATATATATATGTATATATATATATATACATACTGTGTCTTGTAGTCACTAATATGAAAGACTTTGCCAAATTTAAATCTTTTTAGCACCTTATCACCATTTCACAGTGTCAAAGTACTAAAGGCTTTTTTTGGGGTTTTATGGGGTTGTGGGAGGCTGTGACTTTAACCCGAGGACACCAACAACCCACCGTTTTTGCATGTGGGTTTATCGCTTCAGCAAATTTTCTGCTTCCTCTGTGATAAAACACCCTGCAAATTATACAGTTTGCTTACTTTGGGATCTCGAAGAAACAGGGCCTTTTGCAGCAAAGAATTGATGTCTCCGATCGGAGGGTAATGCATCAGCAGCCCCAGGCAGGTCTGGAAGTTACTAGCAATTACTGAAAAGAAAGAGAGAATGATTATCTGTGAAGTTTTCATTTGAAGTCTGAAAGTTGATATGAGGACAGAAACTGATGTCTTTGTTTTTGCCCAAGTCAAGCAGAGCTCCACATGTTCATATGGATTCATGTTTACATCACTTACTGTTTACAGCTTTAGCTTTAATCCAACTTGCATGTATGACAAAGAAATCGCTGTTACTCTGGAAGCAATATAACCCGTCCAGACTGAATGAGAGAGCAAGTCCCATTCTCCAAGTTATATATCTCATGATATTACACGGCATAATTAGATTATTTATTAAATAGAGCGTACAAGCATCTCTGATGTAGAGCAGCATGGCCACAAAGACATAGTCAACCAGGTCCAAAGTAATGCTGTCAGCAAACAGGGCATCCCACACCACCAGCAGGTCCTGAAGAGGAAACTCGCGGCCGAAGAGCAGACGAACCCACCGGCTGCAGAGATAAACAAACAACTATATTTCTGTCTGGAAAGCATCCAGATGAGAATCAGACAGGCAAGAGGGAGCAAATACTGACATGCCGTAGATTTGGGGAGCAATCTCCAGCCGGTTGAGATGCATGTGCAGCTCTATGTCGTGCTTCTTCACCAGCTGGTCCTGGATACGGTTGACTTTGGTCACTATGGCAACAGATGGCCCAGAGTCCTGGGGCCGAGCAAATGGGATGCTGGTCAGCATCTCTTCCTTACCCTGAGGGAACAGATTATGATTATAACTGGCACACCTATGTATAAATATCATTTAGTTGCATCTGTGTCCATCTGAGTGATGAACATTCACCATATGATGAGAAGAGCAACTGTTACTTTCTGAAAGAGACGGAAATTTAAGATATCAAATCCTGATTATGTCATGGTTGTCTTTGACATGACATAGGGAATAATTACATGGCAAAAAGCTTCCTTTATAAGAATGTTTATTGTTAGTAGTGTTCATCTTATAAATCCTATTAGGAATTTATGAGAAACTGCTTGATGTAATAATATTTATTTCAAAACTGACTGTCCTATTCCAGCAGCTACATTAGAAGTGAGATAAGTTACAGTTGGTGCAAAACCATCATTTTTCTGCTGCTGTAAGTTGACATTGGACTGGTATAGAGTGGTTTTATTGCTCACAAATAACAATATCAATTATCCCCCTCCCCTTCCTGCAATATCCACAGATTTAGCTTGAGGAGGTTTAGGGAGGTCTTTAAACTCTGGTCAGAGTTCTGGTTTAAATTATGCACAAAATAACAAGAGTAGCTCTGCTGAGTCAAGCTTAATCTGTGCTAACTCCATTTGTCCCTTGAAGTAGAAAATTGTGTGGATAACAAAAAAGAAACAAAACACAAATCTGTTTCTAGAGTACATTAAAATAAAAAGCTTCAGCTCTTTATTACTAGTTCTTTGTAGTATTTTTGACAGAGCAGCTATTCAACTTCTGTTTGGAAGGGTATTAAACTACATTTCCCGTTGCCATGGTTACCAGCCATATCTGCCGTCAAATCAAGCAAGACTGAAACCTTCAGGATTATTACTTTATGTAGGTATGACGCCATCAGACAATAACATTGTGTTGCAGCACACTCATGCTAAATGGTTTTTCTTTTCCCCTCAAACATCAAACTGACCTTCCTGACTTCCCTCTCAAAGCTGGAGAACCACGGCTCTGCTGTCTCCATCAGCTGTGAGAACATGGCACTGTAAGGAGAGGTGTGGGAGATAAATGAGTTTATGGAAAGAAGACACTTGGTAACAAAGTAATGCAATATGTTTTTAGATAAGAAGACATTTAATTTAATCTTTTGTGAACAAAAAAAAAGAAACTGCCTTTAATTCAAACACTTTTATTATTTATAGGTGTTTGGTTTACTTACTAAGCATCGTGCTCAAGGTATTCTGGGTCCAACAGACACTTCATCTCCTCACTGCAGAAAACCAGAGACGACTTAAATTACATTTCAGTCCAAATAACTGAAAATATGCTGTCTGCGGAGGGGTAGGTCAAAGGGTGTTATTGGGAAGTAAAGGGCATCAGATTCAGCTTCTTGGAGAGTTTGATCTGACCTGGGGCTAGCCGTCTCACTGGCATGCTGGAAGGCTTGATGGTCACAGTGCAGCACAAATACTATGGGAGCCAGCAACTCGTGCATCCCCTGCAGACACAGACACGCAGCTAAGCTAAGACATAAAATGGTAAGGGTAGATAGAAAACACCATTCACTTGTGGTCAGTTTTTCTTTAATAATGATGCACGAGGTTTCTAATTCATGATGACAGCTTTAATTTAGATATTGTTAGCCAGTGGCTGGCCATGTGTCACTTCCAGTTTGCTGTACTGGCCATCTATTCATTCCCTGGCACCTGTTACAGACACTGATAATGATTAGGTTAAGAAGGCATTTTGTTTTTCTGTCTGAACTCATTGGGCTCTCTGTGCTATTCACCCACACAAATACCCAGAGACCATCGAGAGCACGGACCTGTAATCACGCCACGTCCTGAATTTAAGGCTTTGACACCATGAGATCCTACCTGCTTATACAGTAACTGTTCGTTTTCTCGGGCATAGCAGAAGAGAATATCCGTCAGCTTGGTCCTCACGTCCTCGTCCTGGAAGTAACGGATCTCAGGGAATCTTATGCAAATGAAGGGCGGAAAGGAAAGGCTTACTTCACACTGACAGCAGAAAACAAACGCAAAGCGACTCTGTGTGAGTGTGTGTTGGAGAAATGCATACGTCCTAAACACGTCCTGCTTGATCATCCCCTTCAGCTCTTTGTCCTGGAAAAACTTGTTCCACAGGCTCTGTAGGAGACAACGCTGTCAGAAACTCAAGAGGGAATTAATGTGCAGCTTATTAATAAAGAACAATGATGCTATAATAAAAAAAAAGATACATTAAGAAGCACATCTGTCAACAGAAGACAGATCAAAGCTCCATTTAGTGGCAGCTCATACTGGAATAATAATGTATTTTTGCTTTTATGTTAATCTCACAATCTTCTGCAAACATTTATGATTTATTTTCATTCATTGTAAGAAATCAACCCATATATGTTGAAATCTGCTTGCTTGTGTTCAGGCAGAAGAAACCTAAAGGCAGGACAAGCAGTGCGATCCTGTGCGCACCAGCCAGGCCTCTCGTTACCTCTCTGTGATTAATATTACAAAATTACAACTGTTAAACAACTAAGGTAGATGTTCTCACCCCTTCGTCTTGGGACAGGGGGTTGTTGACCACCAGGTCCTGCTGGCCTGCAGCTTTGCGGGGGTTTGTGATGTGCTGAGACAGAAAACGGACATGAACCTGTTACTTCCCCAAAGGCTGCAGTGTATTTCCACTTAGTCTTAAGCATCCATTCATTTTTTTAACCACTTCAACCAGTTCAGGGTCGCGTGTAGCTGGAATCTATCCCAGCCATCATTAAGCGGGGGGCAGAGCACACCCTGGACAAACAACCAGCCACACACAAATTCACTCCTAAGGACAGTTTATAATGACTGCAAATCAACCTAACATGCATGTTTTTGGGCAGTGGGAGGAAGCTGGAGTACCCGAGAGAACCCACGCTAACACGGGGAGAACATGTAAACTCCACACTGAAAAGCCACCGTCTGAGCTGAGGTCCGAACCTTCTCACTATGACGCTGCAGCGCTAACCACTGCTGTTAATCTTAAGCAGCTAATAAAACATTAAGACAGAAGCAGTCACAGAAACACTGTGCGATTAATTTTTCTATCAGTTTTATATTAAAAAAATCTGTTTTATTGCATTATGGAATATTTTTCTAATATAGCTGTAAAAAAAATGACCACAGAGGGGTGCTCTCACCATCTCTTTGATTTTCTCATATTGGCCCCGGAGCGCCTTGGTCTTGTTTATCCACTGGCCCTTATCTTCTGGAAGAACCTCCAGGTACAACTACAGACACAGTGAGCAGATTAGTGTTTGCAATCTTGGCAAAGATTCCTCTTTACCAAGTCACAGCCATGCTGAAAAGAAACTCTACAACAAAACTTCCGGATTTTCTTCCTACTGCGTTGAAAAACTACTCTCTTCTGTTGTGGGGAATTTGCCAGAACTCTTTTAATCAAACTCGATAGGACTGCTTGATCTGCTTGGCAAGTACCTTCCAACATACGCTCCGAAAGCGGCTGCTCCTCAGTCGACCGTTGATGCCCGCCTGCCGGATCCTGGCCAGGTAATTACTGTTGAGAAACAAGTCGTCCCATTCTTTCCTGCACATGGGAGGGGAGACAGAAGATGAGGAGATTTATGAGCGTCTCAACCCAAATTGGGCACGGCTTTCCATCTAATGTGTCATGCGGCTGTAAGCTGAGAAGCTGGAGCGGTGTGATGAGCCAAGAGCTCATAATGCACACGCATAACAAAGTGCTGGAAGAACTTACCTGTACGAGAGGAAGGTTGACTGAGATTGTGAGTAAGTGCTGCTGTCAAGAGATCCTCCTGTTGGGAAAGTACCACACACAACCACAAGGGGGAGATGTTAGCGCAACTGTGACAATATTTTAAATATATATATATATATATATATATATATAAAGTATATATTTATTAAACCTGCATTGA
>JBAMHX010000019.1:10058369-10073997 GCA_037177515.1 Pseudomugil tenellus
TATATATTATATATTTATTAAACCTGCATTGAAGCAGAAAGGCCCAGAAGCATTAAGGACCAAAAAATGATCATAAATAAATTAATAAATAAATCCAGAAATATATATTTAAATATTGAAATTAATAAATAATTCAATATTTTTTGCATTTATTTATGTATGTATTGAATTATTTATATTATCTTTACACATTTATGTATTTATACATTTATTTATTCATTTCTCAAATTATTTATTCATTTTTTATCTATTCAGTTATTTGTATATTTATTCACATATCCACATATTTCTGCTGGTTACGGAGCTCTTAACCACACAGCAAACAAATACTAAACTAAATAAATGTGCAAATGAATGAGTGTATGATAAATACATAAACAGATCAAAAATAAACAAAAAATACATTTTGAATTAAATAATTGAATACATGTATAAATAAATGCAAAATATAGAATAATTTATTAACTTCCTTGCTTATTTATTCATCTCTTAAGTTATTTATTAACTAATATATGAATGAATGATAGCTTCAGTCTTCTACTGAGGAAGATAAGAGAAAAGACACTTAAGTGTGACACTACTCTTCTACTTTATTGGCAGTAATATGTCTAATTTGGCCTGCAGGTGAACATGCATTCAACTCCGAGAGCTGTCTATCTATATTAGTAACAGGAGTAGATCAGTCCACAGGGACACTCAGCCTGAATATTCATCAGTTCCACAACATGTCAGCCTACAATACTTTTTCCTCTCACACAAACAAAAAACACCCTTCGCCCAAAGGCTTTGTTTGTGACTCACTCTTCAGTCACTTCAAATTGTTTGTCTTTTTTTTATAACTTCTTAACTAATGATTCTGCTTCTCTACATCTCATCTGGAATAAATCATCAGAGCGGAGTCTGATGAAGGCATAAACTATGAAAAGAACCAAAAAGTCAAGAGTACAAGAAATGGGAAAACACTGGTGTATTGTGATGCAAGTATAAATTCTCAGAACTGTGTGCCTATGGTGTTAATCATGCTACAGAGTTGTAAGCTGTCACAGAGTTGACGTACTGTTGCGGTTCTTGTTAAAACTGTGGAGAGGATCGAAGCCCGTCTCCTGCTGCTCGTCAGTCTGGAGTGGGTGACGGGTCTCAAAATTGGGGTGCTGCATGACCGCAACCCAGCTGGAACTGAAAAATAGAGACATAGAGCTGAATAAAGATGATGAAACAAAGAAAAACCACAAGGGAAGTCAGAACATGCAGGGTGATAAATCCGAATTGATAAGAAATAATGATAAATAGTCAAGTTGCCATAATAACAACTAACCAGCCTTTAAGTATGTCTTAACACATGCACATAGACTTTAAGTCCTCTACCTTCTGGTGATAAGCGCAACAGATCTACCGTATTTTCCGGACTATAAGTCGCACTTACGGGAGAGGACATTCTGGGCTTGTGAAAACTTTATGTTTGGAGTGTAAGACTGATGGAAAGCTCAGACTACCCTTTCTGCAATTAAAAAACAAGGCAAGCTCATTCCAGGCTTTAAGCAAAATGGCCTGAACTTGTGATGCATGGTGGGGTCTAAATACACCGGTGCAAAGCTGCCTGAAGAAGTTTGTCAATGGCACAGTTATGTCCAAACACTCTGGTAGTTGCCAAGGGTACCAATATATCTGCTTGCAAGCCTTATGAATAAATGCGACTTATATACGGTTTTATCCTCTACATGACTCATTTTTTGACTGATGCGACTTATAGTCTGAAAAATATGGTAATCTAAATTTAATAGCATCTAATGAAAAGGACACAGATGACCTATCAGGACCTCTGTTGACTGGTTTTGCTTACTTTACTTGACACCTTTGACCAGTCTGAACAGGCTGCTAACCAGCAAAAACTGTACACTAGAGCTGGTTTGTCTCAATACTTACTCTCACAGTGATTCTCCTCAGTCAAGACTCAGAAGAAAACGATATCTCTAAAAGAAAAAGAGAACCATGATACAAAACACCTTCAGAGGAATTAAGGACAATGTCCTCAATGGGCCAAATTAGATCTGGTGCCATAAAAGTCAGCACAGCAGCAGAAGATGGTAAAGAAAGAAATGTAAATAGTGAATGGCAGATTTTTTTAATGCATCAATATTAAAGAAACATTAACATTTCAGAAAAACAAGATGGCTTTCTGATTGATCTTTTTCAAAAAGGTAATCAAACTATATTCTAATTTTGTACCGATCACAACTTTGCAACATGAAACACTGACAGTGATTAGCATCTATGAAGAATGGCTGAAATTACCAAAAAGCGCTTGAACCGCCTGATGCTCCACCAGCCGCTGTGATATATTGAACATAACTAGCAGAGCTAATGAAGTCATTAGGGAAGAAAATTAATACATCAATTAAATATTCTGACGTCAACAGGCTTTTCTTCACACAGCACACAAACTGCAGTGCTGCTGATAGGATCAGAAAAAAGATATTTTCTGTTAAAAAAAAAATAGTATAAATAGTAAAAAAATAACTAAACTTATCAATAATGTAAAAATGCAAAATAAAAATGCAACTTATTATAAGCAACATTGCATCTCACATAATTTACCAGCACAGCAAGCAAAACTTTTCCTAATTTTAGTTTATTAAATTTACAAATGATAAATTATGCTCGGCTATCAAAATGAATATTAAGCCCATTTAGGATCACTAAAATATGGTTAAATAACTCATTTCATTGCAGATACACTTAACCCTGCGTATGTCCTATTTTGACTGCACCATAATAACAGCTGGTAAAAAAAGGAATATCACTGCATGCATGATTGTCATATTTCCTTCTCTGCAGTACATAAAAACAATCTGGAGAAATGCTAGTGAATAAAAGCCACAAGCCTTACGAATGACTAACAATCCTTCACACTGAACTATATCAACAATAATCATTTATTAATTGCACATATAAACTCAATAGCAAGGGATGATTATGGAAAAGCTTAAGTTCATCACTCCAGTATATAAGATGCTGATTCAAACTTTACAATGAGAGAAAGAAACCAGATGTCGACCTTGAATCTTTAATAATTGAACAAAATCTGAAAAGAAAATAGATTATTTTTAACCATTTATTACCGTGCAGTTAGGTCAAAGTTGTTGCAGTGTAATCTTATGCTTTCTGGTGGTCACCAGGGACCAATATTATATGGTGTTTAACTGGGTTTTGATTAAAGTTTCTCCCAAAAAGTGATGCAAAATATGTCAGAAACTACATGTATCACATGTAATACGTTTGGCTTTATAGGGATAAAAAGTGTATTTATATAAAAAATTGGTCAAGATCTGTTTTTTGAGGCTAAATGTTCTGGAAAAGAAAACCAAAAGGATCATCCAGAATTTTCTTAGCAGCAAGTCCAAAAGGCCAGGCTCTGCAAAGGCAACATTATTGTACAGAGCACATTTCAGTTTTGATGTGTTGCCTTCAGGACGGCATCTTTTCCAGAGATGTGTTCATGCATTTTTAATGAGACGATGCAAAGCTACTTTTTGCAAACATAACAAGGCATGGCTGTGGAAGAAGTGGGTACAAGAGCCAAAGTGGTTTTGCCTGCAGTCCTGACATGTCTCCAATAGAGAATGTGTGAAGAAAATGTCCCAACAAGCTTTAACTACTATGTGCAATGAGATATTTAGGACAAATAAAACAAAAAAACACTAAATTCTTCATTATCAGACTGCATTAGGAGTGTCATAGGAAATATATCAAATCTTTCTTGGGTTCATTTGGTTTAAATTTTGCATACAATCCAAACATGGTTTGCAATGAATAATTTCTAGATGTCACCTCAAGCGCTGACAAAATGAGACAATAAAAGTCATTTTTGTTGCCAAAATGGTGACATCTGACCTACATTCGCCTATGAGGAGTAAATGGGGTTATTATTAATGACTGAAAGTCACACTGTTTGATTTAATCACGTAAAAAGAGGAGCTGATGCACAAATACATGCAACCAAACATTTCAACCAGGTAAACCGTGAGCCAACTCTTCAGTACTAAGTCCAACTTTCTCCATGAGCTGTGAAAATCTAAGTTCTGCCTCCGTCTTTTATCTGACGTGGGATTATTTTATGCTTATGAATATGTTTAGCCTAACGCATAGGCCCGAAGAATAACAACATCCAGAGCATTGTGTGCTCTTTTACTTTATTAATTGTGGAAATAACCCAACAAAGGCATCTCTTAAACATATTAACCATGAGAATGAAACACTCCTCGTTAAATTAGCTACATACACACAACAAAAATAGAAATTATTTGACATGAATAATGCATGTTTCTTGGGAAACATCTGCTCTCTTTAAGTCAGTGAGTGTTTTTTTCTCCCCTCTTTCAAGAAAATGACATTATTATTGGAAATAATCAGAACTAATCCATAACTCCAGGGAAACAGAGGGATATTGTGAAAAGGTGTCTCCAGTAATAGCCTGTTTTTGTTCCCCTCACTTTTAAAATACTCACATGAAAGATTTAAAATCTCCTGAGTGTCTACAAATATAAATTCTTGTCATCTGGCACAGAATATTAATTGTTCATCTGACAAAGATATTTTGAGGAACATTTTTTCCCTGCAGACAGATTCAGTCTTTCCAAAAATAAAAAGTCACTGTAAACGTTCTAAAAGAGGCTTTTACAGATCATTTATTGCTGCCTGTACTTTCACGAAGCATCTTTTACGCATTTGTCTCTGTAAGCCTTTGTTAGAAGAGTGAAAGATGATGTTTAGAAGACTCAAGGCCCTGTCATGTTAGCACAACGCCGCCTGAAGGCTGTTTTCCTCACTTCTTCCCAGAGTCGAGGGTAAAACGACTTTCCAACTTTCCAACGTAATAATCAAGGCAAATTAACTTCTGCATTATTTAATCCGCAGCACCTGGAGACACCTCAATAATTCAAAACACACAAATCTTTCATGAAATAATCAAATCAATACATAATGAAATGCATAAATAAATCAACACACAAATAAGAGAGAATGCATCTGTGCTGAGGTAGATCTGTTCCAGGGGTTTATTAACAAGAAATGCTCAATCCAAACTTCCCTTATTACAGTCTAAAGATGATCTGACTACTTCTTCTTTCAGTTATCACCTTAATAATGATTAAAAAAAGAGAAGAATGGCAGTCACGCAGTGTAACTCCAAGCCACTACCCTAAATAAACCTAATTTATTTTCCTTTACTCACACATTCAGTCTGGAAATGACCAGAAATAATACAGCTTGATAAACTTCTCCTCCACTCCTTTGTCTTTACATTTGAGAAAAGTCAACTTAACTCATTTAAATGTTCTTGTGCTTAAAATGTAGAGGTGCATTTTGTTGTTTTAAAATAAGATCACATGCTAGAATAGTCCTGATCTGAGTTGAACTGGTATGAAATAAAACACTTTCTAACATCCAAAGCTCACTGGCATAAAGGCAGAAAGGATAAACAATTGAACCTAAACATAGATTAGTGATTATATTAAATATTTCTATTAACTGCTGGCTGAAAATACTATTACAGTGACAATGCTTTCAGCTTTGCAAATTTGTTCAATTACTTCTCAGAAATAATAAAGAACTCGAATCATTGAGCCGATCCACTGTTTTCCACCTCATTTCCACAATTTCCAAAATAGTCTAAAAGTAAAATAAATACAGGAAAGGAAGCAGTTCATGGCTCTTAAGATGACTATTCAAAAGGAGGATTCAGTGAACAGTGAAGGGAGGAAGAGTGACTGGTGGCGGCAGCTGAGGCGACACACTCTTCAAAGTGGAACATCCAAGCTAAACAGACTCACATGCCTCTACTTCAGCACACAGTGAGCGCTCAGGAGCTTTTGCAGTCACATGTTCTGCAAGAAGCTGAGAACATGCTTGGAACCATAACTTCTGCAAAATAGTGTGAACCTTCTGGGTCTTGAATGATTCAATTATAAGACATCTGTTTGCAGTGTATAGGAGAATGTAAGCAGCAGTTGGCAAGCAGGGGGTCACCCGCAGGGAGTCATATGATTAAAACTAAAAGGATATTTCTCAATCTTAAGTCTGTCTAGTGTTTACTGTTAGACATCATTACTTGAACAGGAGCTCTAAAGCTATTCAGATGAACAGAAACTGCAACTATAGATTAAGGAAGTAAAAAGGCCACAAGCCAAAAAGAGGTTTGGGTTTGTGTTTGGCTAGCCAACAAAATACGACAACGTTGTGCCTCCACACTAATCCAAATGTAGTAAAGTGAATATTAAAGGTTAAGCACCTTAAGCTCTGAGTTGTTAACTGCAACAAGAATAGAGAACTCAATAACAATTATATATGAGCAATAAAATACACATTTCTATTACTTTCATTCAGCTGTTTAATGCAGGTGGATTTATGTCAAATCTTCTTGGTGATAATCAGCCACTAATAAATGCAAGAGCGCAAATGTAAGAGGCCACAATTGCACAAAGGCTAGACAACCACATTACTGGGAAAATATTTGGTGAAAGTAGAACTGGGATGGAAACTTTAACATCCAATAAGATTCTGTGATTTGACCCATTTCATCTTACTGCACACTTTTATAACACAGACATGATCACAACTGGTCTTCCCTTTAATATTCCTGGAATATTTGATATTACAGGCAGAAAATCCTGTACAGATATCTTTAAGCAACATGAAATGAAATTAAATCTTTACGCAATGTGAAACCACCCAGTCTGGTATTGCGATATGTTACTAAACCTCTGCAGTGAAAACAACTTAATGCTGTGTCAGTCCAGCAAAACCATGTCATGAATAGAGCCTTCCTCTATTATTTTGCTATTTTAGCTTATATTTAAAAAATTAAAAAAGTATGAATATATATATTATAAATGATAAAACTATGACATATGTGGGTTGAGTGGTTGCATCTACTGGGATTATCGCGCAGACGCTGGGCAAAGCACCAAACAAAACCTTCACTAGCTTGTATCTTTTATATGCTAACAAAGCTAAACAAAGACTAAACCAGTCAATTTAACTATAAATGTGTTTATCTGTAACTATCAGTGTTACGTGAACTCGACTCGAGATGACAGGAAGCAGGAAAAGCTAGCGTTATGCTAGCCTAGCTATTAGCACGTAACCAAGTCACTGCACGGGCCTGCGTGACTACCAGCACACTGCTGTCGCTACAAGGCACGAGGCAAAGTTGTAGCGCACGCTCTCTCACACAAACACGGCTTGACGCGAGCGTAACTACAAACACAAGGCATTTTGTAAGCAGTGATGGGCTTTGTTTAGATACCTGTCCAGATCATGCAGGAATCCTCATTCTGTTAGGTCGGACTGTCTACTGATTTGTAAACAGTAGCAGATCAGGCGGATGTGCTGAAGATCAGCTGACTGGTCATGTGACCAGAGGGCTGAGGCGCGTGATACTACTGCAGGTACCTTCTGCGTCTTATCAGTAGGAGGACACATATAATCCTAATTCTGTTGTAATAAGAATATATCCCATAAAGCTATTAATATATGCTAATATAACAAAACAATTTTTTACAAATAAAACTTGAAAACTACTTTAAATTAATTTCACCTCTATTTTATTAGTGTAGACTGCACATCCTAGCTAAGAAATAATTAAAATGATATTAAGAACTGTAATCTGTATCTTCCTGTTTTTTCTTTCTTTTCCACAGTCAGTCAACATTTAGTCTCCAAACAACTGTGTAAAATCCTGTGTTTGCTTTGTTTAATCAGTTATTCGGTTGCTTGGTTCTCCTTTGGCGGAAATGGCAGCCTCAAGTCTGTTTGAAAAAGTTGCTACAAGTTTGGCACAACTTCTTTCCACATTCTTATTCCTCTTGGCAGAGAATTTAAAATGTAATCATCTTGGGTGAGGAGTGTCATTTCTCCGGAGAGGCACTGGTCCAAACTCATTTTCATTTTTCCTGAACCATATTGACGTCACTGTCTTGTCGAAATACTAACCTGAATACTTTTGAAAATAATTTTATTTATTTAATGTTGCTGCTTACTTTATGCATATATCTTTCTCTACTCTATATCTCCATGTTTGACAGTACAGACAGTAGCCTCTAAATGAGAAGATGCTCAGTGAGGAGTGTGTTTGGTGGCTTCTATAAGCTTAACTGGTGGAGTTCAGCACTAAAGGTTGTCCCTTCACATGTTTGTCACATTCATTATGACCATTGGCCTGTTAGCTACCTTTCTAATTCATCCCAAACACTTCATATAGCTATAGACACAATGAATATAATGGAAATTCTTTACTTCTTCCATTTTATGATGATAAAAGAGTCTTTACTCATGTCGACTTTATGTGTTTCAAACGTTTTTATTGCTCTGTACGCTAACTGCACAGGACGGACTTGAATAATAATAGCTAATATTGAATAATGAATAATGGATATGTCTGATTAAACTGCCCTGATAAAATTGCTGTATTAGCTGACAGTATGTTTCAGGATTGGTTTTAGGGTTTATTGGTTTATGAATGTCTTAGTGGTCTTGGGCCTTGTAAATGATAAACCCCTGTAGATCCTGAGGTCCTCTCGTACTGGCCTTTTGTTCATAAAGTGAGAACCAAAACCTGTGTTGAGGCCTCGTTCCACCACTACAGCCCCCAACAGGCTGACAGAGAACATCACGGCTGTAGAAACTGTTTATGTTTATAAAAAAACTTTTTGGCTTAACTTTCAACTGAATCTTTATTTTTTTTAGTTTAGTTTTTTGTAGATGAACTCTGTTTGATCTGTCTTATCATAACTTTTTAATCTGCAGGGGGTAGTTCTTGCTTGCTCCGCAGGGTAGTTAGTAGGGCTGTAGGAAAATATCGATATATTGTTGTTTCGCAATATTTTTAAAGAGACAATTTATCGATATGCAACAGAACTGTATTGATCTTTTTATGAGCATATTTTTATGAGGCAGATTTTAATTCCTGTACACAAAGAATGCTTTTAAATGTTTGAATAAAATGTTTTTTTCTATTTTAGAAAAATAGACCCCGCTAGTTATTTTTTAGTTACTAGTCCTAGTTTTCTGTCTATTCTACTTTCTAAGAAAAATTGCAATTTTGTCGCCTTGTTTATAGCATCACAATATATCGCACTATATTGTATCACCCATTGTATCACTACCTCTGTATTGTAATACACATCGTATCGCCAGGTTATCACTGATACACACCCCCAGTAGTCTGGATGGGTGGGGGTTCTGCACTACAGCACTGCGACTGTGGTGTGGACCAAGCCTGCTCATATTTGGGTGGTTTGCTGCTGTGGCGGTCTCGGTGAGCATTAGTAGGCTGGTTCCTGGTATAAACGGATCCTCACAGCAGCACCCAGCCAGGTATTTGTTTTTGTGTTTATTTCATATTAATATTCAGTATTTAATGTAAAACAATCAATAAAGCAATAGATCAATAAATAAATGAATAAACAGACAAATAAATAAACAAATAAATACAATTTGTACAAGAATTGTTAAAAAAATATTTAAGCAGTTTACAGCTTCTTGCCTTTTGAATTTGTGTATCCATGACAAAGGAGTATCTATAAGGAAAGAGTAGATTTTCATGTAGGAAGAAACATGGAAGTTTTGCTATTACCACCAAAGAAAAGATCCTACAGAAAACTCACTACTGAGAAGGATTATGCTGATTTTGCACAATGGAAGCTGAAGGCTATGGTATCACACTACCAAGAAGAGAAAAAACATCATGAATAACTAAGAACACTGAAGGCGCTGCGCACCATGCAGAGTGATTAAAACATTTATATTTTGAGTTTAAAACAGCTACTTCTGACGTTACAAAAGATAAATTGATCTATCCATGCTTTTTAACAAGCAGGTTTTATTCCAAAGTCCCAACAATAGATAAAAAACAAAGCATAATGGCTAAATTGTGTAAAAGCAGAACCACAGCTGATAATAAATACAGATAGGAACATTAGATAACATTACTTATTTAAATGTTTGCCTCTGTAGTGGTGTATGTATGTGTTTGTCTAGAAGCTGGAGGTTAACACAAAGCAGGAATAATGACCATTGCAGCTATTACCATCATTCTCACAAGCGTGGCATTTCAAGGGTGCCATTATCATCATTATTACAGCTAATATTACTGATGATGAGGCTTTCATGGCCTCTTATTGGCCCCGACTAAAGCATTGTCATGGAAACAGATGTCAGAAAAGAGCGGAGCATTATTGAACTACTCTGTGAAGCTATTCTGGCCAAATGGGGCTTTAATGTTGCTCTGTCTGTGTATCGTATGTGAAGAGTCTTGAGGAGAAGCATGTGAGGGTCAGGGGCAGAAATCAAGCGATAGAGGCGCAGATGAAAATACCAAGTCAAAATGAAGACAATAAAATAATCAAGAGATGGGGGTTAGAGAAGACTAGAAGCACTGAGTTGCATGTAATTGATTTTACACTGGAGTCTACTGGCAGATCCACTGACACACACTGGTGATCAACACAATGGAGTATTGTTTGAAGGTTGGAAACAAAGATGCCAGTTCATCCAGTCATAGTAAAGACAAAACAAAATAATAAAACAACATTGCTAAAGCACAGAAAGAGTCATTCAATGATTAAAATCTCTGATAAACACTTTGCAGTACACCTACTGTAGTACTTTGATTAATGAGCTTCACCTTGTCTGATTCTATGCTGTAGATCTGCACAAATAGAAACTACATACACTTAAAAGTGCCGATGTTATCTGGTATTTAGCTCCTCTGTATGAAAGACTATGTTTTTTTCTATCACAAAGCATATATCACACATTTTATTTTGATGTTGCACATCTGGATTTATGATGGGAAAATGTACTTTGTGTCACTCTCTGACATTATTAGGAAACAAACCACTTTCCATTTGGTTGTAATGCATGAAAATTAGTTACACTAGCAAACTGAATGGTTGCGGTCCAGGATTACACATATTTTTACTATTCTTACATTGTGAAACTGGTTAAAAAAAACCTTTTTTACATAAAGAAACACTAAACATTATGCATTTGAAATGTTTTCAATAAACCATAAAATCTGGACAACTTGAGTGTGAAAAGCAAGACTTTTACGAAAACAATGTATTTTGAGACATGCATTAAGTTAAATCTTTATGCAAACTACAATATTTTCAGAAGGAGCACATGTATTATTTAACAAGCACAACAAAACTCAAAATAGTGGATAAACTTAAGAAATGATATAAACATTGACTCGTTTCTACTCAGGGACATTTAAAATGTTTTATATTTATCAACTCGCTGCAGTGGAGTAAACATTTCACAAATGATTGTGTTTAACTATCGTTCATTAAAGATAATTACTCTTTAGCTTTATAAGATTACATCAACAATTTGATGTTATTTCTATAAAGACATATGACAAGACAAATATGAAGTTAGATTTGTGAGGATTTTTGAGTGTCAGATGACTGAAAGTTGAGTCACAAAAGTTCTGTTAGACATAGCAAATAATAATAATAATAATATTAATAATAATAATAATATGGAAGTATTAATCAATAATACATAAAAAGCAAACAGGCAGTGCCACTTTCTAAAAGGCATTTCTGGTTTGAACATTTCTAAAAAAATCTGCCTATTTTGTTTAATCTTTTTAAACAAAGATATGTAATCTGAAACCCACTCAAAATCCCATTTCTTGAACTATGTTTCTAAACACGAGAGCCATTTATTAACGTGACCTGTACTCTTTATCACAGTAAACTGTCTCAAGTGCATTAAGGATCCAGAAAATCACAGAACTGTTTTCTAAATACAAAATTCTTAAAGCCGTTTTTACACATGCATTACAGTTGTGAGAATATACAAATTTCAATATTTGCTCCACGCTTCTTGATGAGACTACTCAGGTCAGATTGCAACTTATAATGTCAGGAAGAGGTCATGTGTGAGCACATCAGCTGCTGCAGAGTCTTTTCAGCATGATGTAAACAAGGTACTGCAGTTTCCACAATGATGTTGTACCTTTTGTTACTCTTTGGAGCATTTCCTTTTGTTTTATGTGGTAAATATCTCACTGTGAAAAGGATTTCTGATTAGAAAACTGTAGGAAATTACCAGGCCAAATTATCTGTACTTTCACCAGACAGTCACCAGTGTCTGAGTGAATATGACGTCTGTCTCTGGGTTTAAACTCATGCATTATAAACAGCCAGGGCTACTCCACAGTGTGTATTAGCACATGCTTATTACCATTTCAGTTACTTTTTATTGGCATGACATGGAAACATGACGGAGTTGCATTTGGATGGAGGTTGAAGTGTATCTGAGAAAAAAAAACATCTTATTTTGGAAAACAGGGAACTTATGGCTTGTCCAAGCAATGTCCTTGACGGATATAGTTAGATGTAACACTCCTGCTCTTCCTTCATAGGAGGAATGGTCTGAGTGCCAACATGTGCTTCCTTCAAAACTGTTATCTCACTTGCTTCATTTCTACAAATTTGCTTTTCCTTAAATTTTTGTTCTTTATCTGTCATTTTATCATCTTTTTCTTCCAATTGGAGTGTATTTGCATCTGCCTGTGAGAGGTTTGGTTCTGCACAGCCCTGTTGGCTGCTGTGACTGTGTATTGGTCTGTAGTTTTGGCTTTGCCCGAGGTCTTGGCTGATGAAGAAGCTGCGGATGGTGTGTTTGGGCAAGTCCAGCTGGGCCGAGAGGGTGTGGATTGCCTCCTCATCTGGATTCAGGCCCACATCCCGAATGAAGCTCTGCAGGATTCCTAGAGCGTCATTCGACACATTTAACCCCTCACCTTGGATCTCATCTCCAACTCCAGCCTTTTCACTTGCGTAAGAACATCCCCCAGCTGCACCGTTGTCCTCATTCTTTACTCTCGGCCATTTCCCATCTAATATTTCCTTAGCATTTCCATTTCTGCTACCTCCACAGATCTCATCTGTCTCTTCCTTCTTTGTGCTTACATCCATCCCCTCCTCATTGCTTTCTATGCTTTCTATGCCCTTATCCCTTACTCTTTCAATTCCCCCCCACTCTTCACCCAGACAATCCCTGTCTCCTCTGCCTCCCTCAACCCAGTCTTTACTCTCCCCTCTTTCACCGCTGAAACTGGCTCTGCCCTGCAAACATAATTTCAAGTGCCCCCAGGTGGTCCCAGCCTCAGATTCGGCTGGTGATGCAGCACACGGTTGCCGTGGAGACAGGTCAGGTCCTGCCTCCGGCTGCAGAGGTTGATGGGGTTGGAGATGATGTTGCTGTGGCACTGGGGAGTTGTGTTGGTACTGTAAAAACAAAAAAAATAATGAGAATGAAAGGTCATTTTTGGACTTGTTTCTTCTTTTCCAACACTATTTAATGTAACTGTGTTGATTTGAAGTTACTTATTTTTATGAGTACGGTGATATTAGATAAGAATACTTTTGGCCAAAGAAAGACATAATAATTATATCTTTTTTTTACGCTCCTGTTTTTATTGTCTTCCGGATCGTAAAGGTGAAAATCCTTTGCAGCTTGAAGAATAATCATTCATTTGCATTTGCAGACAATTCATTTGCAGAGAATGTTGCCATCTTTATCTTAATCAAATGAATTTCAATTAAATGTAATGAAAAATACTTTATTAATCCTTAAATGAAAATTATAAATAGGGTAATCATGGCCACTGATATTTACAGTGAAGCAGCAACCTGGGTTGGGTTCAACACATCTTCATGAATCTGCAATGTGTACTGGAGGAAACCAAGATAAACTGTCCACTGTTGGCTTTTTATTTATTATTTTATCATATATTTTATTACTTTAAAGTTATACAAATCAACCTGTCCAGGGTCTATTGGCAGTGATTTCTGGGAAAGCCATCATTGAAATAAGCAATACAGATAATGGATGGATGGATTTACACAACTGTGCCATAGCTATAAATTCATGTAGACAATAAAAGCTAGAGAAAAATATCAAATTAACTTAGCTAAGGTTAATAAATAGCAGTTTTCCTCACAGTTCCTCACAGTTTTGGTAATTTGTGTTTTTAAAGTGCTGATTTCAATTATATGCACTTGTGATCTTTGGGACTCATTGCAAAATGATTTCTCATAAAAAAAATCCAGTAAAAAAATATTTCTAAATATTTTTATTGACATTTTCTAAACTTTATTGATTTATTTCCATCTCTATATTCAGATTTTACACATTTAAATGTAACCTTACCAGTGTGTTGTCACTGCTGAGCAGTGCCATTCTGTCAGTGCAATGCTGCTGTGCTGTCAGGTTGCTGCTCTCCTGTTCATAGATGGCATCTCTTTCAGTCTGCGACAGACTGAGGAATCGGCGGATCATACTCAGATTCTCCCACAGGGTGCGGTTCTCTGGACAGGGATCCTCCTTCCAACGTAGAAGTTCACACAGCCAGCCCTGCAGGAGGTACGGTGCAGACATGCAGTGGGGAGTTTCAGCTTAATGCAGTTGGTCCACTGTATGTTTACTTTTTAAAAGGGCTTTTTGAGGGCAAGAAACCCATAGGTCGTTAAGTTTCTCTGCTTTATGTGAATAAAGCAGGTGTCTGTGTTTGATGTGAGGACATGAACTAAAATCAATTTCTCCGAGATCTTTGTTGATATACCCATCTCCCTATTTTTTTACATTAGCTAGCTGTTTATATTTCTTATTTTCTAAATTACTTTATTGATGCTTTCTGACACTTGATTTAAACACCATCTGCTAAACTGGCTTCACTAGACAACATGCTAAACTACAGACTTACATGGGGAAAAATTAGTTTATCCCTTATTGTTTCAAATGAAAGAGTAATGTAAATGTTTAACTGAGTGTTTTACATATCTAATAATTTCTCAAAGATGTTGAGCACTGATAAAAACTGTGGTTCATATTTTTAAGAGTATCATCAGCAATTCTAAGTACAGAGTTGCTAATGTGAAGATAGGGATAATAAAATAACTTATTTTGTTTACCTTTTTTATACATGAATTAAAAACTGTCTTCTGTTTTATCTCAAAATACACATAAAAGATCTAATCTGATGAATGGATACAGATGAAGTTCATGATATTTTCTTATCAGCTTTTATTTCAGCACCACAGAAGAAAAAAGTCTACGTCACAGATTGAGAAACAGAAAGCCGAGTCTGAAACTGTAACATGGTTGCAAGCAGACTGCTGCTCTTTCTCTGTTTCTCTTTGTCTCTCGCCCTGGTACACACAAACACATATGTACACCTGGCTGAAGCCCAAATTTAGCACACAATGCCATCCAGATGCACGGTGCAGATAGAACAGAGATCCAGCATGGTGCTGCCTGCCAAGTAACTGGGTAATAAAAAGAGAGAGATTGTGTGTTGTGTGTGTGTGTAGGGGGCTTATAATGAGAAAGGTATAAAGAATAGATGAAGGAAAAGCAGAAGGCAATGACAACACAGAAAAAGAACCATGGGGGCTTTGGACCACCTGTTTGTATTGGTTTGACCGAATAATGACCTTTGAGAGACTAGATCATATCTAAGAGTTGCATTGTAAGAAAAAGGAAGAAAGAAAGAAAGAAAGAAAGAAAGAAAGAAAGAAAGAAAGAAAGAAAGAAAGAAAGAAAGAAAGAAAGA
>JBAMHX010000019.1:10101091-10115234 GCA_037177515.1 Pseudomugil tenellus
TACACTACTTGACTTTCAGATAGTAAGACAAGACTAACTTAGAAATGCTGTGGGGGTGTGATTAGTCAGGACACTGTAGCTATTTAATTTTAATTAAATAGCTACACTTGTCCTAATTATCAATGCAAGACAAAGGGTTTTCCAGCTTTAAAAGATGATATTTAACTCCTCCAATAGTTTAGTCTGCTGCTTTCCATTTCTGAAACCCACACAAAGCTTTCAGGATGAGTTTCTCTCTGGAGATGTGTCAGCTGAGCCCGAGGCAAGGCGTGATCAAATATTTTTCTTAACGTCTGCTTTCTACTAGAATAAATAACATTTCTAACTGTAATCAGACAGTATGCCGTTTATATTGCATTTGGTAACGCTTTACATGATTAGAAATGTGTAATTAGTCACTGGTAGAATAAACTTAATGGGAAAAAAAACAAAAATCATAAAATAAATATATCTCCCAACTGTAGGTATTGTGTGTGAGTCACTTTTTGGACAACTCAGCTTTAATTCAGTTCAGCTTTATTTGGACAGCAGCACTTCACAACAGTGTCATCTCAGGGCTCTTTGCAGACAGATGAAATTTAGTTTAGGGATGAAATAACTTTATAATACCATCTTGCTATGCTTCAAGTTCAAATTCCAAACTGGCAACATTGGTGTTAGCGTATGTGTCATCAGTGAGAGGCATGAATTGGAACAATTAGACATACACTACCTGGAGAAAAAAATGTTGCTATCAAAAACAATCATGTTCTAATATTTTGTTGAACTGCCTTTAACTTTGATTATGGCAGCATTTGCTGTGGGATTGTGTTTTTAGAAGCTTTTGCACAAAATTTTGTTTCCACCCAGTGTTTCATTTATTTTTCACCAAGATCTTGTGTTGATGATGAGAGAGTCCAACCACCATGCCAAGCCTTCTCCAGCATGTGAAAATGATGCCGCATGCTTCCCACACCACTCTTTCCCAATCTGCGCTTCATGAATTCTGGCATTGTCCTCTTGGAATTAAGGAAGAAAATAATTCATTATTGGAATAACATGGTCATTTAGTATATTCAGGCAGTCCGCTGACCTCACTAATGCACTTAATTTTAACCTAGACCTGACCAACCCCATTTACGTCAGTGCTCCCATCCCTTTGAAACAGGATAAATCTGGTCTTCATCAGGCCCCAGGACCTTCTTCATTGCCCTTTAGAGCCCAATCTTCATTCTCCATAGCAAACTAAGCTTTTTTTCCAGTTAGCCTGACTGATTACTGGTTGTCTTAAGGCTACACAGCTGTTCAGTCCCAATCCCTTGAGTTCCCTCCTCATTGTTCATGTGGAAATGTTCGTGTTTTCGCTTTTAAACATAGCACTGAGTTCTACTGGTGTTTTCTTAACCATCGCAATCATTCAAAAACATTTTCTGACTACGATTTTTTAAAAGACGATGGTTCTTTACTATCCTTGGATATTTTAATAATGTGTTGGAAAGTTTTTACCCCACTGAATTATAGCTCATATAAAATAACATGTTACTGGAAAACATTTTACCAGAAGTTTGGCTTCAGTTTGCCTGCAAGCAGAAAGACAAACATGGTTTTTATCAAGACACTATCATATGCACATGGTTGGAGGACGTGAGTCCAGTGAGAAGTCAGATCGCTTTCTCATGAGCTTCTTAATAAGCTTTTGCATCCGCAGGACTTCTTCCCTACTGGCTGTTAGATGCTAGTATACAAATTATACCATTGCTTTACACTAAATATACTAAAGTAATATAGAAACCAAGCCTCCCTTTTAAACATTTATATCTAAACATTGGTAATTTGAGAATTTGATGGTGTTTGGCATTTAGCTAACTCCATTAATCGCAGCTTAACAACCACACAGTCGCATAAACTATTAAATTTGTATATATTAATGTTTTACTACTTGGTGTTAATGAAACCTGAACACTGACATATTATTAATCAAATGTAACATTGATCAAATGTAGGTTTAATCATTACCAAAAATTAATATAGGTTTTTCTCGCGTTGTATTTAACATAAAATGTGATAAGTGTAATAGCTGTCATTGCCTCTACCAGCCACATTTCTGTGTGGGAATAATTCCATTAGTTTGTGTCCCACACTTTACAAGAATATAAACCACAAGACAGGTTATATTCAGTTAAATGAAATCTGTTCTACAGCATCAGTAGCTGCACATCATGTTCAAGGTAACACAATATGTACTTTATTCTCACTCGCTGTTAATCAACATTGGCATCAGTGTCATCAGGGATGCATGCCGATTACTGTACTGAATTCAAAGCATCTCAAAACTACCTACTAGCTTTATCAAAGCTTTGATAAATTATTCACTTAAAAAGAAAATAACACAATCATTAAAGTGTTGGCAGGAGAATTTTGCCTTCCACATCAGGTGATTGGACTTTATTATTACTATGAACTTACTGGGAGCTGAGCATCTCATCTGTTCCATCAACGTTGTGGGACTTTGAATGGGAGCCTCCTTGTCACTAAAGATGTTCTGCCTTGTTAAATAGCCTAATTACTGAGATTCCTTTCCTAATCAGCGTAACTAATGGACTGTCCGAAGCGATCGACAAACAGGGTTTCACCAGAGTAAGTCTGGGCCCAGTTATCCATTTTTAGAAAATGCAGGTTACACTGACAAAGCATGGAAGGCACATGAAAGGTCTTTTTAGGCAAAGCAGAGGGAACATTTTCAGAAAGACAAAAAGGATGAGTACAGTCTGTAAATGAAAAGAATGTGAGAGTTGGTGTAATATTTCATTTGGTCGGAGCCTGAGGGACGAAGAGTCAGAGCGGTGATTAAAGCTGTGGATTGTGTAATGATTTTCTCTTTTCATTTACATGGTGTAAAAGAATTACTGCTATGGTTCTACGTTAGTTTGTAAATGTTCTGCATTCATGTGCATATGGGAACACGCATGTGTGTGTGTGTGTGTGTTAACCTTTAGGTGAAATATAAATCATTGTTTATTAAACAAGAATTTGCTGATTAGATGCAGAACCTGAATTATCTGATTTTAATCTATGCTTTGACTTTGCTCTGTATCCAAAGAAAATGTACAGCTAAACTTGGTTGCCATGGTGTGTGAGTGGTTACTGTGGCAACTGTAGGGACTTTTCTGTTGTTATGTAACTGCTCTGTAGTGGTGTCTTACGGGCCTGCATGAATTCAGGCAAAAAGGTGTAAAGGTCTTTGCCTCCTTTGCATTTACAGACCACTTCTTACCACACGCCATCTCCATCTTTCATCATTCTATCTCTCACAGCTCCATCTCGCTTGCTTACATCTTGTCACATCACCCCCTCACCCTCTGCCCCTAATACCCTCATCTGTCTGCCTTGGTATATTTGTCAACCTCCCCTTTCTCTTCCCCTTTCTTGTCCACATCCCCCCTCATGTCTCATTTTCTCATCTGTTTTGCTATCCATCTCCTTCTTGTCCTGCTGTGTAGTTCTGCTGGTTTATCTTCCCTACTTCCCTTTCTACGTGTCCGTTGCTTAACCATGCTTGGTCACCCATCATAAAAATTGCTGCTGTGCCTTAAATAACCCTTGAGGTGCTTCAGGAAGAGAACATTCAAAAAGGGCATTTGTGAGATGAGCCCTTTACACATTTGTTTCATGAAGCAGGTACTTGTAGGGGATAGATACAAGCAGATCTAAAGCTGCAAAATAAAGACTCCCCATCTAAATAGGTACAATTATTTTAAATGCTCCTTTCAGGAAGATTTCTGGGACACAAGTTTCCAGCATCATAAAAACTAAAAAATAGCATATTGTATCTAAAAAGCTTAGCTTACTGTGTAGAATAATGTAATTAAAATAATTAGTATTCTCATTAGTAAATGACAGAAAATACACTTGCTATGTGAGACAAACACATTTACATGTACAGTAAACTGGATGTCACATCCTTAAAAAATACACATGCAGTGCTGTCTTTCTGTATTTGCAACCTTTTTGTATAAATCTTGCAGTATGTGAATAACAACATACCACAAACACCTTTAACCAATCGGTTTAGAAGAATGTTAGAAGGGAAATAAAACACGTGTTGCAGCTCAGTTTCATCTGAGAACAAATATTAAAAGTTCCACTTTCTGCTGGCTGTCGATACATTAGGATTTTACAATTTGTTGCTGGTATTCAGAAAGCAGGTGTTATTTATTCATTTTCCGTACCATTTATCTAGAGAAGTGGGGGCTTCAGGTGCCATTTTTGCGAGAGCAGGTTGCATCCTAGAGAGTAAAGGGGCGACAGAAAGACAAAATATTAACATTTGTACCTACACTCACTCCAACAGGGTAAATTTGCAATCACCAGTTGACCTAACATGTTATTTAACCTACAAGTTTAGACGGCAGCCAGAGTGAAACCATGCATGAGTCTTTCTAGTTTAATAAATAAAAGAGTTTCATTTGTATGGATCTACGATCGAAAACTACTTGTGAGCTCAGGGTAAGAAATGGATTATAAGTCTACAGCATGTTTGTAGAAATAATTATGTAGACAAAAATTCAATAAATACTTTGATAAAAATCACATTTTTGGCAGGACTAGCTGCTTAATTAAGATGATGAAAACACATTATTCCTCGATGGCAAGCAAAGAAAATGTTAAAAGCTTAATTTGTAAAGATTTTGTTTCAGTGTTTTTAAACAGTTCATTACAAATTCTAATCAAATGTTGAGTAAATAAGAAAAATAGTTGGTGATAGAGATAATCAACAACATTTTAATGGAGTTTACTTGAAAATATTGTCTGTAGATGTCTCATAAATATTTTATTTATGAGATGTTTAAAAAATTACAAATACAAATTGAATACAAAGTTCTTTCCCCCACAATATATAGAGAAATAAACTTTATTTCTCTTATTATGCTTTCTTCTTTCTTTCCTCTTTCTTCTTATGCCTGAATGTTCTCTTCTTTTGTCTTGGTTTATCCTTCTACTATGTGTACCTGCGGAGTTTCTTCAGCAGCTGTCATGCAGCAGTGTGAAATGATCTATGAGCTTCTACAGTAGAGTAATTAGTCCCAGAATATCTGAATGGAAGGATACAAAAAAAAAGAGCGAAGTGATGGAAAGTATTGGAACACGAAGGACAGAAGGAAATAGTGAAAACATATTGCAGGAAAGGAACAAGAGAGAACATGGGAGAGGGTGAAATCTAAAATGGAAACAGAATTTCCTTGTAGCAGCAGTTCAGGGTTTAGTGGAAAGATAAAAGTACACTCAGTAAGGTGTTGTTTCCGTAAATGTGGTGGGAGGAGAAGAAGGTGAATGTGTGTGAAGAGTAAAAGAAATAAATGGATCTGGGGAAAGGAGGAAGTCTGGTTTAAGTTCAAGGGTAGAAAGAGATGAAGAGTAATTATAGTGAGAGCTACAAAATGGTAGGAGGGACGGGCAGAACAGCTGGGGAGAAAGGGAGGAAGGAGTGAGGGTTGATAGGCGAGGGATAGAGCTCTGGACAGATGGAGTTGTATATGGGTGGGGATTGGGGTGGTGAGAGGGAGGTGAAGGATCAAAAGTGGAAAACTGTGGAGATGTAGGGAGGTAAGGTGGGACATAGTGCTGGTGTAGAAGCAAAAGAGGGAAGGAAGGAGAAAGGGAAAGTAGGACAGCAGTAAGAAGGGGTAAAGATAAATGAGGAAATTTTATATCAAGGACAAAATAAAAAATCTAGAATAACGGTTTATAAAATGACTGTGCAGCACTGAGGTCAACCTATTAAAGCAGTAGATACTGATACTGCATTCGAAGAAGAAATGGCAGCTCAGGCTCATTCTATCAAAGAAAGTTTTTATTACAATATGTTTGCTAAGATTTTATATTAGAAAATGAAATTGAAGTGTATGTCTTCATGTGCATGCAATATTAAAACACTAGGGCTGCATAATCTGCATAATACTGTAAACAATAAGAGATGATGGTTTGAGGGCTGTTTTACCTGATATTATAGCTGTATTATGGGATACTGGTGAGCAGTGAAGACCAGCTATAGGTTGAGGAAAACCTATAGGAGCAGGTGTGCAAAAAACAGAAAAGATGATAAATAGGAAATAGAGCGTTTTGTGGAGAGAAAATGGACAAACAGGTGTGCAAAGCAGATAAGTTTTTATAGATATATAGCGGGAATAATGGTATTAAATGTGTGGCCTTTCTTCACCTCAGCATGTATTTTAAATAAAATGCAGTAATACATAATAAATATTGACTGAATTTCTATTTGTTCACTAGTTTGAACGAAGTAAAAAAAAAAAATCCAACAGCATATTAAAGTCTGCTGAGTGACTCGTTCATTTAGATGAGGTGTGTTGGAGCAAGGAAACATTGAACATTTGTGGGCAGGGTTACAAATAGTTCAGCTGTGTTTAAAACTACTGATAATAAAAAAGACAAACACATAAATGTTGAAAATTAAATAAGTGTTTAGTAAATACGTGTAGCAGGGTGATCAATAACAGAAATGTATAGTAGGCTACAAGTGAGATAAGAGAGGTAAGCAACAAAGACTTGACATAAAGTAAACACAAACACTATGACAAACAATGACAGTGGTCTGACACTGAACAAAGGTAACCCATTCATATGGTGAAAGAATTAACGATATTAAAAAAATAATCAGCATCTGCAAGTTAAAATACAGAACAAAATAATAGTTTGACACATGCTAGTACTTTTTGGATAACTTGGCATATGAGCTGCAGATTTTTAATGCTCTATTTGGGAACTCCTAAAAGACCATTACAGTAATCCAGTCTACTGGAGATAAATGATGGATGAGTTTCTTCTGATCTTACTGGGAGACTAAACTTTTAACTGTGTTGATTTTCCTGTGTTGGTAAAAAACTTCTTAGTCACAGCTTTTTTTTGGCTGCTGAAAGTCCATCAGCACTCCAAGGTTACAGACTTGATCTGCGTTTCCAGGTGTCAAAGTGAAAACATGGTGTGCAGTGTGTTCTTACAAATGAAAATGGTGAATATAAGAAGAGGAACAGTATAAAAAAGAGATGTCTTTGAGCTGTAGTGAAGAAAAAAAGGAAAACACATCCAGCAAAGACCAGACAAGACCGTATAGATCGTTTTACCCTTCGGTTGTTCACTGAAGCATAATCAGGAATGGTTTCAATGGAAGGGGCGCTGGTAAGAAGTCATTAAGGGAAACTGGACCTCTGAGTTATGCCAAATAACACAACAAACGGACTTAAAATCAGTGGTAACCAGTTTTATGATGACTCCTCCATGACTCCAGAAGTCAACATTAATGAAGCCATTTGAGATTGTTGTGATAAAAACAAAACAGAACTAAAAGCAACCAACATGCAGACTGTTTAGACGTAACTCCCAAACTTCATGCTGTATTAAAGGATGTAGTTGGTCATATTAAAAATGGACTCTTACGCTTGTTTGTATTCTATAAATTTAGCTTTTGCCTCATGTACTGTATTTTAGTTTAAGTGCTATTGTTTTACATTTTCTTAATGATGGGTAACTCAATACATGTGCACATCACTGTATATGTAATATGTGTCCCCTAGCCATTCATAATGCTTTGGATAAAAGGATATTTCTGTTTTTATGCTTTATCATTAAAAAATAAGTAAAGAGTTGCAAGAGGGGATGGTTTGAGATCCGTCGGACTACAATAAGTCATATTGTAGCTATTGATCATATTTAAACAAATATTGAAATGTACCAAAACTGCATTTGAGCATATGTTACTGAAGTTATAGTTGCAGTGTGATCCACGTGAGATGGTTTATGTGTGCTTTGAGTTTGGCAGCACCACAAAAATACAGTTTTTACTAGGAATGTTTGATATTGGCTCAGGAGGTACGAGCAATCATCAGTTTGATGTCAGGCTTTCCCTGAATACATGCTGAAGTGTCCTTGGGCAAGACACTGAACCCCACGTCCCAAATGTAGGTCGCTTTGGAGAAAAGCGTCTGCTAAATGACTGTAGAACTTTTTTTTTTTTTTTACCGATATCCGATATAACGATTTGTGTCCAACTTTCAATTTCTGATACTGAAATCAACTGATACCAATATATTTTGATTTAGGAAGTTAAGATATATCTTCCACTTTTCAGTCTGTCTTTGAAATTTTTCCAAAACATATTGATGAGTCCATTTCAAAGCGTCCAAACTCTTTATGCTTCAAGTGACAACAAAGATGTCAAATCCACAGGACTTATTGAAGTTGTGCCAAACACACAAACTCAACTGGAAAACTCTCTCTTATATTAAGTCATTTTCAGCTAGAAGAAACTTAGCTGAATAGTTCCATATATAATACCTACATGCTGTGTAATATTGGTGTAACGATAATATTGGACATCTCTATATTTTTCTTATGTTTTTCCTATATTAACTTTGATTTATTATATGTATAAATAATTTCAGGTGTTAAGGGGTTAAACACAAATACATTTCTACCCGGAATTGTTCTCATGTTTCAAACATAAACAATCATGTCAATGATACTGATACTGAAAAAGAGGTTTCCTTTCCACTGTCAGATGGACCGTGTGCTCAGAGATGACATTGTTGTGAAGTGGTGCTTTACAGATAAAGTTGAATTGATTTGAAACAGTATCCAACATATCCTTCAGTTTTATGTAACTGGTACAATTCCCAGTCAAGCAGGATAATGTGTTTCTCTGGAAGCTGTCACTGAGACTGCAGGTCTTTTGTTTGACTCCAGCAATACTGTCATGTATTTTTCTAGTTTGCCCCAAGCCTTAGGGGTCTCACGTCTGACAGCCGGTCCCAACGCTAAGACACACTCTGACCATCTGTGTGGGTTATCCAGTGAGAGCATTACTGCTGGCATGACATGTTTTTATGTTTTTTTTTTTCTTTAATGAATGCAAAGCAATGTAAGTTATGTTACATTTTATTACAAAACACACCAAAATAAAGGAAATAAAATGCAGTACATGAACTAATCTACACTGTACGCCTTATTTTAATGCACTTAGAAACACTCTACCCTTGGAAGTTACCATTTAAGAGATCACAAACTTGGACTGTGGAGGATCTATAGAGTGCAAATGGTCTGACTTTGTGCCAAGTGATAGTCTGTCTTTGGTATTTGCTATGGATTACTGTGAGGGGGGAACCTGGGAAGATATATATTAGATTCTTCTCAGGTAAGAATCTATTATTAGTTTTTCTGGAGTTTTTTTATTTTCACTTGTTCACTGATTGCAGTTGTATGTTATACATCAATCAAACAGCATTTTTATCAATCCTCCTTCTAAGGCATAAAACAGACACAAATTAAAGACATTCTTACAGTTGCTCACACTCAGCACTTCTTACAATTAAATTAAATATACATATATGTGTGTATGCATGTGCTATTTCTCCCATTATTTTAAATTCCTTATTTAAGAATGCACTCTTCTGTCTGCTTGTTGATGTTAGCAAGTTTTTGGTTTACTGATTTACTGTCAGTGGTTGCTTGTTATTGTCCTTTGTCATTAAATTGTCAAGAATATAAAACAAAAACAGATCACTCACAAAAATAAGACATAAACTCATTTATATTGCCAGTTACCTAATGAAGTATATTTTTCAGAACCATAAAGCTCTTTTGTCTAAAAGAAATTTAGGCATTGGACTGTGCAGTTCAAGACAAATAATCAATTAAGATAAAAGAGCGTCATACATCATCTCTAATGCACGTTAGACTCAAAAGGTGTACAGCCATATTTAAGGTGGTGAGAAATATTTTATTTAGCACAACAGCCTTCTAAGAATAATTAAAAACTCAGGTTAAGGTAAATAAAAACACCATAGAGCACACAAATGAACAAGATAATTGGGCACAAAAGGAAATGGGAGCACTGCTTAAATAGCTAAGAGAGAGTAAGACAACAGGAAACAGGTAAAACAAGAGTGTAAATCACAAAGAAGGTAATCTAAACAGGAAGTAAGATGACAGACATGTAAAAAATAGCCATTAACCTGAAAAAAAGATATTAAGTGACTGGACCTTAATGTCCACTATAACATAATAATGAAGCGAAACCCAAATGTGCTGCTTGTTTATTCAAAAACAAACTAATGGATGATCTGTTCAAAATAGTAGCACTGTCTTTTACAACCCATTTAAAGATGTCAAAGAGAATTAAAGCAAAACCTTTCACTCACATGTCACTGTTGGTGGCTGAGAGGCAGACATAAGGGTGTACTCAAAACAGAGATAAATTAACTGAACATGCATTTTTGTAAACAGTGGGATAAAGCCAGAGTACCCAGACAGATCAGACAGATACATGGGGAAAGCTTGAATTTTCTCCTTTTAAACTCAGACAAGACATAGGTCGTTGTCTTTGGGTCTCAAAAACTTAGGACAAAATCGTTTGGCTTTGTAATTAATCTGGATGGCAGTAATTTGGCTTCAGTACTACAGTGAGGAACCTTGGAGTTATTCTTGAAATACAGAATTTGTCCTAATGTGTGATTTGTCTATTTAAAACAAGTTTTCACTTTCTTCCACCAGCAAAAATGCTATTACATTGCTATTACAGCAAAAATTAGGGACATCCTGTGATACTGAAAAACTACTTCATGCTTTTGTTACTTCTAGACAGAACTATTGCAATTCTTTATTTATAGGTTGTCCCAAATATGCCCTGAAAAGTCTCCAGTTGATCCAAAATGCTGCAGCGAGGCTTCTTACGAGAACTAACAGAAGAGATCATATTTCTCCAGTTTTAGCATCTCTTCATTGGCTCCCTGTTAAATTTAGGATAGAGTTTAAAATCCTTCTCCTTACATATAAAGCTCCCCATGACCAAGTTCCTTTGTATATCAGAGATCTGATATAAACAAAGCACTTTGGCTGATTTCTGTGAAGTGCCCTGAGACGACCTTGTTGTGAAATGGCGCTATACAAATAAAGCTGTATTGAACTGAATACAAGCTCTCCTCAGAAAGGCCTGTGCTCAAACCTTACAGCCTCATTTGTTAGTTCACTTTTCTTTCACTCCTTGCTCATCATTAATGTTGTTTCTACCATTATTGTTTATTACTCAGTTGCTAAAATTAACAACAAAATATGTATGTATTTATCAATATTAATCCCATTTAGATGATAGTAGCTAAATTAAATTTAAATTTGATATAATCTTAACTATAAATAAATATATATAAATAAATAAAACCTCTCCTATATTTTACTTTCCATCATCTAATCTCAGGAAGTTGAGAATAGGGACACAGCTCACAATTTTTACAAGTGCAGAAAGCATCAGGACGAAAATGTTGATTGCTGAATGGGATAATAAAATGAAACATGCTGCTCATTCCCTTGAGAAGCACAGACAATATTTTCGCTCTCTGTTGTTGTATTCCAAGTTCAAGTCATTGGCGGTTTTGTCCAACAAAGCTTGACATGCAACATAAAACAATTAAACATCAAGGTTGCAGAAAAAAGGAGTTATTGGTGTAGAAAATTGACTTTGTAATGCAACGTAATTGAAACATGGCGGTTTGCAAGATGTCTCAAGTAGTCATTAAAAGAAGCTCATGTAACTGTGTGTTTGTGCAGATAAGTGTTTAGTGATATGTGCAACTCATTTATTCACTTTAATTGTACAAAACACACCTGTTTGTTTTGTGCATCTTCTGTAACTTATAATGTTTATTTCATTGGCTAGTCCTGTTTGACCCCTTATCGAATGACAGCAGGGTACACCTAAATACACACAACTACATCTACACCTTGCTGTGAATCTGTCAAACCATCATTGTCCACTATTTTTTATGATGGGCATTGTACTGGAACATTAGCTGTCTATCAGCACAGCTCAGCATCACTCTGAGCACAATACTGCCTCTGTGAGAGTTTGTTTGTACAGATGTGTGTTTGTGTGTGTGTGTGTGTGTGCCATAATAGATGGCTTCAGACTCAAACAGCTGGTCTGCTGCAACTGGGTATTTGGAGCAGGACAAAAATAGGCTAATTAATTGTGATATGCGTCCGCATTTATATGACGTTTTTGTACTATCACTCCAGTTTTTTCTCACCTGTCATCGTTTCATTACTTTGCCAGAATTTCAACAATGTGCACCACTACACTCTGCTGCAACTCCCACTAAAGGTATTCTGGATTCAGAGTTGGTTTCTTGACTCAAGGGATTGAGTTTGAACATGGGGACACTTGCTCTTCACAGTGCTGGAAAATCAGTTGCTTATAGAGGTAAATGACCTCCATTCAATCAGCCCACACAGGTCTTCATCTGCTCAAGCTGAAGATCCCATCAGCCAGTAAATCTCTGAGTTAAAAGTCACATCACAACTCGGGCGGCCGCTGTGATTCATTAAAGCATTTAGAGAAGCACTACTTGACCAGTTGAATATGCTTTCATTTTGTTTTGTGAAGTTAGCTGAGAGGTTAAAGTGCTGGTCTCACAGCCGGTTTGTTGGTAGCATAATTTCCAAAGATAAGCTAGCTAAATTTCAGTTTCAGTCAAATGGTCCAATTTCCATGCAGCTGGAAAAGGATTACTGTACCTGCTGTTATCGCTATGTATCCAGTGATAATATGCCATGATCAGGCTGGTGACACAAAGTTGAACTCTGTTCAGTATTGAAATGGCATATAAAACATATTCAGCATATAAACCCTCAGGTTTTATATGCTATGTTAGTTTATGTAGGACTGAGAATCTACACAAACACTTATTTCACACATAAACACATCTTTATTTTTCATATATTTAACCTTTTTTTAGAAACAGGAAGATGTAACTGAATATGAATACATTAAAATACTCTGAAAAGCTACTTTAATGACCATTTTCACTTCCTTTCACCAGATGAAGACAATAATGAAGCCTGTGTGAACTTGTTATAAAAAACAATTCCAGACTTTCGCTCTGATTTAACCACTGAACATCCTGCTCTTTTTTTCAGTGACTTTAATATATTTTTATTAAATATTTGTGTAAATAAATATGTCCAAGCTATCTATACTACTTGGTTTGGGTATTTAATGCCACAAGTAAGTGTTTATCATCTAATTACTCTTTCAAATTTTGCTTTTGTTTTTACTATTGTGACTATATAAATAACTGTGGTTTCAATTTTAATTTTTATTATTGTTCAAAGAAAAAGAAAAAAAATGTGAATAAATTTTTTTTTGTTGCTTTTTTCTTTGAGGGTTCAAGAAAAAAGTCCTTATTTTCATAACAGCATGAAACATCAAGACTAGTAATCCTACTGTAAGGACTTTGTTTAGTAAATTGCTACAACTTCCAGTGCTAGTAGATTCTTCCTGTTTTAGAGATCAATAAAAAGACATGAGGGCAACCTTTATCCTTGTACTAATGAGCTTTTAAATATAGCCTCTTTTGGCTGAAACTAGAATGACAAAAAACATTTCCTTCTTACTTCCCTGAGGGTTGCTACGTTTTCCTTCTTCATGCAGGGTGAAGATATTCGAAACAGCCTTTGGGAAAGAGCAACAGAGACCTCCCTTTATTTAGAAAATGATTAGAAAATTTAAAAAGACCAAAACCTTGAGAATGATGTCATCACCTCTTTCTCCTCTTCCTCTTGCAGACAGCAACTTCATCCTAGCCAATGCTCAGGTGTTAAAGGGCTTTCCCATTGTGTACTGCTCTGATGGCTTCTGTGAGCTCACGGGCTTCTCTCGGACAGAGGTCATGCAGAAGAGCTGCGCTTGTAAGTTCCTGTATGGGCCTGAGACCAGTGAAACCATCATCCTCAGTATTGACGAGGCCTTGGAGGAGCGCAAAGAGTTTAAAGATGAGATCATGTTCTACACGAAGACAGGTGAACAGGTTTTTCTTGTTACTTGAATATGCTGGTTGGTCGTTACTTGTTGTTAAATCTGGTTCTACCTTTGCTTATTTTCTTTTTTATCATGCCTTATTGTGTAACACAGAGCCATTGTGCCTCCCTCTACACTTGTTCAAGTTAGAATTGAACAAAAGCCAGATCAATTATCATAAGGGGACTTATTTCATGATATCATTAATGTGTTTTCTGTGACTATTTCTGAGGAAGTCATTGGAATAACTTAATAATAATGAGAAGAATTTATATATATACAGTATATATATATATATATATA
>JBAMHX010000019.1:10131181-10143541 GCA_037177515.1 Pseudomugil tenellus
TTTGAATTTCTGGGATCATTTACATGTTTCTGGATGCGTCGTGTTGGTCTAAAATTTCATTCACAGTGGCCTTAAAAGGTCTTGAAAATGTCTTAAATTTAACTTACTAAAACCTGTAAGAACCCTGTAAAATGATTTGTGTTTATTGTGTCATAGTCTCACTGTATATTCTGTGATCATACTCAAGACAAAAAGAACCATCCACACTAAACAAGTACCTCAAAAGCAAGTCTATAGGATTGTATCAGTGTTCTTGGCAAAATCCATTTACACGTCTCAGATGACAGAATTAATGTAGAAGTGTTTATGTAAATGCTGTATATGATTCCCTCAAGATGACATGTTGTTCAACAGAAATTATAGATACATGACTGAAGAAGATACAAGAAATATTTGTGCTGTAAATGGACTGAAAACTTTTGAGTTAGTTAACTCTGAAATGTGGATGTGCTTATTCACGGGGACTTTGATATTCACCACAAAATCATGATTAGGCACCGATTTAGACGGTTTTTCCTTTCTGGAAACGTATCTATTGGAGCATTATCGGTTTTCACTGCAGTCTCTAAAATATATTCCCGCTCATCAAGCCGTACATCACCAATAAAACAAAACGCGCACACGCTTTAACGTTTGAATTATATTTTGATACTTCAAGTGTTTGCCAAGCCAAATGATAATCTTGATGAGCGTGACTGTGATTCTTTTATATTAGTGGCAAGATGGTCCAAACCACGACTACTGTAGATGCACCACTGGTTGCATTGAAACTTTACAGTTATTCATTGATTCATTTTCTGTACCACTTTGTCCATTTAAAGGTTGCAGAGGGTATTGCAGGCGAGAGGCAGGGTACACCGCAAAACTATTGTTAACTGAATAGTTATTTATAGTCTCTGAATACAACTCTTTGACTGGAATTCTCTGTTAGTATATTAAATGGTAAATGGCCTTGTACTTATATAGCGCTTTTCCAGTCATGTTGACAGCTCAAAGCGCTTTACACTACATAGTACACATTCACCCATTCACACTCACACACTCACACCCCGATAGTCACATCGGGGGGCAGCTTAGGGTTCAGTGTCTTGCCCAAGGACACTTCGACATGTAGTCAGCCGAAGCCTGGAATCGATCTCACAACTTTCTGGTTGAAAGACGACTGCTCTTCCACCGCACGTATATTAGCAGCATTGTTCGTCCTGGCTGGTCATATGTAGCAGCTGAGGCAAAGCTGCTACACAAAAAAAAAAAACTAAAGTTGACCCGTCACCTTATTATGATTTGCTTGTAGGGCTAAAGGCATGACTGCAGGGGATGAAATAATGAGCATTTCTGTAAAGATATAGTCTTGTGAGCACATATGCTGCTTTAAAATGTGGAAAGAAAAGAAGCAATCAGGTGGCTTCGCACCTGATGATCAGAGTATGTGCTATGTGAATGACAGGGATGAGATGGGAGTTACAGAAGGAAAACTTGATGGAGAAATTCAAGGAAGTTCATGTGTCCTGCTTTGTTCATTATAATGCTTACTGTTCTTGTTGCTGGAAGAAAATGGAATGTGGTCCAGGCTGTTTTCTTCATAGGTGGGATGCAGGGTGGTGATAGATGGTGGAAAAGAGATAGAGATTGTCCCCAGTGCTCAGTAGGAGGCTTCATTACCCCTTGTGCTACACAAATTGTCTATTTTTTTTACAGTGAGTGTCCAAAAAGCCCCATTAAGCATATTGGATATATGTGCAATTGCAGCTTTGATGAGAACTGTCCACACATCTGTTCCTCCCAGCTTTGTTTAAACACTGACTATCCTTTAATCCCTTTCTCACACATTTTCATCACCACATTATTACCTTACTTTATATACAACTTTTCTATTAGTTTTCTATCATACTTTACAATTTTCAACCAATTCAGTGTTGGTATAAATGTATCATACTGAAAATATTCTTGCTTTTATTTATTCTTTTAAAAATAGCTGGTACCAGTATGTGGAAATATGCATACATGTAGCCCCAAATGAAAATACCTGTAAAGATGGAGAATGGCTGTGAGGCAGGAGCAGACAAGATGTCTTTCTCACAACTCTAAGGGTTATCTAGAGTGCAGAGAAATATGCTTATAGTGAGGACTGCAAGTGAGAAACTCAACAAAACAAACACTCCTATGACCAAGAGCCTGATTACCCTAATTGGTATTTTTGTGTTCAAGGGTCCTTCATCAGTAAATTTGTTATATAGATCTTATTGTAGGAATGTTAACAAGCATCTTTCACGTTCTAATTACAGAATTACAGAAGAGCACATAAAAAGCCTGTAATCCAGAATGATTAGTTTATAGTAGACTGTTAGTTAGGGGTGAAGCTGCATAACTTTTTCACTTGCTCTTTTTAAGTGACCAATCCACATAACACAGTCATTGCCTCGCTGAAATTTGGCCCTTTTACAAAATGTAATAATCTGCAAGACGTATCCTCATTTATTTCCTTTAACTTTTTTAAGGTAGGTTTTAAACTCTGAATTGCTGGACAAAAGTCAATACAGTAGTTCATCGGATTTATTTCTGAATTTTGTATGTTTGCAATGAGAGCCAGGAGGATTTTCAGCGAGGATGTGGCTCAGCAGCACAGAATCAACAGACAATGGTTGCCCTGGCTGTTTAAGCACTGCAGACAATAATGTTTTAGTGGACATGAGATTTGTGAGAGAATGCCTGGCAAGCTGGTGTGAAAAGTAGTCTGCAAAATACAGCTGAAAAAGTCTGGCTGGAGTACATACTGATTTAGGACCTTAAACACATACAAACCAATGCAGTTACAATAAGTTCAAGAATGGACACTGTGATACGAGTAAGGGACTGAGCCATCGCTGTTCTAAAGAGGCACAATAAGTGAAACCAAATCAATTGCCTGTTTTTAATTTACCAATTTTTCAATACCATTAAAATCTGGTCTTTGTCTTGGTCATTCCAAATCCATCAATTTCTTTTTTAAGCATTGGTTGTTGAATATGTTTTTATGCTATGGATTTGTTGTTATCATGGTACTTTTTCAGTTAAACTTTGTAAGAGATTGTCCTTTTGATTTTATTCACTCTTTGTTTTGCACCACATGTGTGCAGTTCTACTGTGGCTAAGCAACTTTGGATTTACAGAACGTTCTTCCAAATGCCTCTTACCATTATGTTTATTTGCAAACTGTTGCTAAACTTCATGGACAACAAAGGATTTTAGCTTATTTACAATACCCTTACATTGGATCCTTTCATATTGTTGACTCACACTTTGATAGCATAATTTTCAAATGTTCTTTTCAGATGAAAAATTTATGATTCTTGGAGACTTCTTTTTGCATCAACTAACTGCTCCTAGGATTTTGTTTCTTTGGTAACTTCCTACCAAACTGGTTGGAGATTTACTTTCAATGCTTTTTTCCAATAATTTGTTGTGTTGAGCATTGTTAATCCTCGGGCTTAAGGAAATCTTACTCTTTTTTTAATTATTATTACAGGGGCTTAGAGAATGATTATAACTGTTGAATAGCAACCTTATAAAATTTGCATTTGTTTGCTGTTGCCTTTCCTCAGATGTCTGTGGTCCACCTGTTAAAAACTGTGCGTCTGCTTCGTTTGCTGAGGCTGTTGCAGAAGATGGACCGCTACTCACAGCATAGCACAGTGGTCCTGACCCTACTCATGTCCATGTTTGCTCTTCTGGCCCACTGGATGGCTTGCATCTGGTATATTATTGGAAAGATGGAAATGGAGGACAAACCCTACAGCTGGGATGTTGGTACGTCCTGGTAAATCCACAGGTTTTTTTTAAAACAACAATTTTAGAGTCTTATTCCTTTTGGCTCAGTAGGATTGCTCTTGAAAACTGTGCTAAAGTCAGCAAGAATGACATCTGTGGTTTAATATGATTCCAATAGCCAGTTTTTTTTTTTTTTTTGTGGGTATGAGTCTGATTTACATCAGAAGATGGCACATCACAGTAGTTTTATATTATATTTAGCATCTTCTTGGCGATTAATGTAAACCTTAAGTAAGTTTTACAAGCTGTGTATCTTTTCTGGTGTATAGTAGGTTCGTTAGATTTCTTTATTGTCCTTGTTGATCCCTTTAACATTGAATGGAAAATATGAGACAACTGAGGTTTAGATTGCTTGACTCTTCTCATAATTAATGACAGACCTTTACAGCTAGGTCAGTCATGTAATGAGGCCCTCTGTGCTGATCTGTGGTCAGTATTGATGAGCTGCAGTGCTTGTAATTACCTGATTCTTGCATCCTCATAACGGGTTGCAGGCCTACATTGCCATAGGTCATGGGAGCAATGCAGATTTCTCTTACCAATTACAGCCTCACAGTCTCGTAAGACAGTGGGTCAGTACATGAGACAGGATTAATGTTTTGTATGCTAATTATTCGTTTCTGATTCTGAAGTTAGTGTTGAAGTCAAGCAGGCTTGAGGTGTTTCCTTCCAATTACCATTTATCAGTGTCTGCAAGAGTCTCCCATGGGATCAGCTGCATGTCTCCACATTGTACTGACCAGGGATGAGCTCTGGCTTCCAAGCATCTGCTTTTCTGCTTGCATTGATGTTGTTCTGGATGTAGCATGTTGGAGGGGTAAATACAGTTGGAAAATTGAAAATAATTCTGCTAAGCTAGTCTTCATCTATATTTAGTATGTGGTTTACAGTAAGGGAATTAGTTACTTTGCTACTAGATGTTTAAACATCTCTTTATCCTTTATGTTCATATTCATATCCTCTTAAAAACAGGATGGCTTCATGAACTAGGGAAGCGTCTGGATGTGCCCTACCATGCTGTGGGAGCTGTAAATGGGACCGCCAGTGGTCCTTCCATTCGCAGCATCTACATCGCAGCACTCTACTTCACCCTCAGCAGTCTCACCAGCGTGGGCTTCGGCAATGTGTCAGCCAACACTGACTCAGAAAAGATCTTCTCTGTTTGTGTCATGCTCATAGGAGGTACACCAAATACATCAAAATCTAGTATGTAATGACACACATATTTTGGAAATGACCAATTTATTGAATCTTGTACTGTGGTTCATTTCACAATGAGACAATAAAATTAGGCATCATGATGTAAAACCTTAACATATTTAGAACCACTAAATTATTTCTCTTACTTAAAAGTATAGTAGTTTATCTAATTTCCTTATCATGCAATAATATATTTACAGAATGTGATGATCCAGTTTAAACTCAATAGTTGTAGTGTGTTTGTTTTTTGAGGATAGGGAAAGGTTACTATAGTAAAGTTCTCCCTGTGGATACCTCCTGCTCTGGTTTATCTAAATGCTAAATGTCCTCAGCTGTCTGAGGCCAGCAGTCACAAACACACCTCACGCATACATGCTGGCACACACTGACCATCTCTTGTGGGCTGAAACATGATGAAATGTAGCCCAAAGCACTTGCTCATGTTTTAGAGCACAATTGAAGTAAAATAAATTTAAGGACAAAACTCAATTATGTGCAAATTTTGTGTGTGTGTATGTATATATATAAATATATATATATATATATATATATATCAATCTTACAGTTAAACTTAAAAAATTGTATTTTATCCCAGAATAAACACCATTACTTCATGAAAAGATGGCCATAACCTTTATGTTACATCAAACATTCAAATTTTGCAGCATGCCTCATTGCTTGCTTTTTTTCACTATGAACCAGTCAAGAGTATACAGTGCTGTACAAACATATATATATATATATATATATTTCCAATAATCTACTAATGTTATTTTCAATTAAATATTTTCTGACTCGCCATCATGTCTTACTCTTTTCTCCTCTTGCTTGTTTTACCTGCAGCGATGATGCATGCCTTGGTTTTTGGCAATGTGACAGCCATCATCCAAAGAATGTACTCCCGCTGGTCCCAGTACCATTCCAGAACTAAAGACCTCAAGGACTTTATACGTGTCCATCACCTGCCACAGAGCCTCAAGCAGCGAATGCTTGAGTACTTTCAGACAACTTGGTCAGTCAACAATGGTATCGACTGTAATGAGGTATGAAAAAGGGACAAATAGATAAATTCCTGAGATTAGAAGTGTTTGTTAAAGCCAGGACAACATGGCTGTTACAGTCTCTGTTTAGCATTTATTCTTTGGGCTTAACCCTACTTTAGTTATTTTATGCTAAGGACCAAGTTTAAATAATTATGGATTTGTAATATACAAATGCATATTTAGAGTTTATAACAAAAGAAGTTTGCAAAATTGATTCAACTGGAAAAAAATATTTTGGAGTGTCTTACAGCAGTTAAACCACCTGATCTAAACCTAGATGCACTGCATTTAACTTGACTGAATAGCAGAATGGCTACAGCCTGAAAACTTGTTAAGGTTTCAGTGATCTTTTTACATTCAGCTTTAACTTAATCCAAATGTTAACAAAGTTACTATTTTTATATGTTAATTTGTAAAATACAGTTTAAAAGTTTATTTATTTTTTTGTTAAATCCCAATTATAAAAGCCCAAAATCTGAATTTCAAATATATTTCTTTTTAATTTATTGGGGGGCATAAAGAATAAACAAATAAAAATTGTGTATTTGTCAAAATACTTCCAAGTTATTCTTAATCTTTCAGTCTGCACAGTGTATAAAGCATCTTCACAGAGCAACCACATTTAAGCTCAATGATCACAATCCCTGTGAATCCAAGAGCAAGTCATCACCCTCACAAAAACCTGACAGGAAAAGTAAGACATCACACATTTGCATATATTAAGATGGTCTTCGTGCATTTGGATCTGTGATGTCTTAATAAAGGATTTCATCAAGGGTGACTTTGTTCTTTAATTACTTACATTCCATAGACTGAGCCGTGTTTCAATTCGGACACTTTCTCTGAATATAATCCAGGCAGGAGTGAGCACAATAAAGGCATAAAAGTAGAGACAAGTGCAAACAGAGTTAAGTTTGTAAATATGGCATCAGAACAACAGCAGAAAAGCAGGGTGAGCAGCACCTTGCCTTGACAAGCTCAGGAAATCTTGTCAATTGTCTAATAGTTATCCACTTCTCCAGGCTGTGCATGACTGCGAAGCAGCTGTCAGAACTTAGACCAAGGCAGAAATGAAGTGATGATGATGAAACCCAGAGATGTGCATTTTAGATGTTCCTGTTGATTAAAGTCAGCTTGGCTATGATTCATTTATCAACACCATGTTTTGGTGAGCTAGAATTTTGTCCTGACAAGACTATCGACAGACAGATGACACGCATTGTTGTATTTTTTTTTTTTTTTTTAAACTGCGCCAAGGTAATAACTCCACGTCTTGTTGTATTTAAGAACACTATGCATTGTGTTCACAAGTTGGGAATCATAACAGATACAGTGAAGGATAGAAATTTAATTACTAAGTTGCAGAATGGCATTTTCTTGGTTGTCATGCTTCCCACGCAGCTCCACATCTCCGTCTCACCCCTCCTGATTTCATTCTTTGCCTCTCCCTCTACCCCCATCATCTGCACAGCTGCTGAAGGACTTTCCAGATGAGCTGCGATCCGACATCACCATGCATCTTAACAAGGAGATCCTGGAGCTGTCGCTGTTTGCCTCTGCCAGTCGCGGCTGCCTGCGCTCCCTGTCACTGCATATCAAGACCTCCTTTTGTGCCCCTGGAGAGTACCTTCTCCGACAGGGTGATGCACTGCAGGCCATCTTCTTTGTCTGCTCAGGGTCCATGGAAGTGCTGAAAGATGGAGTAGTGTTGGCGATCTTGGGTATGTTAACGGGATAAGGATGAAACTTAGATATAGAACAAATTTCTCCCTGTTCCATTATTTTAGCTTTACACACACCCACACAAACTCCCTGCAGCAAACCTCATAAGAGACCACAGTGGGGTTCATTGTGTTAAAGCTGTTTCCTGTAAATGAGCTGATTGTTTAGAAAAGAAAAGAGAAGACCACTGCGGTGTTTTAAAGGCTGTAGCTCATTCTTAGTCTGTTGTTACAAAGCTCCCTTACAACAAACTAGTTAGATGCTTATTTTTTTAAATGGTATTTTTTTACAAATAACTGTAAAAGAAAGACTAATCTGGCTTTAAATAGAAATGAAGGAGCTCTATTTTTCATTTCAAGAGCTGCTATATTCACAGTATGTTTTATTGTTATTAAAAAAAAAAATTAGTTCATTATTTCAGGAAAGATGAACAGAACAGACAGGTAGATGATGAAACAAGCAAAAGCTCTGTTTCTTCTCTGTAAAGGATACATTTACCAGTCATCCGTTCCCTTTATGACTATCTGAGTTTACATATGTTAAATCATTCCAGATTGAGTTAATTAGAGGTGCAGATAAGTATGGTCACATCCATCCCATAGAAATGTTTTTCACACCAGCTGATTCTTCTTTCATCTTGTCTTAACCAGTTTACAGCCTTTCAGTACATGTCCTTGTGACTTACAGAGGTCAGTCTCTTGTATAACACATAGAACCAAGTTTCATTAGTTTTCACTTGCAGTTTTAAGCGAATGTTTGATTTTCTAAGGCTATTTTTGTCTCTAGTTTAACACTTGCAGGATCTATATAAACAGTGAAATATCTATTATTTACATCCCAAAGTTGCAAATCGGGTAAAACGAAGCTGTGATCTAGCCTCGAACATATGCTACATATCTTCCCTCTCTCTCTTTCTGACTCTTTTCATCAATCATGTTACTATCAAGTAAAGGCCATTAGTGGCAAAAGTATATTTAAAGTGTAGATGACTGTTATTCCTGTCAAAGACGAGGACACTGGTTTCTTTAGATTGAGAAGAAAATAAATTTAATAATGAATAAAAGAAGTTGAACTTACATTAAACATTGTAAACATGAAGGGACAAAAAATTAAGACATACAGACATGATACGAGGTCATAACCCGGGAAGAATATCTCCAAAGATCTGTGGTCCCACAGAAGTTTGGAACTATTCTGCCCTAGTCAGATAGGGGAGCTTTGTTTTAAGCCTTTGGTCACATGCGTCAATCTATTCCCTGATGGAAGGACGCCGGCCTTGCTTCGGCGCGACAACAAGACCAAGGTCTTAGCAGATGGTTTACTTAGGTCAGAATGATATCAGTTTAGGAGCCTTATGGTCGGACCTTTCAGCTAGACATTAAGAGCAAGGTAATTATACACAAATACACTAAATTCCTCTACAAACGAAAATATTAACATGGTTTTATTTTCATAGGAAGACTATGAGCACAGAAAACAGGAGGCAGCTTGCTAGAATTTTTAAATTTTTACCAAAGTAAACCAAAGCTTGAAATGGAACCCTGACTCACACCACGTGTGATTTCATGAACCTGAGAGGAGCAGTTATCTAAACTTACCGTAAAAGTTTCTGTGAGATAGGATGAAAACCATTTGTGCAGAGTACCAGAGAGGCCAACCAGGTGTTTATGTCTGTTTAAAAGTATAGTGTGGTCCACTGTATCAAAAGCAGCGCTTGTATCCAGTAAAACCAACACTTTTTTAGAATCATAATTTAATTTAAAACTAGAAAAGCACTCAGAGTGCAAACCTGCGCCAAGCTCACAGTTCCCCCTCATATTGTGACTCGCATCCCAAAACATTACTCAGTCATACATGATCTTTGTCAGAGTGAAAAACATCAGACAGAAAAAGCCTGTAGGAGGCATCAGCTGCCATGACACGAGTGGCTATCTCGCAATTTTATTGAATCCTTCAAAACATTCCTAGGTAAAAATTTACCCTAAAACCAGACTGACATTCTTCATGAATGTTGTGTGTTTAAAAAATAATTAGGCTAAGTAAAAAAACAAGTTTTTATAAAAATGTTAAAATGGTATGTTAGATACTGGTCTGTAATTGTTAAAATAATATAAATCTACATTGCTCTTCTTCAGCAGAGGTCTCAGCACTGCAGCTTTAAAAGCAGTAAGAAAGAGCGCCTGAAAAGAACAATTTATCATGTTTAAAAGCTTGTCTCTGAAAGATTCATAAAATGACTTAAAAAAGCTGTGTTGTAATGGGGTCTAAAAGACATGTGGTGGAAGAAAAAACCTCGTCAAGCATCTTACCGTTAACCAGGACTGTTTATTCTCTTGTAACACACAACAATCTTTCTGTACTTTTACACAAATATGTAAATGTTTAGAGGGTGCTAAAGAAATTTCTGAATTAACAAAATAGAAATAAAATTTAGGAATGAAAAAATAGATCTGAGTGTCTCTGAGTGGAAGAAATCTAAAATCAGTTATAAGCTTACGGAGGAAAGATTTCCATCGACACACACATCACTGTAACACTACTGTTTGTCTTAAGTGAAGGTTTTGGCCTTCAATCTCTCACCTACATGTCACAGTCCCACAGAGCAATCTGGAACTCTGATACTCCATTCATCTCTGTATGTCACCATTTGTTTCTTATTGCAATCTTTAGTTTGTGCCATTTGTATGTGCACATGTGTGTTCACTTGTTGTTTGTCTCAATACCTGAATGTAAATGCCCTTGTGGGAAAGAGTGTGTGCATGTGTTCTGTCATTTATGTGAATCAGGTAGGTGGAATTGTTTATTTCCACACAGAATGGCATACGTTTGTGTGTATGAGTGTGTGGCTGCTTTTGGGTGTGTGGGCTTGACAGGCGGTGAGCATTGTCTCTGCTTGCATGCTGACTGTGCAGTCAGACTGACATTGAATGTTTTGCTGAAGAAGAAAAACCTCCTTAGTATCTGTCCGTTTCCTTTTATGTCTCTGTGTTTCTCTTCATTTCTTTCTTTGTCTAAACACAAGTGTGTAGCTCCACATTAGTACCCCATAAGAAAGAAAGAATGAATGCAAGAGATGGCACAATGTTTGGCATGAAAAAGGGGAAATGAGGAAAGTGGGTTTTTTTCTGTAAAATACAGGATGTGAACAGTGGCATATTCTGAAAAAGTCAAACAAAAAGTGACAGGGGATGGACAAAGGGAGGGCAGGAAGGAGTCAGAATAGTTTAAAAAAAAAGGATGATGGAAAATAATGGTAGCTGAAGAAAATGAATATTATAGTGGCGAAGAAGAAGTGAACAGTTAGGTAATGAGTAAACAAGGAAAATAGAAAATATTGAGAAAATTTAATGTAAATAAACACAGTTGATACAAGATAATAAGGAAGGAAAGAAGGACCATTTAAAATAAAAAATATCAAGAAAAGGGATCTTGGAAGCAGTACTGTCAGAATAGAAAAGAAAAACTTTAATGAAAGAAAGATATAAATAAATGTATGTGCAACCGAATGTAGAAATAAATCTGCAACCAAACATTTAGAAAATGAAATGAAGGAAGATTAATGGTATAAGAATTACCCTAAAGGAAAGAGAGCTTTAAACAAAGATTAATGGGATGAAGGGAAGTGTTAAGGAAATTTAGAAGATAAAAGTAGCAAAATAAAAAATTCAAAGAAAAATGTGAAAATGAAAATAGGGATAAAGCACAACATATAAGATGGGTGAAGCAGTGGTGGGGAAAGGAGAATTATAAACCAAATAATAACTAATGTAGACATTAAAACAAGGAAAAAAGGAAGAGATCAGTAAGTAAAGAAAAATAAGGAATATCATAAGAGCAGAAAGGCAGGCAGGAAGCAGAAACAGAATCGTGAGTTAACATGACTAAAGTTACAATGAATGAGCTGACAGACAGGACAGTGACAAAAAAGAAAAGCACAAGGACAGTCACGACTTCCGATCTGTCAGTATAATATAGCCCCATTCACAGTTCACAATGACCATCATTAATAATTTACCATCGCTTATGGGACATTAACACTAATGTGATACTTAGCTTCGCAATGTATTTTAGTCTCAAAGACATTCATTCATTTTACATTCTGCTTAATCCAACTCATGGTTGCAGGGGCTGGATCCTATCCCAGTAATTAGCAGGCAAAGATGTCAGAGACAAGTCCATCAAAATAAAGAACTTTGTAAAGGCAATGAAAATGACTGTTCTTTGTAAATAAGGCATATGCCGTTGGAATTGAACACCCTGAACACCCCCAGTCTTCCTATCAATCAATCAATCAATATATAATTCCTATCTTTTGCCTGTTTGGCATCCTATGTGTCTTTCATGTCTTATGGTTCTTTTGTAATACATTTTCATGTTTTTTTTTTTTTCATTTTTCTGTTACCATTCAGATTTTTAGATATGTTATAGCTTTTCATGCATGTCCTCTTTTTTATATCTTGTCTTGTCTAACCACTAACTATAGCATGTTGGTCTGGTCTACAAAGTATGAATAATGTATGCCTAATCTATACATGCTTTACTTGTATCTGGCCTTTATACTGAACTAGAAAGACACAATATAAACTAA
>JBAMHX010000019.1:10145333-10166416 GCA_037177515.1 Pseudomugil tenellus
ATATATTCATTCATTTATTAAGTTTCTACATCACTTAATCCAATTCAGGGTCACCAGGGGGCAGGAGCACGTCCCAGCAATTAGCAGGCGAGAAGCTGTATTCATTTCATTAGACATTTTTTGAATATCTTACTATCTAGTGTTTAAAATGGACCCATATGCTGTGCAGATATATGCTGATATAAGAGCCTGAGCTAAGTCTTAAATAGACAAGCTCTTAGATAGCTCTTAATGATGTTTCAGTATTCTGCTCAAAGCTCTTACACCTGAGTACACCCTCAAAATCCATCAATAAATGGAAGATGTGAAACTCTTTTGAGTCTGCATTTTCAGTCCCTTTTACCAATGTGAAAGCCTTGTGCAATGACCCTTTTTCTAACCGATCCTCTATGTCTCTCTGTGACCAGGTAAAGGTGACCTGATTGGAGCAAATCTATCTTTAGACAATCGGGTGATAAAAACCAACGCTGATGTGAAAGCCCTGACCTACTGTGACCTGCAGTGTATCAATCTGAAAGGACTCTACGAGGTGTTGGACCTCTACCCTGAGTACTCTCACCACTTTGTCCAGGATATCCAGCAGGATCTCACATACAACCTGAGGGAGGGACACGAGGCACATGTGAGTCTGAACAGTATTTCTAGATAAATAGGAAATTAATTTTCCTAAAGCTTATTGACTATTCAATATTTTTTGTGACTTTTTGGGGTAATAAACTGACTACAAAACTAAGATCCATGTTGCTACTGTAGATTCCATATTGACCCACTGTTTATTGTTATACAAAGGACAGAAAACAGTACAAAGTGGGCCAGTGAGCCAGCCTCCCTAGTGACCCTGTATTTTAATCAAGATTTTGGGTTTCTTAGAACGCAGGAATCTGGGAGGCAGTAGGCTAAGCAGGCAGCTGGAAGGTGTTAAGGAGCAAATTTAAGTAGGTGGAGAGTGAACAGGCAGGTCTGCCTGAAGGGTCTAAGGCAGGGGTGTCGGAGTCCAGTCCTCGAGGGCCGGTGTCCCTGCAGGTTTTTGTTGTCTCCATGTTCCAACACAGCTGAATGAAATTAATGAAAAGTTTGACAAGAACCTGTTGGATCCATTTGATTTGCATCAGGTGTGTTAGTGCAGGAAACCACAAAACCTGCTGGATACCGGCCCTCAAGGACCTGACTTTGACACATGTGGTCACATGTGAATGAAACTCCAGGAAGGAGGCAGGTGTGTCAGAGCAGTTCTCCGGTACTGAGAACTTTTTGGGAGGAAACAGGGGCAGCATCCATCCAGATAAATCTAGCCCCTGATTGCCAGATGCAGGACTGGTGTAGATAAGGACTTCACAAAACTGTAAATGTTTAAAGCGACTCTCCTTATAGGTTTATAAGGTCTTCTATTTTCTTGATGACAAAACAACATAATAATACAACAACAAAGTAAAGTAACAAAGTAATCTCTTTCCCACTAAATTTGATCTGCTGTGTAAGTAATAAATACATATAAACTCTGGACTTCTCCCAGAGAAAACAGTTAGAAATGGCTACAAGGCCTCTACCATAACTTTTTATCCTTCTTTATTTTAACTACATGATAAACTAGCTGTTCGAAATTAAATGTTTTGTTGTTTTTATTTCACTTATATAATGTAGCATGCACTGAATGCATCATGTTGTGCTGTAAGACCAACTCAAGTCGTACATGATTACAAAACAGAAATTTACACTATAACATTTTGATTAGCTAAGCATAATTCAACCAAGCTGCATTTACCTTTAGCATGAATAGCTGGTGATTATACTAAAAGTTCCATCCATCCATTATCTACCGCTTATTTCGTGAACGCGGTGGTGGTAGGACTGGAGTCAATCCCTGCTGACATTGGGCGCAAGGCAGGGGACACCCTGGATAGGTCGCTAGTCCATCACAGGGCCTATCCTACAAGTTGTGCAATATATTGGATTTAAGCTGTTTCTTCCATTCTCTGCAGATTTTTATGTCATTCTTTCACTGAGCCGTCCTCCAAGTTGACACCTTAATTTTTCCTTCTTCTATAACCAAAGAAAAGTCTGACGGTGCTGCACAGATAGTGAGAGTAGAGAGAAAGAGCCTTCAGGGACAGATCCAACCCATTGGACGCTCCAGATGACATGCTGTACCAAAGGTACAGATGTTCATCAGATGGGCTGAGATACATATTTCAGCTATTGGAGCATCTGTATCAAACGTGACTCAGTTGTCCCGCAGACAGTTTGCATCGCATTGAGGTTTTTTGCCACAAATAGGCTGATCGATTTTTCAAATAGATCAGGAATATAAACCTGAGTTTTTATATTTGTTCTTTACTTGCTACCAAATCCTTTTAGCTCCAGTGTTGCTTCTGAAATGGAGGTTAATAATAGTGATCATTTTTTTTCACACATAAGTATAGAAGCACTGATTTATGGAAGCACAACTATCCTGCATTCATGGGGGAGGAATTGATAAATATAACACACTCATATGGGAGCGGATCCTTTAAACAACTGGTAAATATGACATAAATAAAGCATTCCCAGAAATGTTTGTACTGTAATACAGTGATCTAAGTAAATTGACCCATTAATTAATATTGGATGATTTGACAAACTTTCTTCCTGGCTTCCTACCAGCATTCCTTCCTGCTTTTGCTGCAAAAACAATGTTAGTTTTGCTTATATTTATCATAATTGCATATATTTTTAAATAACTCGTATTTGTGGAAATGATAGTCTGCTCCTCCATGGTAATATACGCTGCTCTGGCTTTGTCTATGTTTGCGATTGGTCGGAACCTCCGAGCACCACCTCTTTTATGTGAACGCGCACTTATCCTCAGTGGAAATCCCCAGGCGGAGTTATTGAGTTGATATCCAGCTTCGTAGTACAGCTTAGTGCCTCAATGTCTGGCTAGGTCCATCCAGAGAATGGAGATAAGTCTGGGTTGTGTTAATCACATTTCCTAGTACAGGCCTCTGGATGTGCTGTGACTTTGCTTCCACTCAGTGCTGGTGAAGCCTAATCTGCTGTTATGGTTCAGACAAAATTCTCTACATGAAGTTAAAATATTGAGGAATCTTTATGATTAATCATAGCGTTAAACATGGTGATTAATTGTGTAATTAAATAATCGTGACATCCCTATAGTGAAAACAATGGTTGGAACAGCTGAGGCACCACCAGGTTATGAAATAAGCCGGACATCCTGCCCAGCATTCTACCTGAAAATAAACAAGATTAAAAGAGGTAGAGCTTAGCCAACTGCCCCACAACACCCATATGTTCAACTAAAGTGGACCCACAGTGGGGCCCTTATTGAGCCCAAGTACGCACACACAACCACTGTGGGCCATTAGCTAATATCAGTATAAAACCTGGTAATATTACAGTTCACAGAGCTTCATCTAGATTTCCGATTTATGAACTATCTATGGATATTGTCCATAGTTTTATGTTTAAACAAAGTATGAACTATGGAGAATTGAAATTATTGAAGTCATATTATTCATATAACTAAAGGAAGTACAGTACAAGTACCAATTAATTTGAACATCCTAATTTCTCCGTAAAATATATCATGGTGCTACAATAATAAAAAATAACAAGTTCTGTGATGGCCTGGCAATTTGTCCAGGGTGTACCCCGCCTCTCACACTGTGATAAGCTCCAGCTTCACCACAACCCTTCACTTCACTGGAATAAACGGTACAGATAATGGATGGATGAATATTGACAAGTTCGAAATGAAGAAAATAGAAAGAAAAATGAAAATATTTTTTTATGGACCAAAAATTTGTTTTGGATTGTTCCAATAAAGAAACAGTTTTAGAATGTGTGTGTACTTGTTATTTGTACTTGTCTGGGATATCTACTGGTATTAACATCAACCTTGCACAGTTCAAGATTAATGTCATCTGTGGGGTCCTGGTGAAGGGTTAGTTTTAAGGTGTAAATTGAGTTTAGGACGATGTTAGAGTAATACATCAACTGGTTTTAGTGGAGATTGGTTTAGGCTTTCTGTAATTAAGAGCTAAGACAATGCCCTAAAAAGAGCAGCTACACAAACGTGTGCCTGTGTTAAAGTAGGATAGCGAACCTGTGCTGGTAAAATTACATTCAGGTGTTTCTGCTTCTCTTATATACAGTCTACTGGACCTAACACACACACACACAGAAACATGCTGCAGGGTTTTTAGATGAAGCTAATGTGCAGAGAGGCAGCTGAAGTCTGAGGACGGAGCAGAGTTTAAATGAAGATGGGTGGATGCAGCAGAGGATGGAAACATGTTTAGGTTGAAATGTTGACCGTGCTTAACACTATCACTGTGTTGTTTACAAGTATAACCTAAATAGTATCTGCATTGTAATGAATACTCTGTTATTGCCTCATCCTAAGCAATGCAGCTTAGTCCTACACTGAATTTAGACAAAACTGTGTGAAATTGCACCTTTGTAAATTAAAACAGAGTAAGATAGATAATATGTTGATTGATGTTTCCTGCAGTTGACTTAATGTGTATTTCTTTTCTTGCTATCTTCTAGGTTAAGGCCAGACTGCCAACAACAACTGTAGAGACTCAGGTGCTAATTTGCAGTCACTCTCACTAAGCGATTACTTACTTAGTCATTGCATCTGCTTTAAGACAGGGTCTGTTAATGTAAAAGACCATCATAATACTTAATTCTGCTTGCTGATACTCATCAATGATATCTTAGTTACCTCATCTAAAAATTGTGAAACTCAAATGAATCTTAACACCACCACTCCTTCAGACGTTATTATTTTGATGGGGAAGTTGGGTGACTAAAAAGATCAATTCTTTGCTAAATTAGCTGCAGTTATTAAATGGTGATGGTGGCAGAAGGGAGGGCGATGAAATGGTCTGCATGCTGTCAAGCTGTTCAGATATTTTACAATGAATCGGTTAATCAGTATGAACCATCAACTTCACTCTGGTGGTATTTTTGTCTGCGACAGATGGGTCATAGGACAGCTGCCACTGATCAATAGGTGAATGGAAATCTTATTACTGTCATTACCAGAACATGTCATCATTTTACAGTTAATCAGTGCTTTAGCAGTTTACTGGCATCACATTGCTGTCCTTTAACCTTTGTATGTGTGATGGGCAGTTATGAATAGATGTAGCTGAACTTTACAGCTTTGTTCTGAGGCATCGCATCAGAGGCCTGTACTACAAAGTGTGATTAACTCAGCCCAAACCTATCTCTGTTCTCTGGATTGACTCAACCAAACATTGAGGAAGAGTGATAAGCTGTACTACGATGATGGTTATCAACTTGCTAACTCAACCCAGGGCTTTCCACTTAAGATGAGTGCGTGTTAGATGAGTGCGTGTTCACATAAACAATGTGGTGCTCTGAGGTTCTGGCCAATCACAAACATGTACAAACCCAGAGCAGTATATTTTACAATGGAGTATCAGACTCACATTTTCCCTAAATACGAAGGATTTCAAAATATATGCAATATAAGTTAAATTTAAGCAAAAGTAACACTTGCTGCAGCAAAAGCAGGAAGGAATGTTTTTGGAACATTACCGACTCTGTTACTGTGGAAGTTCGCCAGATCATCCGATATTAATTAATGGGACAATATAAACTGGCTGCACTCAGATCACTGTATTACAATACAAATATTACTGGGAATGCTTTATCTGCGTCAGTTCTTTGAATGATCTGCTCCCATGTGAGCGTGTTATATTTATCAGTACCACCATGAATGCACAGATAGTTGTTTCCTAACTCAATGTACTGTATTTAAGTTATGTGTGGAAACGATTACCCACCATTATAAACCTGTCTTAGATGCAACCCCAGTGAAGCTAAAAGAATTTGGGAACAAGAAAGGATCCAATGTAAAAACACAATTAAAAGTGGTCAGTGACAAGACTTTATTACTGCATTTGTCGAGTGGCTGCGATGCGCACTGTCTCTGGGACAGTAAGCGCCCACCTATGTTGGGTAACGTTTGCTACAAACGCTTTAACAGCTGACATATGTATCTCATCCCATCTGATGTAAATTTAGACCTTTGGTACAAGATGTTATCTGTAAAGTCTTAACGGGTTGGATCTGTCCCGGAAGACTCTTTCTCTCCTACTCGCGCTACTCACTATCTGTGCCTCAACGTCATCAGCATCCTCTTAAAAATGGGCAGGACATTATTTTATGAGATCTGATTGGTCAGGAGGTGGTGTTTTTTTACTCTCTTATCCAGAATCTAACCTGCTCTGGTTCAGGTTAGCCATTCAGCATCTGCTGCTTTAGAGAAAGCAACACAAAATATAGTAGAAACATTTGGTGTAACACAGAAAATGAAGAGTCTTCCACAACCGAAAGTTTTTATATATGAATATCAGTGTCATGTTGATCCTATTCTATATAATATTATTGGTATTCATGCCCATGGTGTTTGATGTTTTGTTTTTAGTCGGGAGTGAGAAGGAATGGGCAAGTGGTTCAAGGCCAGCTCCCCAACATTGAGGCACTGGACGAACATGATGATGACGCCATGTCTGTGTACATGTTATCAGAGCAGAACCAACCAGTGAAAATGGTGGAAGCTAGTGGGAAATCTCCACTGGGTCACCCCAGCCAGAATACCATGAAACAGAGTTCCAGTAGATCTCAGAGGACGATCAGAGATATTACGCTCACTACTTTGGACCCTTTCAACCTCAGTCCCAGGTGAGTTGATTTCTTTGGATCTGATACTGTAACAGTGCTGTTTTTGTCTCTATTAAATAATTTTCTGCCTGTATTTATTGCATCAAAAATCTGCAGATTTATGTAAAATGTGCATATAATATACACCTACCTCTATTACCCTAAAAATGAAACACAGATATTTGAAAATTTGTCTTTTGTTCAATCAGTGAAATTTTTTTTACCACAACAAAATCGTACACAATCCAAAAATAATAATAATGCCATAAAATCAGCAAATGTAATTTTCTATATTTTAAGTAGAAATTATATTATTCTTATAAAGTCTTTCACAACCAACTAAAATGCAATATAACTTTGTTATCGAGGCAGTTCTAGATGTACACTCCTTTAACAGAAACACAGTGATGTGTAGTGTAGCTTTAGTCTTTGGTTATTAAATAACAAAGTTCATCTCAAGTAATAGCTGGATTCCTATATTGTGCGAAAGTTTTTAACATGTTGGTCATTAGTTGTTTTTTGCTTTGTACATGGTTTCTATTGTAATATAATCAACTAAGGGCCAGATTTACTAAAGGTCTGTGTGTATTAAAACGTGTGCAAACCCATTGCACACGCTAAAAAAAGTACAAACTGATCTACTAACAGTGAGTAAAAGGGTTTGCGTCTTCCAAAGGTGCAAAATTGCGCGTCCTCGAGTTAGTACGTTTGCCTCAATGAATATGTAAATTGCGGCGTTCACATGCAATTTTGCGTGGAATGGGAGGAGAGCATGTAAATAAATGATTTTAGCACAAGCAAAGCGATTTCTCAAACCTGAAAGTAATTTTGCTGCTAGAAACTGCGCCTATTTTTTGCACGTTTCAAAAGGACGTGCAAACTGGTTCAATGCGTAATTGCGCACACATGGCTGCAGTGATTGTTGCAATACAAAGACATAGAAATAATCAAATACGACGGCGAGAACGCATATTTCCTCCTCGTGTGACTATGTTTGAAATGAGAGAGGAACTGATTATTAAAACATATCGCCTATCCAGCCTTGCTGTTTTGGAGCTGTTGGAGGAACTCTGTGCAGATTTGGAGCCAGACACAAGAAGGAGTCATGCATACCTGCAATAATTAAACTCCTGGCAAGTCTATAGTTTTTGGCATCTGGGTCATTCCAGCGTACAGTAGCCGACACAGCAGCGATCTCTTGGTCACGTCTTTTACACGTGTTAACTGAATTCCTAAATACAATGTCACGCCGGATCGCAACGTTTTTTGGGTTTCCAAGCTATTCTTTGAATAAGACAAAACAAGGTTTTTTTCAGATGGCTGGATTCCCCGGTGTTATAGGAGCAGTTGGCTGCACTCATGTGCAGCTTGTGCCTCCCGCAAACTCTGAGTATATATACAGAAACCAAAAACACACATTCCTTGAATGTGTAGTGCGTTCCTTTGAGCTGCTGTCAGATTTATTTGCTGTAGCTCTTTGGATATTTTATTGGCTTCTTCCACCAACCCCTCTAATTACATCGGATTTAACTATTTTCGCTTGCGACTTTGTAAAGTTGTCATCATGAAAACCATGACACACGTTAAATTCTAGATGCCACACGCTAATTAGTACACCCAAAATGAGATCTTTGTAAATTTGGCCTTAAGTCTTTAAATTTTATTTAAACAGATAAATAATTCAACATTCTTATTACTTTTTTGCAATAAAAATGTTGAATTAGTTCTTTTACTTCTCAAATCAATATTTAATATATGGAGCTATTAATCATTAATTTAAAGTGGTTAGTGAGTACAGTTTTGAGAAATACAATCTTGGGTTTTAAGCAATATTGGATTTTGGCTTTGGTGAATTTATTAGGATCTATGGATGATTTCCAGCTCAATTCATCATCAATATTTAACTCCAAAAAATTTAGTTTGAGTTACTATTTCAATTTCTTCACCTTTTATTGTTAAATTTCTACTTATCTTTCTAAGCATATTTTCAAATATAATTTCCTTTATTTTACCAAAATGAAGTGATAATTTCTTTTAATTAAACCATTGCTTAAATTTCTGTCTTTCCTTCTCCAACATATCCAGAAGTTGTCCTAAATTTCCCAACTACAAAACACTGTCATGTCAAACAGACTTACAAACCAAACAAATGTTGTTTATATAAAAGAACCAACAATGGCCCAAGGACTGAACCCTACGGCTTCCCACCTGTAATCTTCGAGAATAATGTAATGATCCCGTTCTTAAATATACATTTCTATGTTAAAATTCCAATTGTGGACATAGGTTAAAGACACAAATTGTGTTTTTTGAATATTTTTGTGCTTTCTTTGAATTTTTCTAATTTATTCCTTTTATTTAAAGGATTCCTTTTATTTAAAGGAATCTTTTCGGATAGTTTTCAAGATAATTATAAAAATGTGAAAAGTTTCATTGCCACTGAATTAAAGGTTTGATATCGTTATATTTTAAAAATTTCCTGTACAGAAATACATCACTTTTCGCTTATCATCCAAAGTTGTTTTGTTGATTTAAAAAGAAGCTGAAGGGCTAGCAGAAACTTGTCCCACTTGCATATATGTGTTTTATTTTCATTTTTCTGCACAGTTCTTCACAGCAACAAACCAAAAGAAATGTTTGAAGTCAACTACAATGTTTAAAAAAACGCCAAGTAAGCAGACCCCTTCACACAGTGGATTTAAATTATAATAGAGGATTGGCACACTGCTACTTTATAAGCTTCTCCCATTCCTACAGATATAATTGGTGCGTTCCCATTTTCAGGTTTCTTTACTAACGTTCTACTGTCTTCATTACCACATTTTACTTGAGTCAGTTTCTTGAACTGTTTACTTGGCAAGAAGCTTTGAATCGTCATTGTCAAATGTAAACATTTCTCCCAACCTAAGATAATGTGCATGCACCAGTCCTTTTAAGGAGAAAAACATCCCGATACAGTAATTCTACCATCAGGTTTGATTGTAAGGGTTGTATTAGCAACAATAGAGGTACTTAGCTCTAAAACTTAGTTTTTCAGTTTTAGCAAAATAATTGTCATGGTTATACTCTCATACCTATCACATTCAAAAGTTTGCTCTTGCAAAGAAAACAAACCCTGCTTGTGTGTGAGTATGCTCATCTCCACCTCAAGACTGAAGCTTGTAGTCAAGTCTGTTTCCCCCTTCTTTTACCCAGACCTCCTATGGGTGCTTCCTGTTGAATTTCTCCTTTTTCCCCTCAGATTGCTGGAACTGCTAGAATGTCAGACAATGTGACAGTCAGATGTTAATTCCTCCTTCGTTCCTGCAGTGTGTAGACTCATCAGAAAAAAAAGAAACAAAGCAAATAAATTACTGTTTTTAAATCTGAAATATAACATTTAAAAAATCAAAATTGCTCAAATACTTTATATAGAGACTGTAAGAATTTCAATATGAGACTGTAAGAGTCCTGCTTAAAAAGAAAGTTACTGTGCAGATTTTATTTATAGCTGGAAGAGAAAAAAAAAAGGTTTCAACCTGGATTTAAATGTTTATACATTTGGTGAAAGTTTTACTGGCAGTTTGTTTCACTTGTTTGCAGCTAAATGCTGCTTCTCCATGTTTAGTCTGGACTAGTTGACCTGAGTCTTTGGATCTAAGAGCTCTGCTTTGTTTATATTCTCTGAACAGAGCAAAATGTTATATACCAATTCACTATTGAGTTATAAAATAAGCTTGGGGTGTGCAGGGTGAAATACTGATCTGCAGTGAGTGGATAGATCCTCGGCCTTAACAGTTGATCATTTTTAATAATTGCTATTTAAAATGTTGTATTTAGCAAATCTCATAGAACATGATTAATTTGCTTGTTACAGGCTGCATGATCCAGGTTTGAAACCTGCAGATCCACAAACTGACTTTAAAAAGATTGCTTGTCTTTCTTTTTTCTCACAATAAGGTCCTCTTATTTTAAATTTGAGGGAAAAAATGGTCTGGATGTGGTTCTACTCTATCTGAACCTCAAATCTGTTAACATCAAAATTGTGTTGCCAGTCCCCTCACTGGTTTAGTATTATCTGCTCTCTCATAGTCGGTGAGGAGGAGGGCACGCAGATAGCACAGATTAACTGGGTTTTCACGTACCACTGCGAAGGAAGTGCGATTTAGCGATTTATCAGAATGTTTAAGATCTTTATAAAACCAAGCGTAGATGAGGTAAGCTCCATGTTTGACATGTTCAGCTACATTGAGCTGTCCAATCAGTATTCAAAAAACAGTACAATTTTTTTATTTTTTTATGATTGAATAAAGACAGTTTTAATAAGTGGAGTCGCTTCTAATATGTCATCGAGTTCAGATCTTTGATTATGTGTTTATGTTGATTAAACCTACAAAAATAGCGGATCCGTTTTAAGCTCCATGCAACTAAGAAATTCTTTCACTGATAGTAGATTCAGCTGCGATGATGGACACTAAGTTCTCTGCATCTTTACCTCCCTGGAAAATCTAACAGATTATCTTGTTAGATTTTCAGGTGATTAAAGCCGCACATTATGTACATTCTCTGCTGGTTTGAGTGTGCATACCTACATGTGGCATCAGATGGGGGAAACTTTGCTGTGCTCAGTACTGAAATCATGTAACGAGAAATTCATAGCTCAACCTGTTGAACTTGTTGGAATATAAAGCAATTCATATTTTGATCCCATGTGATGAGCCTCCATCTCATATCGATGATATATTTCTGCATAATTACTGACCTGCAATTAAGATTAAGGTTCAAACATGCAATAATCCAAATTTTTGTGTCTGTGCAGGATAGTAGACGGTACTGAAGACAGTGAAGGGACAGAGAGTTCCCAGACCTTCTCTTTCTCTACCGTTCAAGGCTGCCCTGTCAGTGAACCAGCCAGTACCCCAGTATATACAGGTCTGCCCATCATACACCACATACACTTCTTGTAGCATTTGCAATTCATGTGAAAAATGTTCACATCCAAAACCCTGCAGTGCTTATGAGTAATGAAGCTGATTAATATACTTCACTGTCTACAGAATTTATCAACACCTGTCCAAATTTACACTCTGCTGCTTGTAGTGATTTTTATCCTACTAATTTATCACAGAATCGATGCACATCAGCACAGCAGAACTAGCAGCTAAGGCAGAGGAGACCAGAGGACAACTACGGCATCTCGACCAGCAGGTAGGCTTTCATGTGAATGGGTTCCTTCGGGAGTTGTATGTGTATGTGTATGCTGAAAGTTAGAAATTGAGGTTTGAGCTTTGGTTTAAGGTGAGAGTCAGAAGGAAGTGTAGAATAGTTGAGGGCAACAGTAAGACTTCTGGAAATAAATATAAACCAATCTAATGTGTGAAGTGATGGAAACATGACAGTGTGTGTATGTATGGTGAGACAGAGAGGCAGACAGGTGGGCTTAAGTAAGCACAAGCCATATGGCTGTATCAGCATGTCAGGCATAAGACGGATGAAAGACTGAGAGAAGTAATGAACCAAGAAAAGAAAAGAATAAACTGACTCTTCAATTGAGAAAGCTGCTTTTGGAAATTTCTCACATCGCTGTTGTTTATAGTCGATATTCTCTGTATTTTAGACATATTACTGTAAAGTCTTTACTGATCATATTCGTTTGTAAAATATTCTTTGTATGTAAACACAGAGACTCATGCTGCATCCTATGGTTTGATTGGCAGGTGGCTAAATTGACATTAGACTTTTGACAGGTGAGGAGGAGTGTTTGTATCCCCCTGCTAGGCCCCAGCGTGTGTCATGAAATGAGTTGACTGTTTCACAGAGTAAAAGTAGACACAAGAATAGAAAAATATTAAGCAAAAGATTAAATATGTAGAGATTAAACCCTTTCCTTGGATTCCTTTGTTGAAACCAGAGGCAAAAAAAAGAAACAGACAAAATAAAGGAGGGTGAAAGACAATGTCACATCATATTCACACTTAAACTGGTACTTCCTCAGTCTCTGTGGGCTGCCGATGTTTGACAGGAGCTCCCTCAGCATGGCGTTTTGGTTATTAATCCACACTTGGATCCAACCTCACTGGTCGCTACAGGGGATGAAAAGGGGTGTTTGATTTAAGTCCTCTCTGAACTGTGCACAAACACACACACTAAATAACATGACTGATAAGGACATGGTATGTTCGGTGGTGTATGTCAAATGTGTCTGACTGAAAAAAGATGTTATTATTATTATTTGTGATGGCATTAGCCCATTTGGTGTGACACACAGACTGCAAATTTAATATAGCTGATGTAAACAAAAGCAAAAGAAAGAAGGCACCAAAGCATTGGGAAAATGTTTTATTTTTCTTGGTTCACATGCAATCATACCTGTTATTGGCAAACCACAAATTGTAATTTTCAGTGTTATGTAACCATCGCTATTCTGATTACAGCCATGCTAACCTGCTAGAATTTTAATGAACAGCCAGTTGTGTGTACAACAGCTTCGCCTGTGACCTCCTGCCTTTGACCTCTGACTTAAATCCAACCACACTGATCATCACAGGGCACGTAAAGTCTGTGAACAAGGGTTTGTTGTAGTGGAAGATGACTGAGGTATTAATAGGACTGAAGAGAAGCTTGACCTCTATATGTCGGGGAAATCACAACATACACCTACACAGGAGAGCTGGGACAATGAGAGTGGCACCTCTTCAGTCATTTCACACATAATTATAGGAAGAGGATACACATAACACATGCTGAGTGGCATACACACTTATGCTCAGCAGTAGTGACCCACTTTGGATAATGAGCCATGGTCTATATAATAAATGCAAATACTTTGAACTGAATATGAAAGTAAACTTGAAGCATTTATCTCAGTCAGTTAGCTGCTGGCTTCAGCTGTGATCTGTGTAAGGCTTAGATCTAGTTAACAATGTTTAAATATTCCCAAAAACTTTTTGTTACATGAAATCCTTTGCATTTAGGATTTCCATAATGGTGTGGAGTCCATTGTTACATGACTTGTCAGCCACTCACATTAATAACTGACAGAGAAATATGACATATGTGCTTACGAGATCTGAGAAGCCAATGAGATGACAACCAATAATTTGAAAACATTTTCTTTTTAAAGCTGCACTACTTGCTCTCCTTAGTCCCCAAATTGAAGTGATGCAACACAATAGTAACCATCCACATCCGCCAAATGTTAGAAATGTGGAATGTGGTTTTTTGGACAACTCTTGTTCCCAGTTTGGGCTTTTTAATAACTCTCATAAATAAGTTAGTATTACCTTTGTTGTAACACTGGACTGACCACAAACTATTGTCTGTATCAGGAATCACCAACTCCAGACTGCTTTGGTCCTGCAGGTTTTAAATGTTTACCTGACTCAACACACCCGATTTAAAGAAATGATTCAACACCTTGTTGCCAAGTTCTGCACAGCCATCTTAATGGCCCAGTAATTTGACTCAGGTGTGTTGTAGCAGGGAAACATCTCAAATCTGCAGGACCCTGAAGTAAGAGGCCCAGAGTTGCTGATCCCTGGTCTGTATTGGATCTGTAGTTGGACTTAAAGCTCGTTCAGGTCATCCATTGGTATTGTTTCCTTTGAGCGTGGGAGTTCAAAATCATGTTGACAGCGTGTCAAATTGGACTGCCCGGCCACTCTCAGCTTTTCTATTTTTATCAGAGTTCAAGTTTTACACCCAGAAAAAAATGGAAGGGCCGAATGTGAGAAAGGGGATTAAACACTTTTCCTAATTAAACGTATGGAAACAAAATATTGAAGATCTTGAACTTTCACAAGTACATATGCATTTAGGCATCACAATGTGTGTCCATAAAACTGAGAGAGAGAACAGAAGCTCCCATACTGATCACAATATACTTGTGCACTCATCCTGATCGCCTCCTGACATATTCTCACAGCGACTGGAGCACTTCCCACCTGGAGATATGTGCCCTGCTGAGTGCTGATGTGCACCCAGTTGCACTGATGAGCGTCATCAGCCAGATGAATGGTCATGACTGCTCTGACTGGCAGAAACAGATGGCACTTTGGCAGAGCTCAGTGGACATGCCATGTGCAGAAAACATCCAATCACCAGCCGCTTCTGTAGAATCAAACTCAATTATAGCAGCTTGATGTTTCTTGCAAAAGCATCAGATAGGAGCCATTCTGACACAGAACGATCCACCTAAGATTACAGAAAGTGCTGTTCTGTAAATCCAACGGCCTTTTGTTCCTGATGCTGTTTAGATTTAGAATTACGTAAAAAGAAAAGTTCAATCAGATGTTGGAGAAATATGAGGTCATGAGTCACATTGAAGGGTTAAGACACGTCAACCATACACTAATAAGGAACATGAATAATTTGCCAGGTTGTAGCAGATGTTGCATAATGAGTGTCAGACTAACACGCTGAACTATTCTGAAGAATCATGAAAGTCACTTTAATTCTTAATAAAACGGCACCATATACAGTATATTCTGTTACAAATCACATCCTTAGTATAAAATATACAATGAAAATCAAATATTAGAGCATGAGTCCATATCTCCCCACGCCCACCCCAAAACTCAAACACAGTATCTTGGTGTTGGAGTGCTGATAAGAAAATGATGATTTCAGTGAGAGTTGCAGTCATTTTCTGACTCTTACTGAAGCATTTTAACTGCAAACTTTGTTTGTAGCTTTTAGTCCCACACGTCACCTACCGTGTGTTGGGCTAACCATGAGTGTGGTTTAACACCACAACTATTATCTTTGACGTTTATATTAACAGAGATGCCACCGACTAGTAAACTATTTACTGTTCACTCACCAAATGACTGTTTTTAAAAAAGCAGAAATGATTGCAGCCACATTAAACTGTAATATCATGCTTTTAAACCACAGATCATGCTTAGTAATGACACCTTCGCATTTCATCAGCTGAATGCTTATCCAAAGTGGCAGCAGTATGAAAATTACTATTTGCAGCAGCAGTATCTGAAGTCATGATGCAAAGAAAAGAAATAGTGAACAGCCAAACAAAACTGCTTTACACGTTTTTATTTACTGGCTAACCACCAAGAACAAAACAAGAAAGAGGCAAAAAATTTCAAAGATCGGGACAGAAAAATGTTGAACAGAATATTTTAATTACAATAAATAAATATGTGTTCAATATCCTTTTGGCATTCACCATTTGCGTTTTTTCAAAGTTTTTGATTTTTGTGTAAATAAAAGAAATGTTAAGCTAGAAAATGTTTTCACGAAGCCCTTCCCCTCATCAAATTAAATAAATGTTTATTTTCGCAGGTGGGTGCCCTCCAGAGGGAAGTGGCTGACCTGGGCCAGGTCATGAAGAGAATGGCCCAACTTATGGAGACCCATATGTCCACAGGTCCACAAGCTGCAGTAATCTGTCCCATGCACTATTCTCCAGCACATCACACATACCTGCACCCTTCTAACATGCCTCACTCTTACCCTTTACCATCCCTCTCCAAGGCTGCCTCCACCCGGACAGACACCCCGATGCCACTACCCTCCTCTTCTCTCGCATTCTCCCAGCAACAGAGTACAATGTTCCACTTAGACTCCCTACACAGACCACAGAATCTCCAGTCGGGGTATCCTCCCATCCCCAGCTCAACTCTACCACCCACCCCTGACACACTCCTACAACTACAGCCATCCTCTGTCGCCTCAGAGTCTCTTATGCCTTCACCGTCCCTCTGCTCACCTCCGCAGGACGGAGGGGAGGAGGACCCTCACCAGAGCTCTGGATCTTCTCCTCAAACTGGACTCGGTAGAGCCAAAAACAGCCAAAACCAGGGTTTGTAGCAGACCTTTATCACAACTTTCCTGGAGTTTTTTTCCAGCACATTTTTTGGGATATGTTCCTGAACTCAATATCAGACTCTGACTGGAAGACGTTTACAGGGAAGCAACTGACATTTCATTTTGTTTCAAAGGCACGCTATTAAAATCCACTTGCATGAAATAAATACATATGGTTTAGATGTATTAGCTTTACCTTATAGAAACCTAGTGTTATTAAATGGTAAATAGAGGTTTGGGTCAGTTGTGGAGCTGTATGGTGGTAGGTAGCTATATCGGTAGGGCACTAAACCCCCGACTTCACTTCGCTCCCATCTCCTTCGTAGAACTCTTCCATAATGGAGGCTAATAGTTCTTCTGCCATTAACTCTTCTTTCCTTGTTCACTCAACCCATGTTGGAAGCTCTGGATAGCATGGAGCGATGCTTACTGGTTGAAGTGGGAGCACAGGACAGTGTGAAGAGAAGTGGGGCGTATTGTGCTCTTTACCATCAGCCTGAGGGGAGAAGGGGTGAAGAATGGAGGAAGCTGATGGTGGTAGGGCATGTTATGCCTCAGGCAACCCAACCCCTGTTGTTGTGTGTCACTCAGAGCACAGGGACCCCCTCAGCAGCCCCCCGCCTCTCTCTTTCCAGTGTTTCACTGCGTATCCCTCTCCTCTTTCTCTGCATGCCTTTCCGAGCCCTGTGAGTAGTGCCTGTAGACACACATTAACATGCTGCATGTCACTCAGTGGAGATTCAGCTTGCCATTTACCTATTTAAAGAAAACATGGCTGGATATTTTAACAGCCAAACCTGGCATTTTACACATGCATCAGTTTAAACAACACGGTTATTTTAGGCACAAGGTAGTCACCTCTGTTGTAAAGTGGCCTGGAGCAAATATCAGACACACTAAATTGGTTCATGATCCACATTTGTAAGCTATTTCCCTGATGATCACCCGGGGTTACAAGCTCCGAAATCCCTTTTCTGTGCTGTTCAAGGTGAAGGCAATATTCCCAAATAAAAGCACAATAGGGAAATAAAAAGGTTTTGTATTTCTATGAATGTATTGATGCTACAGATATATTTTTATCTAAAAGAATTCTGTTGTGTAAGAGAGCCTGTAAAATTCAGCTGTAAAGGAAGTTTTGGCAACGTTTGCCGGTATCGGCCGATGCAATTTTATTCCAAGAAAGCGATCCGAACTCTTGTCCAACAGATCTTTCTCTTTTAAACTCCTGTAGGTTTGACTCTGCTTCTCTGCACATGGAATGTACTGTATTCAAAGTTCTCTTTTCCTTTTTCATATTTATTAGATACAAAATGATATGCTAATAAACAACAAATATGACTGTTGCAACTTGTATTTTTTATTTTTAGTGTTATTGCTCACATCCATGAAGAGTCTATTGTCGGATCAACAATCTATTTAATCCTCTGCAAGTATTGAAGTGTAGTTAAATAAACCAAAATGTTTCTTTATGCGGCCTAAAAAGAATCATTCTAGATTTTATGTTCATGTGGCTGCTCTACTTTTGACTCCGCAGTTTCACCACAGAGATAAAAGGTCTGTGAGGGATGCTCTGTTCTCCACTCACTCACCTGCATCCTGGTATCCTGGTTAAGGATTTCCGCTTCAACATGATTATCCTGGCTCTGTTCTCCCAGCTGTGCACGCTGGACTCCATCTGCAAGCAGAACGCTTGACTTTTAGTCTGACAGGAAGGAAGCAGCACTGAGACGTTTAAACTCGCAGCCCATCGGTGTCTAATGCCTCCAGGTTGTATTCTTCCTCTTTTTAGTCTCCGTACTCAAACAGCTACACCTCCAGGTACCAGCCCATCAACCTCCCGATGTTTACAGATGTTCACAGCCAGCATCCACACATCAGCTTCATGTGGATTAGTCTTCTTACAGGTGCAGTCAGTGGAATATGGAGATAAATATTCTGGAAAGCAGTGAGAAGGTGGTGGAGTTCATCATCATCATCATACAGGACCTCAGAGAAAAGCAACTTCTGCTTCTGACCAGGACAAAAAAAGAATTTAATTATCTCCAGTCTACCTTCACTTTAATCTGTTTCCAGAAGACTGAATGTAAAAAAACGATTTGCATCTCATCCCAGATGCAGATGTTTTCAGACTCACCCCCCTCTGGCAGAGGCTTTGAGACCAAACCTCGTTCCACAAGCGGCTTCTTCCCCACCAGTAGTCAGCTCCTTAACAACAACTGCATCTTCTCTAGAATAAACATGCTAGTAAGTTTTCTCCTTTAGTCTCTAATGTTCATCTAGCCCTGATCATTTGCACATCCTGCTCATTTCTACACGTCCAAATCACACATTTCAATGTTCTGTACACAGTTTGATAAAGTTTTCTTACTATGTCTATAATAAACTGATCTTTTCATTGTTGCATGCGTGATTATAGTAACAGCATCGAACCACCAAAGCAAACTGTTTACAATCGAATGAATTTAGGAATAAAAGATAAGAACAGTTTGACTCATTGATGCACAGCCGACGTACAGAGTTGTCTCTGAACTCTACAAACTCATGCAAGCTGTTGCTCCTTCGCTTTATAGAAGTGTTGTGTGTTTCTTTTGCACGCCCGTGTACATTCTTGCCTTTTGTGAGCTCCAGCTACGGTTCATTTGTGTCATAAGTGCAGCACCCACTATGTTTCCAGCAGAGATGTCGACGTGCGGGATGAAATCTGACTTAGTATGCATGTTGGGGACAACACTGACAAACCTGTCAGAGGTCCATATGTTCTCACCTGATGAGCTGTAAGCACCATGTGCTTGTGTTTCTGTGTGATACATATTCAACTTGATGCATTAGATACATGTGTGTATTTTGATATATACAGAAATGTGCAAAGGCTTTTTGGGAAATAGAGGTCAGAAAATTTGAGCAGAAAATTCTTGTGTGTTTTGCTGCGAACAGACTCGCAGGTGGTTGTGGATGTGTTAGCCATCAGAATGATTATTTGTGTATTTAGCAGAACATCTGTGGGAATGCTGTCATTTAGCCTCGGGTCTTGGGACCCATCCGTATTTAATGGTGTACAGACAATCCCACACTTACTGCTTATGCATCGTTTTACACACCTGCTAGCAAGCTCATGTTTTATTCACTGCTTTCCCGTTTTATCTTAATAGCAAAGCAAAATCCATCTGTCTCCTCCGATATCTCCTCTTTTCCCCTTTTCACCTGAGATTTTCAGAAAAACTTGGGTCAGATTCTTTAGGAATGATATAAACAGGCTCTATAGGAAGGAAGGCCTTCGTTTGTTTAATACCTGTTTTCGGTCATTTATATAACATGTAAAGATGTGGGACTGTATACAATTTTTAATGCATTCAAATTATTATTCAACCCTGACCCAAAAAGAGCAACAATTCATCCCTGTCCACTTTTGTTATCTGACCACACTCAGAAATGTAACATTAGTGCACACACACATATTCAGTCTTCCATTCAAACAAGCACTTTATACCAGAGAAGGGGGCACTTCAATTGTCCCTCGCCCCAGATTCCAGCTTTACAAAAGAAAATCACAGCTGTGACAAAGGTTAGAATTTCTCTCATGTATTATAAAGCTTCGCTTTCATCTCAACAGACATAATGGAGATATGTAGAAGTCTGCCAACCACACTGCAGTCTTTAAATCCAAAATGGGTTGTGCCTCCTAAAGGGGGGAGTCTATAAGCAGTCGTTATGTTTGTGTTTCAGCTGGTGTGCAGCTCTCAACACAAGGGCTTTGCATTCATCTGTTCCACTCAGGGTGAGACAACGGCTGCTATTTGCATTGGTGTAAACCAAGGGTTAGTGGGGGGGAAGGGGGGGTTGGAGGACACCTTATGTGTTTTGATAAATGAGTCTGAGCTGCTCTTATGGGTGCCATGGTACAAGTGGTGGGAGGGGTGACACAACAATGCACATGTCAGACGTAGAGATTAATGGGGGCTTTTTTTATTTGGAGGTGTATGTCTGACTGTCCTCATCAGCTGAAGATGCTGTGATGGAAACTAAGCTGTCTTCGGTTGTTAAATTGACACTACACTTGCATTTTTTGCAGGAAATTTGGCAACATTCCTCGCTGTCTGTGGTGTGGAGGTGGAGTCCCTGTTGAGAGGTCGCCTTGGTAGTGTGCGGCCATGAGAAGAGACAAGAGAGCTTGCCTTTGTGAACACTTATCCTTTTAATTCAATTTGCTGAGATGAACTAGCTGAACTGAACATTTTTGGGGGGATTTGTTTTCAGCTTGTTCATCTCAGTGAATTGAATTCAGTTTGTTCTTTTTTAACACCTAAACTAGTTTTATGAGCTCTGATGACAACTGAACTGTCAACCATGTGGTACAGACAGTACGCCTCTAATTCATGATCCTTCTTATAGCTTTCAAAGACCTTATATAATCACATAAATTTAACTCACTAGCGCATTTCACGTAGCTTATTACACTCTTCATTGATTCAGGATGTAGTCAGAATGACTGTCCAAAACAAAAAAGGAATGAAAAACAGCTGCTTCTCCTCTCTTATAAAGAAAGATAGTAGAAACTAATCAATTATTCTTTAATTAATCCTAAC
>JBAMHX010000019.1:10176851-10213704 GCA_037177515.1 Pseudomugil tenellus
TCTCTCTCTCTCTCTCTCTCTCTCTCTCTCTCTCTCTCTATATATATATATATATATATATATGTGTGTGTGTGTAAATGAGGTATGGTCATATATTTTTCTCCTTCTTCTCTCAACATGAATTCTGCTTTCCAGGGGCTTTGCAGTCACTTTGCTTTATGGAAAGATAAACTCAGAGAAACACCTAGAAAGATGTGAGCACTCTTACCTGCCACCTACACAAATCGGCATACCGAAGGTACGGGCACATCATAAACTTCTGGCCTCATCTGCACAAATAAATGGATCATTTTGTTGATTGATACCTTTACTTAGATCTTTAATTGTGGTATATGATTTTCTGTTTCTTTCAGACACTGGATGAAATGAAGCTGGAAATGAAGCCAATAAAGATTGACAGAAGACTCACTGGCTCTAGTTTCATTGATGAACCATTGCAACAGGTGTGTGTCTGACTTGTACATCTACTTCCTGATGTACCTATTAGACCTTTAGAAGTAGTTTATTGTCTTTTTTCATATCAATCAAAATAATACATTGTCCTAGTGTGGCCATAGACACAAAAGTCCCAGGATACACAAACAAAATATTAAAATACTAAACTTACTAAAAAGTACAAGGAAGAAGTATAAGCTGAGTAATCTATATAGACACAGCCATAATGACCACATTTATAAATGTTAAAACCTAAACTTTGAAAACTTGAGTTTTGCCTTTGAAGTTGAATCTGAGATGCATTTGCAACCATAAGATTGGATGTTCTTAATCAGAACTGTGGCTCTGCTGTGTGTTTGATCAATAAATCATCATTCATTGCTTTGAATATATTCTTTTCTTAATACTTCACCCAACTCCGAGACACACACACACACAATTGGGTGCAAAAGACACTTCACAGCTGATAATAGTAAAACTAAACACACAGCAGACTTCTTTGAACACTGATTCAGTTGGGTCACCGTCTGATCCTTCCGCTGGCCCAAGTCAGGATTAATCACTATCAAACATTGCATATCCCATTAAGTGTCAGTGCTGCGTGTTCAATGGAAGGTGGCTCTTTGCTTTTGTGTGTCAAAAGATTAGTCTGTAGTCTGCAACGTGCTTTATTTTCTGCCTCCTTTCCAGCACATAAAAAATAAACCTTAATATCTAGAAGAAAAATAGCAAACATTTAGTTTGATTGTTTTATGCTGCTGTATGCCAGTAATCACAGTGATGGTACACACATTTTATTGCATTGACTTAAAGTTTTAGTGTATTTTGCATCATTATGTCATTATGGATATCACCTTATTCTGCCAGACATTTACCTTTTTTGTACCTTTTTAAAAAAAAACTTGAATAATAGCTGCATATCATACTGAGCTAAAATAATAAATAATTTTTAAAAAGAAATACGGTGCGAATAAAAAAGACAGTTCTGATTTGGGAAAAGTGGAACTGAAACTATCTGGGCTGTTACATTAATGCTATTTCCCTCATATGCATGAGCGAAAATAAAAATGCTGACAGCTAAATGATTTCACTAAGTTTTCTGGTGATTTAGTCACCTGAACATATTGTGATGATGACTAAATTGCCCTTCTCAGCTAATTTGTGCTTTGTTGGTTTTCTTTGGTAGTCCCAGTTTGTTCCCCCCCATTTTTATTTTCATTGTCTACCTTGTGGTTACAGCACTTACAGTAGAAATCAGCCTTTCAGCATGTTATTCTCAAAAAGCGGCATGGCGAGCCGGAGTTAAGTGCAGACACAGCAGTTAGTGACGGTCAGATGACACTGACTGGTCTACCACGGTGCCTCTGTGCTCCCCTTCTTCCTGGGAATGCATGCTTAACATTTCAGCTGCGTGTGAACCTTGAGATTTTGCACAGCTGAATTAGGCATATGCTATGCTTTCTTAAATAGATATCTTGTTGTCTTAATCAGGCATGTAGTATTTGCCTTTTTTAATCACTTATCCTCTTATAAGCATAAATACCAGCTGAGGCAATATTTGTTAAAATGATTCAACATGTTAGGTTTGTCATTTAGCTTCGTCTACATGTATTTGAAATATGTTTTCTTATGTTGCACTCTTACTCATTTCACTAGATTTAATGTAAACCGATTGATACATATTTATACTAAACTCAATCTAGCCTTCTCTCTTCTTCCATATTTCTCTTTAAGGTCATCCAGTTTGCTCTGAGAGACTACATCCAGTACTGGTATTACACTCTGAGCGAAGATGAGTCCTTCTTACTAGAAATCAGGCAGACGCTGCAAAATGCCCTCATCCAGTTCTCCACACGGTACAAGACGCACATTCAGGCACCTTCTGTGTCGTTGCAGGGCATGTTTTATTGACAAATCACAACAATTGTACTGTTGTGTGTTTGTGTGTCAAGGTCCAAAGAGGTGGACTGGCAGCCTTACTTCACCACTCGCCTGGTGGATGACTTTGCCACACATTTACGTGTCTTTAGGAAGGCACAGGATCGCCTCGCTGACAGAGAGGACAAGCAAAGTATGCGCACACACTCACACATTATCTCTGTCTTGTTTTCTTCTATCGTGTCTGAAGAAAAAGTTCAGATTATCTTAAAGAATGATTATAACCATAGAACTAGGACTTGATTTTTTTCTTTCATAACTTAACATCAGCACAGATAAAGACGATAAAAAATCATTTCTGTACAGGAGATATAACAGACGAACTGGTCGACTCCTTCTTTGAGGCCGAGGTGGAGATGGAACGGAAGATCTGTCGAGACGTAGTGTGTACTTCTCACAAAGATGAAGAAGGTAATCACTTACGCCGCCTTCCTGAACTCACATTTCACACCATCATGAACTCCTCCATCTGATCATTTGAGTTTGTAACTATTAAATATTTGTGTCAGGTTTTCTACGGGACTTGTGTGAGTTGCTTTTGTATCTGTTACTACCTCCTGGAGATTTCCACAACAAAAACATGAGATACTTCCTAAGGGTGAGTGCACAAATACATTTGTTTAAATCTAGTTTTTAGTTTGATTTATTTGACAGGAAGAAAGAAAAATGTAATTTCAGGTGCAGGAGAAGTCATAGATGTGTTGCTAATTTATTGCAGTAAAACTAAAAACCAAACTGATTAAGCTGCTGTGCTGCTGCAGCTGGTTTTATCTAATAGTGTGCCTTAAAATACTCTTGTATTTTAGGAGGTGCTGGCGCGTGGTGTGTTACTTCCTCTGATCAACCAGCTGAGTGACCCAGACTACATCAACCAGTTTGTCATCTGGATGGTTAGAATCTTAAATGATTGCTTCTACATTTAATATTTAAACAAAAATGAAATTCTTGTTGTTGATGTTTTTACTAGATTCGGGACTCCAGCTGTAACTACGAAGCTTTCATGAACATCCTGAAGTTAACAGACAAGCCGGCGGAGCTGGAAGCTGTTAAAGACAAAGTGCTGGAGGAGCTGCAGTATCTCCGATCGCTGGACACCGCAGGAGATGGTTGGTCATGTTGTCCCTTTTTAAAATTTGGCCTGAATAAATACACCGTTTATATATTTCCTCATCCTTTTGTCTTTTAGATATCAATGTGATCAAGAACCAGATTAACAGTCTTCTGTTTGTGAAGAAGGTGTGTGAGACCAGGATCCAGAGACTCCAGTCTGGCAAGGTGAGAACCCCAGCACAGCACAAATCTGCAACTTCTCAAAGTCAGTGTCTCAGTTTTGTGTTTGGCTCTTTGTCAGTTGTAGCTGATTTTTTTCCCTCTCTTGTGTAGGAGGTCGATGCCTTGAAGCTGGCAGCCAACTTTGGCAAGCTGTGTGTTATCCCACTGGATCACATCCTTGTCCACAACATAGCCCTGCAGTTCTTCATGGGTAATTGTGAAAACACATCACCCTAACAAAACATCACTGTAGTTACCATGAGACCTCGTTCCTCAACATTTCTGTAAAACCTTTCTTGAATCCATAACTTGGCGTTTTTACAAGACTGTGTAGCTCCAACCAGTTTCATCAAACGTGTTCCTTCTCAGTCCCACATGACCTGGCCAGATTTTAAACGCTCGCTCTACTTTACAGATCAGATTACGATGGCATGTGTGTGCATACTAGGAGTCTAGCCAAGTTGCGTCAGATGTGGTCTGGAAAAGAGCCAAAAGACTGAACTTAACCACTAGATTAGTCATTGTAGCTGTCTTGCTTGTTAAAGGAATATTTTTACATTTGTTACTCAGTCACTAAAACTTCTGATGTTTAAAACTTATTGAGTGTCCTCAGAATTTAAGAGTAGATTGTTTGGTTGGAAGATAACTAGATGCCTCTGGCTTATCCATCAACAACATAAGTGCTATCCACCACTTTCTTGGCAGATAATTGTTTCCATAATCCAGCGTAATATTATGCAGAAGCCGGATTCCCTTTTCTGTCTACAATAGCAATAATGATTAACTAGTACATTTTTAAAACGTAATACTACTTCAGAATAATCCTAAAAATAACATTTCCATTACTCAAACAATGGCCAAATCTCAAAGATGGATGCATGGGTCGCATTATTTATCAAAAAGAAGACAGAACAGAGAGAATATTGCCCCATCCGTCTACTCAGAATGGGTAGATGACAGAGTTCAGGGCACCGGTTATTTAGCTTGATTCACCGTGATTAGAATTCAGGATGTGAAAAAAGTGGGTTTCTTTTGGGTCGCTCGTGGCTTCTGCGTTCCAGCTTCTTTTTCTAGTCCCTGAAATCTTTTTAAACTTTGTTAGTTGATTAGCTTGTTGATGCTACAGCCAGCTCCAGCCTGCTGCAGCTGCTCCGATTTGTGTTTTATTTACTTTGGATCTTTGCCAAGAAACACGAGTCTTACCCTCTCTTTACTTCTAGCAGAGATCTAAAGTGAATAGTCTGGACCAGTTTCTCATTTTAATGAAAAACATATCTCATCATAATTTGACAGTTTCTTGATATAACAAGATATAAATCTCATTAAATCGAGAAACTTTAGAAGATGGTTTCTTATTATAACGAGATGTGTATCCCTTACCCTAGTTTCCTGTGTGGAAATGCGTTCCTCCGATGGATTTCGACTTATTAAAATGCACCCCTCTTCATCTTCTTGCTGTTCCTTCCTGACCAGAATCAAAAGTTCCCCGAGAAGCGAGGTTACAGTTAAAAATATCACGTTATAACGAGATAACTGTGTCACTGAGATGAGGAAATGTATGGTATATGGTTGTACGATCCATTAGAAGGGCCAAAAGTGGAATACCCCGATCAGAGTTCATCTAAGATGCCAGACTTATTAAAAACACCTCAAGAAGCAAAAAGGAATCAAGGTTAAAAGACATTTGTGTCTATTGTTTATGGTGCTCTGAATGTAACTGCTAACTGTTAGCTAACAGTTAGCCTAAATACGGCCAGTCTGAGTCGTTATAATTAAGAGGTCTTGGGCTTTTTCAGCCTTAATGTTATTATTAAGTTCATATATTATTATGTATAGAATATAACGCAATGTGCACTTACCGGATGTAAAATAAAGGCCACAGACGTTGCATAGTGGGACTTCGGTTGCCACAACTTTTTAACTCCATTAGGTCCGATTGTATTTGGCATCTGTTGATGGCGCTCAGCCACTTATCTCTCCTGACTTATCTCTCTCTGACTGACGGTATACGATGGTACTTGGTCTTGAACCCCTTGTTTTTTTTTAAAAAATTAGATGTGTAGCCGTTCACAAACATGATTTTACCATGTCTCTACTGTAGTGTCGCTAGGATCGGTTTCCACCACGCTAAGATGGCGAGCTATGTTGCTAAATAATTACGTCAAAATGTCCCGGATGTCCGTCTAAGAGAATGTTGGGCGCACCGCACCATAGGGCGCTCTATACATTTTGGAGAAAATTTAAGACTTTTAGGTGCGTCTTATGGTCGTGAAAATACATACAAAATAATTCATGAACTAACCTGCACTAATAATCAGAATACTTACGAGGATCTTCGTGTTGCACTGCTGCAGGTGGAAGCAGGTGTCTCATCAGCTGCATCATGGTATCTAGTTAGCCTTCACCTCTAATTTGCTGTTAATCGTTAGTAGTCCAGATATAATTCTGGATCTGGATGCAACTCTGTTGGTTTATGATCAACGTAATAATAAGAGCAGACGAAAACCCTTTTGTGTGGGTGTTTTAACTTCAGTGCTGCGAGACATTGTTTTGAAATCCCCTCATCTCTCAACATCATGTTGCGAGTGATTTTACAGTCGTAACATGCTCAGTTTATAAAATCTTAAGTTTCCACGAGTTGTGTACGTATTAAACAACAGCACAGGTTATTGAAGACATTTGAGTGAATATATCGAATCAAATTGCACCTCTAAAATAGACTGTTATGCATGGTAGTTAGCGAAGACCAGGAGGGAAAAGCTAACTTTCCAGGGGGACCAGGTGTCATGGCGTCCAGTGTTTTGCCAGGAAAGTGAAGGATAGTAGACCCACACTATTTGGGCTGAGCTGTTTGTCTTTTGATCCAGACTTCATGCAGGCAGCAGGTGCTCAGGCGGAGCTGTTCTTCTGGCTCACTGTGGAGGGATACAGGGTGACAGCACAGCAGCAGTTGGAGGCGATGGAGTGCTGGCAAAAGGATGGCAAGAAGCAGCCCAGTGCCACAAAAGGACTGCTGAAGGCAGCTGCACTTGGTGTCTATGAGCAGTACCTTTCTGAAAAGGCGTCTCCCAGGGTGCAGGTGGACAAAGCATTAGTGACAAAACTGGGAGAGAAGCTACAGACAACAGACGATCCCACACCTGAGATATTTGATGAAATCCAAAGGAAGGTAGTGAAAAAGCTGTATAAATGGGCTCTGATAAGTGTTTATTGCTGCTTCTTTTACACTTGCTAACAAGCAGTGTTGCCCATACCACAGGTCTATGACTTGATGCTGCGTGATGATCGCTTCTACCCATCCTTCAAGCAGAGTCCACTCTATGTGCGTATGCTTGCAGAGCTGGACATGTTGAAAGAACCAAGTTATCGAGGATCTGATGATGGTGATGGAGAATCCTTCAATGGATCCCCAACTGGAAGCATAAACCTGGTAAATCCTATTTCTTTCATTAGATTTGGATAAAAGTATTACTGTAGAGGTGCACAGAGGCTGATTTTGTGCTTTATCTTCTTGGTGAATTTCACTTTACGCTTAGTTGTTTCTCTGTATTTCAGTCTCTGGATGACTTGAGCAACTCCTGTCATGATGAAATTATGCAACTACATGCCTTCATCTCAGACACAGGTATGCTCCTCACCATGCCTGCTTTTTAGCAGATTACGTGTATTAGTTGCTCTGTGTTTGGAGCATTTCTTCGACACGAGTCCTAAAAGACAAATGATGACAGCATGTCATGGTAGATTGACAACTTATGTGTTGAAGAATATGTTTAAAAATAGCACTTCATGCTGAGTGATGTGTCTTTGTCCAGTTTACTATTCATATATGTAAACTCCTTTCTAGTTCCACCCTGCATGTTACTTTATTTTTTTACTCTTCACCTTCTAGCTCCATTCATTTGCATGTGTTTGGTCTCACTTCACACTGCTCCACTATTCTTTATTTCATTCCATTACCTTCACTATATTTTTGTTCTTCCTTTTTCCTTCCTCCCCCCTCCCTTACTGTTCTTATCCTTCTATGCTATGCGTCCTCTTTTCCGCCCCATTCTCTGCTCTTCCACGGCCACACTTTGCACTTTCTTTCATTGCCTTTCACCAACCCAACCCACATCCTCCACTCCCCTTTTTTTTTTTTTTTTTTGGATATATTGCCGGGCGGGGTAGCTGATACTTGTCTTCCCGGCTTCTGGGGTGCTGCAGGGGTTTGCAACGATCATGGTAAGACATACGCACTGTATGCCATCACCGTGCTCAGACGCAACCAAGATGGCAGTGAGGAGTGCTGGAAAACCTACCGCCGGTACTCGGACTTCCACGACTTCCATATGAGAATCACTGAACAGGTTAATTCAGCAATAGTTGATTATAGGATTATAGTTGAATATTAAAATTAGTTTTCCTAAATAATTATACTGTAGCAACTTGTTTTAAATGCTGTTCTGTCTTAGTTTGAGAATTTGGCGTCGATTCTCAAGCTGCCCGGGAAAAAAACCTTCAACAACATGGATAGAGACTTCTTAGAGAAGAGAAAAAAAGACCTCAATGCTTACCTTCAGGTAGTTCACTTTGCATTCATTGCTATAAATCTTTCTGTAGATTGTGTTTAAATAACTGTTTATGTATTGCAGTTGCTGCTAAACCCAGAGATGGTGAAGGCCTGCCCAACTCTGATTTCCTATGTCTATGACTTCCTAGAGAACAAGGCCTACAGCAAGGGCAAAGGAGAGTTTGCACGGAAGGTATCAGCATTTCTTCAAATAGAAAATAAGAATTTCACTTAGGTGCAGTAAACATTTGTATGTGTGATATGTTTAAGTGCAATGGGAATTCTTATTTTCTTCATTTGTTTTGTTGCCCTTCAGATAGACACATTTGTGAATCCTCTACGAAGCTCCATGAGGAATATGTCCAATGCAGTGAAAGCCCTGCCAGACAGTCTGGCTGAGGGCATGAACAAAGTCTCTGACAACATGGGCCGCATGTCAGAAAGACTGGGTCAGGACATCAAGCAGTCCATATTGAAGGTGGAATTCTCTAATACCGCAAGCAGTTTTCACACTGATAAACGTGCCATTGTGAGGTCTAACCTTAGCATCTTTCCCCAGGTGCCTCCGCTTCTTCCCAAGTCCGACATCGACCCAGACCAGTGTCGAGTTTCTGCCCAGCTTGATGACAATGTGAGTCAGAGGACACTGCTAGACGTTTATTGGTTTCTACTGTAAAATGCTACATTTGTCCTTTGTGTGTCCAGGTGGATGATAACATCCCGCTCCGAGTAATGCTGCTGCTGATGGACGAGGTGTTTGACCTCAAAGAGAAAAACCAGTGGCTGCGCAGGAACATTAAGAACCTGCTGCAGCAGCTCATAAGGGCCACTTATGGAGACACTATCAATAGGTCAGAGGCCTCCAACAAAAGAAGTGATGAAGCAGCTTCACAAGAGCACACCTTAACTCTGTCCTTTTGTTTTGAAGGAAAATTGTGGATCATGTGGACTACATGACATCACCGGAGCAGGTTGCAGACTATGTTAAGAAGTTCAGGTAAACCTGCCTCCCTTTTGTTGTAGCAACTCAATTTGTCAACCAGTCTGACCAGTCTGAGTTAGTTTCCGTCTCTGTTCAGGGATTCATACTGGCCCAACGGTATTCTAGCGGAGACCCCACCCCGTCGGGACAAGTGCATCCGGATGAGGACGCGAGTTGCTGCCAAAACCAGCCTGCTGGGCATCATGCCAGGTGAACATAAGACACTTTAACATCTGCTTCTCATCTTTTCTTTCCTGTTGTAAGGAAATACACTGAGACTGATTCGCTTGTGTTTCCTTATTGACGTTGTGTCTTTGCATCTCTCAACTGGGCCTCCTGAGTGTTTTGTTGTCTTGTTCAGAGCAGTTTTGCTCAGTCCTATTCACAACTTCACACCACGCCAACAATTTTTCTTTATAAATTGCCTACTTGGCCACATAACACTAATTTGTTGAAAGTTTGGTAAAGTCACATGTTTTTGTGATATCCAATCAAACAAATGTGTTGCTCCTTCTGCCAGAAGTTTGCCCATCGTATCCCTTCTGGTCTTCCCCTTCTAAAAGGGATATGAAGGATAATATAACTCTATTTCTAAATTTGGTACATCTGCTCAGTGTAATTTCTGCACATTTCTCCTTGCTGAACTGCTCCAGCTCCTAATTGGATTAGCCAGATTAAGATCTGTTTTACTGATATGATTCCAAAATACATGGTGTCCTTACGCCAGCGTTAATTAACAAATGATTAATGGAATAAAGGAGTGTCTTGGCTTCACATTAGACATCTGTGAATGTTTCTTTTGTGTTTTTTACTCTCAATTTAGTAAGCAATGATATAACATCTGAGATTGCTATGGTAAACTGAAATGATTATCTGGAGGAAGCAGATTTTAATAGTGAGAAAGCATAAAATACAATCATTAGAAAAAAATGAAATAACTGAAAACTATTTGCTGCACAAAGATGAAGATTTTGTCTACTGTGTATTTTTAAATAACATAATTTTACATTTTCTTTAACAATGTGATGTATTAGCAACAGATATATCCACATATTTTCATCAGGATGTATCTTCTGTCATCGGTTTTGCCTTAATGCCTCACAAATGTCCCTGAAATGATGTGAAACACCGTTGACATCTGTGTTTATATTTCTGTCTCCGCACTCAGATGAGCTGAAGCACATAATCGGAGCAGACACCACAAGAAAGGGTATACTGCGGGTCTTTGACATGTTTCAGTACCAACCCATGAACCGACGGCTAGCCTACGTGTTCCTGGAGGGCTTCCTGGAGACCATGTTCCCTCAGTACAAATTCCCAGAGCTCTTCGTCAAGCTGCACTCCCGTTCTCCACGTATCCACAGATACAGCCAGAAACTCAAATGCCCCTCGCATAAGAGGTGACAGGAAAGGACAGAGGCATCAGGACACGGGCCGACTAGACACACAGAGAGCTGAGTGTGAGGGTGGGGTGGTGGTGGGGGGGGGAGCAGTTGATGTGAACATTGAGGTGTGTGTGTGACTTCTGCTTTCCCTCTTCCATCAGAGCACTCAAGTTAGTGAAAACACTCCAGGTTATCTGATTTTTATCAGGATGAGAAACTGCCCAGCTCTCTCTGTGATGACAGTACAAATCTTATCATTTGCACCAAGACTGTGGCAGTCGTTTTCCTTTTACTTTCTATACCCCCCCGCCCCCCCTTCTTTTTCTTCTGTTTTTTTTTCTTTTTTTTTTCTTCCTAGTCATGTCAAGCTTTATTCTGGGCCAGCCAATGCTGCTTTCTTGTGGTCCAGTGAGCAGACCGCAAATACTGTATTGTTTTTAAACTGCAGGACTAGATAGCATAGACCCACACCTTGCCTTACCTTCCCGCTTCAATCCTTCGTTTTGGAGCCACACAGCTGAACTCAAACAAACCCTCATGCTGTAGACATGTGAGCTGCAGAAGCACTTGTTAACATTCAAAATGTATTTGTCATAGCTACCAAAAAAAAAAGGTCAAAAGCACTGGGTTGAAGAGGCGCTGTCCTAAAAAATGTGAGTGAACAGGTATTTTTTTTAATTAGCATTTTTCCATCCTAAGTGGTTCTCTTCATCATTCTTTAGGGTTTTGCGTCACTTTATACCATCCAAGATCCATCCAAAAACAGGGTCTCATCCCCTTTAATGCTACTGTCATAACCCTGTGATGACCAAACCCATGCTGTTCATAAATGTGTGTGTTTTGGTGTGACGATGAGACACTACAAACATTACTGTGCTTCATACTGCTGAATATGTGAGGAAAGAGACCTTTATTAACCGAAAAAGTGAGGCTGTGAGGACACACTGAAGCGTGTCGCTGTGGAAGGCGCACAATCGAATGTACTCTGTGGTCTGCTCTGAATTTGGCTCATGTTGGATTTTGTGCAAACGGGTGTGTGTTAACATGAAGATGCAACCCTCTTCAGTCAGAAACTGTGCCAGTGTGAGCTAGTGAACCAGCCTTAAATCTAATATACAGTATATACTGACCAAAAGATGCACGCTAGCGGGAGCTTTCCTTCACACAACTGAACGTTACAAGGAAATCAAGATAGAGATATGGAAATGTAGCCCTAATCACTTTTATTCAGAGAAAATGTCTTTGATTTGGTGCAATATTTTTTTTTCTTTAATGCATGTACATTTTTGAATCAACGTGTACTGAAAATAGTCATTCATATTCTTTTAAAGTAGGAGAAAACATTAAAGTCGTCTCCCCAGAAATGTTTTTTTTTTTTTTTTTATCCCAACAACTTTACATTCCGTTGTTGTAAAAATACAATGTTTATTTTACAGACTTGTTTTATAAGTCTGGAGTTTATTTGTTTGTTTTTTTTTTTGGTGTGTAGGGGGTACTTTTTCACTCATCCTGCCCTCTCACACAGATTCGTGATTTTGGGATTTGATTAAGCAGTGATTGGGGATTTTTTTTTTTCCATGTCACAGCTCAGTGATTAGCTCTTTGGGCTAAAGCTAGTTCAGAGAAGGCCTCGAACAAATGCATCTTTTTAACACACAAGTGGCGTTTTATGCATTCAGGACTGCCATATTGAGTGCAAGAAGATCTTTATAATGAACTGACAACTGGAAAGACGTGCCACCCAACCCCCCCTCCCAAAAAAAAACCCTAAAATAGGTCCAACCACAGAAGACTGTGACCAATGCAATCCCTGCTAATTAGCACTTATTGTAGCAACTCTGGGAGTTCTGCCTCCATCGGTTGAACAGAGCCCCATTCTGCTGCAGTCATTGGACACAACTCCCTGGACTGCTGTGACTTGGTCACACTGAGCAGCCTCGGTGGAATCTGATTGGCTGATTTAGATGATACCAACTGGAGCTTTTCATTTGGGGAGGGAAATGTTCACATGAGATGTCACCTTTAACTTTATGCACAGAAAGGCTCGTCTTTTTTTTTAACTCCAGTATATATAAATCTGTAATAAAGAATTTGTGCATATCTGTGTACAGTATGTGTTAATAGTGTGCCTAAATGTACTGTCAACTCTATTTTCATATTTTTCTTTAACAGACAAAGAAGTCAATCAGAATGTCATACTTTTACGCGACTGAAAATGACTGGGGTTTTTGCATCATGCTTATCAAACTTTTCCTTTTGAGCACTTGTGCTCGGATCAATATAACACTAATAAAAGGCAACTCGGACTGACCAATAATTTGTCTATTTCTTTCCTGTTCTGTACATTTGCAATTATACAGTCTATGTCTAGTTCACAATGTATTCAGAAATACTTTTACAGCTTTAGCAACATCAGCAATAAAGGTTAAAAAAATTTAGCAACGCATTGAACTGTTCAAGACACTCAAATATTAGCAACACAAGACAAACTTGGAGTTTGATCATGGCAGTCTTAAGTTGAAAAGGTTATTTCTTTTAAACATTATTAGCATTAACTTGTTCAATTCAGTACTGCCATGATCATGTGTGTCATGTCTGTGTGTAACCTTGGACTGGCTGTACTGGAATGTCATCTCATTTTGCTGGGAAACTGGCTCAGTGACAAAGTCTTTCATCCATTAAACTAGTTAAGTCATGAATGCAGGAGTGCGGGATGTAAACGAAATAAAGTTATTGCTCCTTCTATTGTCATCAGAGACTTCTTGAACCAGTATGAACTTACCACTGGATGTGGTGTTTTATCTGTTCCCAGTCAGAACAAGACTTGCTTCACATGTCTGGAACAAACTCCCAGAAAGCCTCACTCGGTTTATTAAATCCATGTTAAAGACCCTCCTGATCTCTGCAGCATTTCTGTAGTTTTTAATTAGTTATATATTATTCTAAGTCCAAATCTGCATGTTATTTTAATCTAATGTTTTCCTTTTTCTTTCACGTTTTAATTTTAAATTATGCTTCATAATTTCTAATGCCTTAATGTTTCTGCAAAGCACTTTGAGTCATCCTTTTATTGAATTGTGCTATACAAATATACTTGCCTTACAAATAGGGTTGTAAATGTAAATACAATGATTCATGGTGTTTCATTGTGATTACAACTGACATACCCGTTTACAGTCATTTTGACACGTCACAACTCAGAAATCAATAGTTTAATTAAATACTTATTATTATAGATGCCTAATAAGTCTGTGGCTCTGAATATGCACAAAACGTGGCTTTTAAAAAAAGAAAGAAAACAAGAAATACAGTAAATGTTTAGAACTTCAATTCCATGATAAAAAAAAGAGAATTAAAGCATTACTTTCACACATTTCTGGGCACTTTTATTCAAGCAGACGTACAAGACCAGGTCCATTTAAATCCCAAGTTATTTCCGCTTATCAGTCCCTTTGGCTCCAGCTCATTTCAACAGCACCTATATGTTTTATTTCTTTTCTCAATCTTCATGTCTTCCTTTGAGCTTTTCCCACCGGGTCGGTGAGGATAACAACTCCCCAAGCAGCCAAACCTGCCAGACAAACAGAAAGCAATTTTTACTTCATTTGAAGGCAAAAAAAGAAGTAAAAAGCTGTTGCTAACTTACTTGCAGCAAATGTAATCTGCGCCACCGTCCCCATGGAGGTAGGCGCGCCTTGTCGCATCACCTTCCTGGCTGCATGAAACACATATGCTCCAGAGAGGATAAGACCCCCTCCCGATATGACTCTGCAGCTCCAGCAGTTCTTCATCATCTGGCTGGCTTTTGACACAGGGGCCTCTGAAGCTGTTGACATTGTAAAGCAGCGTGCGTCCCAATGCTAACACACTTAGCTACAATAGCTTGGAAAGCTTAAGAAAAACTTGTCGCTGTTAAATTGTTTTGTACTTATTTAAAGCAGTAAGATAAACTAAATTAATTTTAAAGTTATAGGCAAGCTGTAAAAAATAGTCTTGCAAAAGAAAGGACATTAACTATAATATAAAGCTGATCTATCAAAGTACTTCCGGGTTATGTACCCGGTACTTCCTTTTGTGTACTTTCAAAATTAGAGTCGTGCTGTTAACATTGACTCACTTGTGTGTACAAAAATGTACTCAACAAACACGATGTTATTTCGCAAGAAATGTTGTGATTATTTATTAACAACTAAATGATGAGCCAGTCAGCTCTACCTCACAGAGCGGAGGACTTGTTCTGTCTTCTCTACTTACATCATTCTTTAGAGGAGCAAGATGTTTTTATTTATTGTGTTTCTCCGTTGTTATTTTGGTCAAACAGATGCTGTTGCGGACTCCACGTACATTGCAGCAGTGTACGAGCACAAAGTGATCCTGAACCCGGAGCCCCACGTTTCCCTGTCCCGCGTGGACGCCCTAAAACACATGCAGAGAAACCTGGATGTCTACGAAGAGCAGGCTGCCCGGGCTGCACAGCAAGTATGGACTGCTGAAGTGTGCAGATTTGATTAAATTGATTTTTAATGTAGGCTCCAGTTCTCTAATGCGTAATAAAGACATACAAATAAACTATCATTTGCATAAATTGTATCTCAGACTTTTACTGGACTGAACTTTGAAACCCTGATGTCTAAAAAAGCAACTATATTGCCTTCTGACTATTGTAAATCTTTAACAGCTTAGACAAAAAAAAAACTGCTGAGGATCAAATTCTATTTGGTTAACTTTAAAATAAAACAAGTGATTGTTGCTTATCATAGCTACATGATTTGTCCTACAAGCTCAACAAAGATAAGTTTAATTGCAGCACATCATACTTACTTATCTCCTGTTCTGCCACTCAGGGTGCCCAGATCCTGGTGTTTCCAGAGGACGGTATTCACGGCTTCAACTACACTCGTTCATCCATCTCTGGCTACTTGGAAACTGTTCCTGACCCTCAGAAGGAGAGCTGGAACCCCTGCACAGAGCCAGGCAGACACAGCAACACTGAGGCAATCATAATCATTTAAATCCTCCTTAATTCCCACCAACATGGCGAACCTTTCTGTCATGTTGTGATATAGACACGTCCATGCTGCCTACTGTGTGGGTTTCCGTGTTTCTTCCAGGTTCTTCATCGACTGAGCTGCATGGCCCGTCGCTACAACCTCTACCTGGTGACAAACATGGGTGATCTGCAACCCTGTCCTCTAAACACAGACCCTTCCTCAGCCTGTCCCTCTGATGGACGCTGGCAGTTCAACACTAATGTAGTTTTCAGGTACTATGTACACCAGCTAGTAAATGTGTCTGTGCTGCAAATTCTTAATAATAATATTTCTTACACACAGTTCTGATGGGTTGCTGGTGGCACGCTACCATAAACACAATCTCTACTTTGAGGAGGCATTTAACACACCCCCACAAGCAGAAATCATTACATTTGATACACCTTTTGCTGGGAGGTTTGGCCTCATCGTCTGCTTTGATCTCCTGTTTCGTGAGCCAACAGTAACCCTGGTGGAAAGGGTAAATAAAATTTTAAAAAAGAACAACTAAAACACATATTCTCTGCATCCAACTAGGCTGATTTATCTCCTTTCTTTCATCTCTTTGCTCTTTTTTTCAGGGTGTGCGTCAGCTGATCTTCCCAACAGCCTGGATGAACCAGCTTCCCCTACTGGACTCCATCCAGTTCCAGCGGGCATTTAGTCTGGGTGCCAACATCACTCTGCTGGCTGCTAACATTCGTAATGACCGACTCATCATGACAGGAAGTGGGATCTACACCCCTTTTACCGCCACTTACCACCACGCCCTGAAAGGAGACCCAGAGGAAGGCAGGCTTCTGGTGGCCAGGGTACCAGTTTTAGACCCCCTGTGGGTGGGACAGGATGCAGTCCCAAAGAACGGGTTAGGCAGGGATGAATCCACATCATCATCATCAACGCTTACAGACTCTGGTTACTGTCAGAGAGAGAACTGCGCTGAGTCTAAAGTTCCTCCACCCTACCCTATTTACACTTCATCCATGATGTATGACCCATTTAAATTTGTTCTCATAAACAGGTCAGAGGGCGAACTCAGTGTGTGCGATGGCACTTTCTGTTGTCACCTTCAGTACAAGTGGATGGCACCTGGCAAAAGGAAAGAGCTCTATGCATTAGGAGCATTTGCAGGGACGCACACGGTGAATGGACGCTACGCCCTGCAGGTAAAAATGATTTTTGGACGCTCTAAACGATTATGCAGCCGCAACTCTGTTTACCTCGTCTTTGTCTTCAGGTATGCGCAGTAGTTCGCTGTGCAGAGTTGGAGGCCAGCTCCTGCGGACAGGAGGTAGAGGAGGCCGATTCGAAGATGGACTTCTTGTTGGAAGGGATGTTTGAGACCAGATATGTGTACCCAATGGTTCTGGCAAGCCGCCTGGTCCTGGAGCAGCCTGAGAAGCTGGACAAAACTGCAGATGGGAGAGTCTCAATGAAGCACTCGAATATAACTGGGGGGTTGGTCGCCGCGTATCTGTATGGACGGATGTATCACCTAGATAATGAATGAGTGTTTATCCAGATGGAAGGCAATAAGAAAGAAATCAAACATGAAAAAAAGCACAAAAATAAACTTAAAGAGCACCAAGCAGGTTATTTACTGTGGTCTAAATTCCCTAATATGCAGTCTGAAGAAAATATCCTTGTCCATACCTTAAATTAGTATCAATTCAGTCAGAAAGATTTTACATAATCTTTCTTACAACCAGTAACAATCACAACTAAAATAAATTGAATGCAAAATTCTGATTTAGACCAGTGACGTTTATTTGTTACACATTCTCTGTCATATATAAACAAAAATAAATCAAAAACACATATTTCATTAATCTGTTACTTAATCTTTATAAACATTGCACCAAGTAGCATCCAAAACCTGACGGAAATTTGCATATTCCTAAGAAGGCAATATTCAACGATGTCTTTCCTTATCTTACACACACACACAAACATGCATTCGCACACTGTCTATGTTTACATACACAGCGGTATTCTGATATTAAGACCTTTCTCTGAATAAGATTTCCTTGTAAAAGTAGTAATGACCTGAATAATGCCACATGGATTATCTAATATTCAAATTTAGTTTATTGTTTAATAACCAGCTCTGGTGGATTCAGGAAAAAACGAGAAAAAAATGAGGCTGTACTTAAAAAAAGAAAAGTGAAACTCCTTATGATGTGGATTTAACAAAGGATTAGGTTGAACATGAGGAAATTAATGTAAATGTGAGAGATTTAAGTGGAAACTCCTATTTGGAACTCATTAAAGCAAAGGTGCATGTAATACCGGCTTATCTGAATTAAGGTCAATAGTCAGAATATTACAGTGAATGTAAACTCCACCCATGTCAACACTTTGCCCAACTCAGATACAGAACACAGGCATCAAATAGTAACACTGTTTCCACAAAAGTTTTCCTAAAGGATTTTGTTAAAAAAAAGTTGATCATTTCAACTTTTAGTTGATGGAAACAAAGGAAAAAGCTAGCGGGGGTGTCAGCATTGGGTATTAAAGCCGCATTTACAAAGGAGTTGAGTTAAAAACTGGTCTAATGGTCTGTGGTTTGAGCAGCTTTTGTGTAAAACAGACATTTGATTCAGCGTGTTGGAGATGAGAAAGCCAACCAATCTGTTATGAGTAAAAATACCTAAAGGCGGGATATGCCATGGATGGAGGTTTCCAAGATCCAAAGTATAAATGGACTACAAAAGTGTGAAGTTCTTCCATCAGGGCAACTCGACTCCCAGGCAGGCAAGTGGTTATTTCAGCCACATGATGCCTTTTCTCTCTTGTTCTGCAAGACTTGCAACAGAGTGGCTTCATAGGCAATGTGTGTGTTCTTAAATGTCCTGCCTGCAGTGCAGATATGTCTCCGATTAAAAATGCAAGAGGAGAACAACACAATTACAGCAGACTGTCGAGCTGCTGAAAGCGCAGCATTTCAGATCGTCAGTTCCAAAGCATTAAAGTTTTTAGAAAGAAGAAAATGGTTATCACCTTAATTAGAATTCAGATTTGTTGAAGTTATCTTAAAATACTTAAGTTATTCAGTAAAGATGCCTTAATGTTTACCTTTGAAATAGTGTTTGTTAAATAAAGTTCAAATGAACAATTCAAGTTTTTGTTGCATTTTAGAAAAAAATAGCCAACATTTCTGGAGACGGGGTGTCAAGTTGCAGCATAGCAAGTCGTCGATCCCACAGGCTGTCCGTTCACATGTCAACTGACATTTAAACCAGCTGCACGGTAAATAGGTTTAACATCCACATGTTCAGCAATCAGCTCTAAAGGCTTAAATCTCCACTTGGAATAAATACATTGAATTTAAAAGTGACTTTTCCTCCTGGGAAATAAGAGGTGCTTCCTAATCATATAGACAGCATAACTAATGTCCGTGAGGGACAGCCATCTGCGGCTGCCATGATAGCACAAAAACCCCAAAAAGAAAAAAAAAACCTGAATAAAAAACTCATTTACAGCTGGGGAAAAACGCTTCATCAGCTGGTCCCATAAGATTGTCTCTCTGTTGCTTCAGACAATCATTTGAGCTTTTCTCCACTTGATGCTCTTCCAGTTACTTGAAGGAAAACCTTCAAAAAGGTTTATAACCACTTTAGAACACATCTGAAACAAAAGGAGCCTAATTTAACGTAAAATACAGCATTAAACTAAAACATACTGGCCATGTAACTGACCGTGCAGTGCTGTCTGAGGGAAAATGTAAGTTCAGATTAATCTACATTTAAGTATATTATTTTTCCATCGGGGTGTGCACCGTAAGGTTTATACAAAGATTATTTTTATCTTACCTATAAAATAATCTTTTCAATGTTCTCCATCTTTTAGTTCATTGTCAGTGATTTGTTAAGGCTCCTGAGTGGCTGGCCAGCCTGCCAACATGACGGGGCTCCGATAGTCCTCAGTACGTCTCCGAGTCTGAGTCGTTCAGTTCATCGTCCGCAGAAACGGAGGACAGCGGCCGCTCTGGCCTGCAGTATGAGGCAGGGTTGGGTCTAAGCGTGGGCGGGGTATCAAAGGAAACGCCTTTAGAGATGTGGTTAGAGGTGGGGTGGTGGTTGATGACCGTCTGAGTAAGAGACAGGCTGGGTATGGCTGCTATGGTAACCATAGGGGAGGTGGGTATCATTGAGTTGAGGATGAGGGCCAAGCAGTCAGCTACATCCCGATTGGGAGCGCAGGCCAAAGCTGGAGTGTAACCTAGGAACGCACAAGGTAAGGACATCAGTTATCCCACCAGGAAGATAAATTATAAACCGGTTCTGTTTCCCAATGAGAGCAGAGACATGAAAGCTGACCGTTCTCGTCCACTGCTAGCACACTGGCTCCTTTTCCCAGTAGTTCCTGCACCACAACCGTCAGTCCCTTCCTGGCTGCTACATGCAGCGGGCTGTGTTAGAGGGAGACACGCTGTTAAAATATCACCAGTTAGAGCTCAGCAGGCTGCTCATTCTGTCAGCTACGTACGTCTGGAGAGCATCATTAGTGCAGTTGATGAGGTTTCTGTCGCTGATTTTCTCCAGAATCAACAAGGCACTTGTTTCATGACCCTGAAAGTAAACAAGCAGGGAAAAAAAATTAATTTAAGTCTCATAGTTATAAATCTGCTTTAACTTTCGTGTCTTCCATTGTAACATGTCTCCAACTTTGCAACATGTGCTCCTGAATTCAGCACAATTTAAGTCATTTAGATATGTAGAACCACCAAATGAATGCATTTAGCTGGAATGTTAGGAGTTGAGCAGACCGTATTGCTGCACAACGTTACTGTACTTGAGAAAAGCATTTGTCCTGTTCATGAGACAAACTGCTAAGATGCACACCTACACACTTCTGTCATTCTGTCTTACATTTCTAAACTGATTTCTGCGTCAGATTTTTAGGTTTGCTGAAGCATTTTGTGGTGAAAAAGTTGTAAACAGTTACATTTTTGCAGCAGCAGCTCAGGAACCAGCCAGTAAAACTACATACTCTGACTTAGCCACTCATTTACTGCCCCTGAGCAGATAGATAAGCCAGCAGTTATAGATTGACCTGCCTATTTAGCTGCACACGTCCTGGTATAAATACATGGCGAATGAATGACTGGGCTACAGCTTTGTTCTGAACACAGCTTTAATATGCACTTATATGTGATTGATTTTACAAAAATATGTAGAAATGTGGAACTTTATAGCTAGTATCTCACAACAAGGTCTATTTATCTATGTATCTAAAGGAGCAACAACATTATATTTATTAGTCTGGTTAACAGCTCGATATCTCTGCATGTACTTGCACAATAACATTTTTTATGTTGATTGTTGCTAAAACTCTAAAGTATTCATCCATCACATTACAGTAAATCCTACCAAATTATCCAATACTGCTGTTTGATTATTAGAAAATTGTATATTTTTATTTAAAAAATATATTTTTATGTCACAGTGTTTGACAAAATGTTGATTTCAGTTGGAGTCAAAGGTCTGGACTAAACTTTTTTTTTTAATTAAAAGCTGCTTCATTATAACCATATTCAAATGTATGTCTGTCCAACAAAAAGGCTTTTGGCTTCATATTAACGAAACAATCGGAACAAGTCCAAGAATCTGATTTTCCATCGTGTCCAGCAACAAGTCATGGAAAGCCTTCTCACTAACCCATGAAGCATTATGTGGGTGAATAACCCTCCCCTGCAGAACAGAACAAATCATTACCTTGCTGCAAGCAAGATGCAAAGCCGTGTTCCTGTTTTTGTCCTGCAGAGACAAATCTGCCTTACCGCTGCTCACCAGCACCTCTGTAACACAAGGAGACAAATAAATGGGTGAGCTTTAAAACGCAAAGGTCACTTTTAAGCCATCTGTGTGCGACAGCACGCTGACTCACCCACAGCGTTGGTCTGTCCGTTCAGAGCTGCCATCATAAGTGCTGTCCTATGCATATCTGTGTCTACCACATTCACTTCAGCTCCGTGGCTCAGAAGAAAAGAAACACACTCTACATGGTCAGAAAAGGCTGCAGCATGAAGGGGGGTCCTGCAACAGCAACATAGAATCACTACAGTTTATGTTTGCTTGCAATAAAAACTGATTTTTTGCGTCCTGAATTTGTTTGCTTCTCTCACCTTCCCTTTGAGTCTGTCGTGTTGACAATACCTGCACCCAGGGAGTCGATTAGCATCTCAGCCACTCCTTCGTTATCGTTCATACTGGAAAAAATATATATATCCTGTCATATTCAGCACATCTTTGCACATAATGAAGCCTAGAAACAAGCAGGTGTCTTACACCGCACAGTGCAGGGGGCTGAATGAGTTGCCTTTTGTCTTCCTGAACACCTCCTGATCTAACAACACCTCCACGCATGCATCATAACCTAGAAGACAGAGAGGACAGGAACAAACAATAATGCTAATTTTTAGAACATCGTTTTACAAAACAGAGATGTTTGTGTGTTTTTCCAACGTTCTGCATGTCTAAATACCGTTGTAGCAGGCCCAGTGTAGCGGCGTGTAGCCCTGACTGTCAATGAGGTACGTATGAGCGTGAGATGTGCTGGTGCTCAGCAGGGCACTCAGGGCGCCCACGTGGCCGCAAGCTGATGCCAAGTTTAGAGGGGTGCGGCCCCGGACATCCTTCACACACACGGTAGCCCCTCGCTGCAGTAGGGCCTCCACACACTCCTCCTGACCCGTTGCAGCCTGTGCAAAACAAATTTCAAAGCTATGATTACATTATGTAGGATTTTTATTCAATAAAATGATATCATAATATTATAATTGGTTAAGTAAAAAAGCGGAAAAAGAAAATGTCACAGCTGAAAGTCACTGAAATGTAGGATTTCATGATGATCTTTAAAAAATACATCTCAGAAGTTCAGACATAAAAATGTAAATCTGACTTTACAAAGAAACATTTTTTATTTGATCTAAATTTTTAAGGGTATCTTGTGAACAGTTTAAGATAAACAGTCAGTTTTTAAGAGCAACATGTTTAAGGTGAGCAGTAACAATGTCCTCACATAGACGCAGGCGTGCTTTTACACTGTAAATGTAACTCAAACTGAATCCTGTGCAGCACGCTGTCAGCAATAAAACCGATGAGATGTGGGTTCCTCGTTTAATAAACTCTTTTTTCTGTAACAAGCTCTAAATAAATGAAATTAGGATCAAATGATTATGTGCCCTTTGTGAGAGTGGGAGCTTGTATGCAGACTTGAAGGCTCCGAACAGACAACAAGCTGCCGTTTTTTTTATTTGTTTGTTACTAAGATGGTAAGAATATCATTACCAACCCAAATCAACAAGATTGTGGCTGGAAAATGCAAAAAAAACACAAAGCTGAGTAAAGATTCTCCACATATTTCCTATGAAGGACAGTTCAGGACAAACCCGCACATTAACGGCATCCTTTTCCTTCGCAAACATGTCTGTTTAATGTCCAGATTACAGTTTAGCCTTGATGAAAAATAGACATTCCTGGAAATAAATAACTACAGTGCAATATGTGTTGAGTTGATGTCCCAATGAAATATTTTTATATGACAAATACTTGAATGAGCTTTGGCATGATGACTAAAACAAACTGTAACAATAACGTAACAATCTCTTTGGTCATTTTGAGCTCCTGAGCTCAAAGAAGTCCACACAGTTTTTGGTACAGTCATATTTTAAGTGGCATTAAAATTCATGTAAATCTGTGTTACCTTGCGTTCTTGCCACTTGCACATTAAAACGTTTCCAGTACTTAGATAGTAGACTTTTGTACTGTAGATATTTGAACATCTACACCTTTGCTTCTAACACTGTTCTATGGATGCTGCTTTTGTGCCAAATCATGATTATCACTGGTTTGGAACAACATAATTATTCTGTTTTTAACTTCATTCTTAGCTGAAGTTGCCCCATCCCCAATTTTCTTTTCTTTTTAAAAGGCCTCAAAAAATTTGCATTTCAGGAAAAAATGAATTTGCATCAACAAATAAAGTGAAGTTAGCAGGGACATATATGGGTTTAACTGTCTCACCCCACGATGCAGTGCTGTCGTGCCCCAGCGGTCCTGAATCTCCACACTGGCTCCTTGACTCAGAAGAGCATACACACACTCTGTGTGTCCACTCAGCACTGCCAGCATCAGAGGAGTCCTGTGGACAGTGTAAAAATATAATGATTGTTTATTTAATTGAATGTTCACCTGAAACTACTTACACACACATCCACAAACGCAACAGCAGCAAAACAAACTTTTTTGTTTAAAAAAAAAAGCTTCCAGTTTGAGGCTTTCTTAAGCACACACACACACTCACTGTCCATTGGCATCTTGTGCATCCACATTAACGTGTTGGTCGTTGTTGCTCATGAGGAGGCGCAGGCACTCTGGGTGGCCATTCATAGCTGCGGCAAACAAACACACACATGCTGTGTTGATTTATTTCTATTCATAACAATTTTTTTAGATACCACAATACATTTTATAACATTTGTTTTATTCTTAAAAACCAGAAAATGGTACTGTGTTCTCTTTTAAAAAGATTCCCAATCAGCTGTGTGTCCACTTTCCAGATGGCATACCTGCAGCATGTAAGGCCGTCTTTTTGTGTATGTAGTCAGGGGTCATGGGCGAGGCACCGTGATGCAACAGCAGGGAGACACATTCCTGATGTCCCCTGGAGCAAGCCAGACTTAGCGGAGTCCGTCCCTCTGGGCTCAGGACGTCCACATCCACCAGGGATGACAAAAGAACCTCTAATGCTCCACAGTGTCCATGGTAAGCCTGCGTGAATGAAGAGAATGCAGGAGAAAGACTTTGATATTAAAAGAAAGAAGCATTAAAGACCAACAATCCCATTCTGGATAGAAAAGACATAACGCAAGAACATCATGAGATTCCCAAACTCACTGCCAGATGGAGTGGACTGAGCGAGGCTTGACAGCTTGAGTCTCTCAGGATGTCTGGTCCTGTTGTCTCCAACAGCTGAAACAGAGAAATGGATCACACAGTGAGCCATTGCTCTGATGAAAGCACACAAAAATGTTCACTATAATAATTCAGCTTCATTTGTTTTAACTTCAGACATTCAAATCAGGCGCACAAAAAGTTTTTTAAACGTGTGTGTCAGAAGGAGTTTAAAAATGTTTCCTGTTATTCAGTCTTCAGTGATCTGATCACAAAGGACAACTGGAATCAACAAGGTATCACGTTGATGATGTATTGAGTGTGAAAAGAAAACAGAAAAGTTGCAGAAGAGAAAAACAAACATATTAAACAAGCATCAGATATCTGAACGAGTAGTTGTTTGTGGCTGGTGAGGGTGTCAGGGTTGGGTATAAAGCCCAATCCACATCCAGTTATCAGAATGTGTAGACCTTATTCAGTTTTCTAAATAGTAAGGCAAAGCTTATTTATATGGTGCAATTCAACAACAGGGTGATTCAAAGTGCTTTACAGAGATTAAAACATTAAAAAAATAACCATAAGAAAGGAAAAGAAAAGTATATTACATAAAAATGATTAAAAACATGATCAAGTATAAAAAAACCCAGGTTTACTATTAAAGACTATTAAATAAAATCAAAAAGAAAATGAAATAACATAAAAAAAAACAACCTGTCATCGCTGACACGATACTCACTTCCCATGATCATTACTCCTAAACAGTATAACATATCGTAATAGTTGAGAAAAGAACCAGAAAGCGGAAAAATAGACCCCTGTAGTGAGAGTAGTCATTACGGTAGACCCCGGGACCCTACGACCGTACAGTCACAGACGAGACGGAGTGGTGCGTCAAACTACTGTAATGATTTGTAACGTGAGCGCCAGTACTGTAATACCTAAAGTAATTACACAAATAAAAAATTCAAGGGTTCAAATAAACCTAAAATAACTTTAAAAATCTCCTGAAATAGAGCTTAGAAGAGGAGGGCCTTTAACCTAAACTTAAATAAACTGTTGCATGTCTATTGTTAACTTGTGCTTCAGCTGATCTGAGGCTTTCTGGGAGTTTGTTCCAGACATGTGGAGCATAGAAGCTGAATGCAGCATCTCCATGTCTCCTTCTGACTCTGGGAACTGATAAAAGACCAGATCCAGATGACCTGAGGGTTCTGGTAGGTTCATACTGGGTCAAGACATCTATGATGTATTTTGGACCTAAACCATTAAGAGCTTTATAAACCAGTAACAGAACTTTAAAGTCTGTCCTTTGATGGACAAGCAGCCAATGTAAAGACCTCAGAACTGGACTGATGTGGTCCACTTTCCTGGTCTTGGTGAGGACTCTAGCAGCAGAGTTCTGGATGAGCAGCAGTTGTCTAATTGATTTTTTAGGAAGACCTGACACTTCTGTAGTTTATCCCATTTGCTTTTGTCTCCAAACACATGTCCTGTCTCTGTAATGGATTTACTGTCCGTCTTTCAAAGGTTCCCCACCCCTTTCTTGTTTGGGGCTGCAGCTGTCATCTGTCTCCAAATCAGTTTTTATTGCCCCAATTTCTTTCTTTCATCATTAAAGTGATCTGGTCAAAATCTTTTGGTTCTTCACAATTTTTTCTCTTTTAATATCTTTTTGATTAATTTTTAATTATTAGTTCAATAGCTTTGCATGTATTTTCTTTTTCCTGTCTTTGCCTGGCTTTGTTTGCACCTTTCTTTATTATTCATTTTAGTTGTCTTTCATATTAATAATTAATGCTCTAATCTTTAATGTTTCCTGTGTCATTTTGATTTTTCTCCATAGCTTGTTTTTTTTTTTTGTCTGGTCCAACTCTTTCTGTCCCATTTGGAGTTGTAATTATTATTATTGTTGTTTTTAATCTCTGATTTCTTCCATTCTGCTGAACACTCTCTGGTGTGAACAGTGCCAACATTTGTTTTCAGGCAGCTGAAATTATGGCAGAGCTGAATTTAGTCAGATTTGATTTCGGCGATGCAAGAGTTGACACATTTTTAACATCAGTTTTTAGGAAGCTGGGCTCTTTTTGGTCAGATTTCTGTGTTTTAATGGTAAACTTAGAACAGTTTGCATTCATTTTCAAGGTGCTGGTGGTCTTATTCTTATTCATCCTTATTCATTATCCGGAGCTTTTTTCTCTCCCCTATATTCTTCATTGTCTCTCCAGTGTCTTCTTCTAACTTGAGACATTTCTACATTTAAGATTATGCTTTTTTCTCCCCCAGTTTATTTATGTGATCTTTAACATGGCCAGCACTCACTCTTTTTTATGCTACTTTTTCTGGCTGTTCGCTGATATTGTTGAATTCAGATTTGCACCAGATTTCTAAACAGCTTCTGGAGTGAATATGGGAAACATCTGTTTTCTCACTCTTGGTGGTCTGACTAAAATGTTTTATTTTTTTTAAACAGATTTTGACCCTTTATGTGACATATAAAGGCAAAAACAGAAGTATTCAAAAATGGGTTTAACCCGTTCAGGATTTCACACACTGTTCATGTTCATAACTCTTAAACCATATAAAAGGTCTTCAAAAATCACCGGAAAGCGGAGAAATAGCCCTCTTTGCCCATGTAGTAGTCATTACGGTAGACCCCAGCACCACAGCACTACAACCGACCAATCACAGACAAATTTCAGAAATGTGTCACACATTTGTAACGTGAGCTTTTCAGTGCCGGAAATAAAAAAATTTAAACCGCGGTCATAAAATTACAAATGTACATTTTTTTTTTTTTTGTTTTATTGTAAAAAAACGTTTTTAGAAATGGACATTGGATAAGATCCAGCTTCGGTCTTCGACACTGATACATTGATAACCAGCAAGACAGTCGCCCTTAAAGACAGACTTTAGACACCCCTGTAGTAAGAGCTAATAAAATTCTTTAATTTAAAACAAAATGCTTTTGAATGTCAGGTGTGATCTGATGAAGAGTTGTTCATTTGTGATCAGACTGGTTTCTGCTACACTACTACAGATAGGCCTGCTGTTTGTACACGCTCAAAGGGGGAATAAAGAGACTTTCTTACCACATTTATTGGTCTCTCACTTGCAATCTGAAAGAAACAGATAAATGTTCATGATGTTATCACTTCCTTTAGTTAAAAAAAAACACTACAGAGGAAATGAAATATTTCCTAAATGTTTACACATATGCAGCAACTAAACTCACCAGTTCCAGGCAGAGTGTGCGTCCGTAAGCTGAGGCGTAGTGCACAGCACTGTAACCCTGTTTGTCTCTTACTCCTGGATCAGCATCATTTCTTAACAAGTACTCCACACATCTGGCAAAGACCAAAGATAAAAGTTTTATGTTTTGTTTTTTTTTACATTAGACATGCAACAAAACTGTAGAAATTAAGCAAAAAGCTGAAACATACTTTCCATCTATGTCCCCAGCAGCAGCGTAGTGCAAGGGACTGGAGCCTCTCTGGTCAAGCTCATTAACACTTGCCCCGAAGCCCACCAAAGCAAACACACACTGATAGTTACAGTTTGCTGATGCATAGTGTAGTGGAGTCCTGGGAGGGTCAGAGAATCAACTTTGGCTATTATTTAGAGCAGGGAGGATTTTGTTAGATGTTTTAAGAAATAATTTGTAAAGTCTATCCTCTCTCTATGTCTTATGTCACATTTATTCCCAGCTATCCTGTTAGCGCAGCAGGGAAATTCCTACAATCTATAGATATTTTTATATTTGGACTTACCTTCCAAAACTGTCTTTCCTGTTGAAATCTGCTCCAATGTTTAATAGCAGATTCAGACATTCCAGGTTCCTGGTTAAAAAGACAGATTTAACCATTAAAACCAACAAGTCATTTAGAAATTAAATGCTTCTTTACTTTGAATTTCTTTGCATTACTTTGTACATTATAAGCGCGTATTTTTTAAAAAGAATTTTTATAGAATGATGCACAAAAACTACAGCGAACAACAAATGCTAGAAACACAGTCAGTAAAATGATTCACCCTCCAGCTGCAACAGCATGTAGACAGCTTCTTCCAAAGTCATCAGGGGAGTCAATGACAAACCCTGCACAAATATGCAACCAGCATCAATTTGGATGTCAACCAGGTGATTCCAATGGCAAAAATGGTATCGGCATGAATGTACCTGAGGACAGCAGCTTCCTGCAGCAATCTGAGAAGCCGCTGAGAGCTGCCAGGTGGAGCGGGAACATCCCATGAATGCCTCTTCTGAAAAGACAAAACAGACAAGCTATTACAAGCCAGGCTTCCCCGAGTTTAAGCACCTGTAGACATCAACGTTGTCACTAAAGACTATGCAGACAGAATTCATTCAGACGGTTAAATGTCAGGTGTTACTGACTTGGCAGTGTTGGCTCCATGTTTGATGAGTGCTGTGAGGATAAGTTCGTGCCCGTAGCGGGCGGCGATGTGAAGGGCAGTGTTTCTGCTCTTGTCTTCACAGTCAATATCAGCTCCTACAAACACACAAACAAGAGGTCCTTGTATATCTTTTCCATCAATATTAAACAAGTAACAATTAAATAATATACAGAACGCAATGAAGTCTTTTCTACTATGCTGGTATGTAAAACCAATCTCAGTCCATGTGTGAAGCAGCAAGCATACAGGGTCTTCTCACCATTTTGAATGAGGGCCTGGGAGCAAGAAAACCTTCCATGTGTAGCTGCCATGTGAAGGGGGGTCTTACCATCTCTACTCTGGACAGATGAATAGAGACAGGGGAGAGAGAAAGAGTATAATATGATTTATAAGTAGCAGTGTTGTGGTGCTTGTTCAAGTTTTATTACTGTTAATACAAACTTAGAATGAACAGAAGGGAAGATAAACACAATACTAGGCCACACACCCCCACACATAGAGCAGCTTGCTGCCTCAGGGAGTCACTCCTCCTACCTCCATCTTCCATATGGCCTTGCATCTTGAGGCTGTGGGAATCCTAATATCAGTTTCCATCGCAGCTACTAAAGAGTCCTTTCAGCTTTCTGCTTAATATGCAGCAGCCTGCATGTTCTGCAGTACATAGTGTACATACACAACACTTACAGCTTATAAATCCACTTCAGTCAGATTGTTGCGGAGAAAGCTGATTCTCAGTTAAACCTGTGAATTCAGACTGTAAAGTAAAATCGCATCTTTGTGTAGACACACCTGCAAATTGATGAAGGCTCCGTGGGCCAGCAGCAGCTCCTGGCACAGAGCCCCTTGGCGAGAAGAGGAAGCGAAGTGAAGTGCAGAAAATCCCCGTTCATTCACCTGAAGCAAAGAACCAAACAACTCCATGAAAGCAAGGGCGCGTAGTAAACACGTAACTCTCATCTAGCGCAGCGGCGCTTACACACCTGGTTGACATTGGCTCCTGCTTCGATGAGCTCACCGACCACAACATCCTGTCCGTTGTAACAGGCCAGATGGAGCGGTGTGTTACCATAGGCATTACCTTCATTCACCTATACAGACGTAAAGAATCTTGATTTCCTTTAAGTAGGCGCATATCCAAATAGGTTAAAACAACTTGCATGTTTACTGGAATATTTGCTAGTTAAAATAATTTAACACAGGCACAAAAAAAATATTCGATCTATTCTATTGACATTGTTGGTGTGCGCATGTTTGTGTGTACTAACATGGACACCCAGGCTCAGCAGGTAGTGCACTGTGCTGCTCATGCCACTGGAAGCAGCTGCATGGAGTGGTGTGTAAGCCTTCTTGTCCTTACAGTCCACCTCAGCTCCACTGGCCACCAGTAACTTCACAACCTCTAGATGACCTGATGGCATAAAAAAATTTAAAAATGCATCTTTTGTCATCTATTACAATTACAGACGTATATCAACATACTCACCCATGTAGGCTGCCCAGTGAATAGCTCTCCTGTCCTTTTTGTCAAACGCATTAATGTTGGCTTCTCTGGACAGCAACAACTTCACCATCTGACAGACAGAATAAACGTAAACATTTGATCATATCTGCTTTCCTGTGTGGGCATTTAAGAGAAAGGTACAGACCTCTACATGTCCACTGAAGGCAGCGTGGTGCAGGGCGGTGCGTCCAGCCCGGTCAGATACATTGACGTTGCTTAATGATGGGACTAAAGCCTCTGCACACCGAACTGCCTTGTTGCTTGCAGCTACGTGGAGTGGTGTCTGCCAGTTCTTATCCCGAGCATTTACATCTGCACTGTGCTTTAATAGCACTGCAACTGCATCCTGTACAGAGATATAACCTGCGTTATTCTGTGTAGACAGAGGGCTCCCAGTTGTGTCACAATGTCACAGTAGCAAAGTACATGCCAATGTTTGGAGGTGGCTGTTGGGGTGCTGAGATAATTCTTTGCTATTCTTAGGGAGCTTTCATGCTGAAAATAGCAGCAAGAAAGCGAAAGAACACAAATAACTGTGTAAGTGAGAGTATAACGCCCAGAAAACAATAGGTAAAGAATTAAAAGGTTTAACAAACCCACACGAGGCACAGTGGTCATCCCTTAAAGGACAGTTTGTACAATTCACACAATTCATTTGACAATAAGATTTCCTAAAACTATTTCATGCCTTCAGAGCATTCTGTTGTTTGGTTACTGGCTTCCCAAAATAAATACACTGACTTTATAACCAGGGTTTCATGTGACAAAATTATCTGTCACTTAAAGTTACAGATGTACGTTTAGTGATTTTGGCTAAATTTACATGCGATATAATGACTCAAAAAAAGTGTACTTTGTGTGATCTGTGATGTGTTGGTGACACTGGATCTGCCTGAGACCAGCTCTTAATCAAGTGAACCACCAGTTTACTGGAAGCATACAAGTTGATTACAAGTAGCCTTTAATAATTTTATTTATTTATTTATTTATTTATATTTTTTTTAAATAGTTGTTTTCACTTTTTCATTAATGTGGTTGTTGTATGTGTGCGTGTGGTTGTGTGTATGTGTGGTGTTTATGGCAGGGAAATTTATGAACATGTGGATTTGTTTTAATGTCTAATGTTTTAAATTTTACTGTAAAGCACTTTGAATGAAAGTAATTGTTTGAAAAGCGCTGATTGATTGATTAATTCCTCTGTGAAGGTTTGCCATAAATTAAAAAAATAAAAGTCTTTGAATATGTTGAGAAATCTGTTAATTTGGTAATAACAGCTCTGCGTGGTGCTACCTCGCTACATGAAGCCACAGCTCGGTGAAGAGGAGTCAACCACTTGTTATCTTTGGCATTAACTCGAGCTCCTTGAATAAAAGAAGAGAGACAAATGTCAGACAGCTTAACAATGAAATTTCAATTTTATTTGGTTTCTTGCCTCTTCTGATCATCAGTACATTTGACATTCATGAAAAAACAAAAAGTGAAAACTAGGAAAAACCTCATTAATGAAAGAGCAAACTAAACACGCACAGAAACGTAGGACACAGAAGGTCTGGAAGGTATCAAACTCCTATGATCCTCTTTGACATAACCGGGAAGCTAAAATAGCCCTGAAGCTACACCTGTTGCAAGCTCTTCACATCATTGGGAAACATTCGACACACATGCATCGTCACACACGTATCCAATCGTGCCACTCTACTCTTGTGTTACACCAATAAAAGCTCCTCCTCCTTACGTGTTTAGCTCATTTCAGGAGCCAAAAAAAGAATCCTATCAGATTATTGCTACGTCACAAAAAAATGTCACCAGTTCCCATGAAATAGCTCTATAATAAATTAAATTCATTAAAGATTAACATTGTATCTTTTCTGGAAAGAATGAATAAATTGTTATCTTGATCTCAATTGTATTTGACCTTCCAGGACACAGAAAACAAATCAAGATATGTAGTATGAACACCAATGAAGCCTAAGGTCAAATAAATGGATAAAAGAGTGAATAAAAGTTGTAGTATGTAAGAATTACTTATATCTAATGGTAAACATGGGTATAGAAATTAAATATCAAGCACACCTGTGAATGGGCAGCCAAAATTCATCCAGACATAAGCATACTTTCAACTGCAAGTGGATCCAGTGGCCTCAGGTGCAGTAACGGCTGCATTACAGGTAACTGCAAACTGTGCACATATGTAATGTTTTCTTACATTAGCCTTTTAAGGAATTATTTATCCCAAAGGTCTTTATAGCGCCTATCAATCAAAGCTGGTACAGCAGCTTTAAAGCTCAGGGTTATCGCTTTACAAGTTGTTTGTTCTTTCAGATCCATCCAACCATTATTTGTACCGTCTCTTCTAATGAAGGGTCGTTGGAAGCTGGAGTCTATCTCAGCAATTGCTAAGGCATAGGCGGGGTACACCCTGGAAAGGTTACCAGTCCGTCACAGCGCAACACAAAGACGAACAACGAGGCAAACACAGAATCACCCAAGGATCATTTTGAAAGACCAATCAACCCAGCAGGCATGTCTTTGGACGGCAGAATGAAGCAGAGACCCACGCTGACTCGGTGAAAACATGCCACTGTCTGAGCCGAGGCTTGAACCAGTGACTTTCTTACTGTGAGCCTACGATGCTGACCACCACATGACTGCAGCGCTCATTTTGAGACACAGTTTTAAAAAGGTTGACACAAATATGGCAGCCGCTATGTATGTGAACCCACAGCAAATAGATATAAACGGCTCATTCTAGGAAAATAAAAACATAACCATCTATTTTGTAAAGTAGATTAGATACCTACAGACCCACAATTTTTAATAAGCACTCTAATATTTCTGTCATTGACCTTTGATTTTGTCACAGAGTGCACCTTTAAGCTTTGGAAGAATTGATATTAAAGGAAAATGGAGTAAAATTAAAATGAAATAGACAACTGAACAGATTGATGGATAGTAGCTAGATAGGCAGTGCGGTGGAGTTTACCTGAGAGGATGAGCAGCTCAATGATCTCAGCGTCTCCCAGGTAGGCCGCAGCATGCAGTGGAGTCCGCTTCTCATTGTCCTGAGAGGATATTAGAAAACAGAGCTACAGCTGAAAATATCCCCACTAGATCTTTTTCATATAAACACTGATCATACAGACACACACGATGAGTAGAGAGAGCAAAATCTATAACCCTTGCACTGTAGCAGAACCACATGAAACATGAGAATACCACCACAAGGAGAAAAACCTAATTTATCTCTTCGCTTTTATTTTTTACTTCGCTCCATCATGTAAACACACCCTGTTGCATCATCTCCATTCTTTGTGTTTCGGAGAGCAATCAGCAAAGTGGAGCTATAAACAAATGTCATGTGACTGCGATAGGCCGGGACCAATGTGCTGACTCCAGTGAGACTGGGTGAGTTGACCCCAGCGATGAGGACCCACAGAGACAGAAACACAGGTCAAGAACAAAGAACAGAAGGCAGAATAAACTGAGAAAGTGTTTGCAGCAGGACTGCCGACAAAAAAGGAGAGATCAGGTAAAAGGTTACCTCCTTAAACGCACACAGATTTAATATGAAGAAAGCTACCGGCGTCCTGGCAGTCCAGCAATATGCACTCATCTCAGTGTTGTTGTCTTTTCTGTCGTTTATGCACCAAGTTTTGTCTCAGCTTGAAACCTCAGTGGCAAAGTGCAGGGAAGCAAGTACAAAGCTAAGAAACGCAGGTAAAATCAGACACATCTGACCACTCAAGACAGAGAAACAGTTACTCACCTGGATGTTGACATCCTCTTTCTTGAATATAAGAGAGCGAACTTCATCTGGGTCCACGTTGAAGATGGCTCTTAACAGTGATGGCTTTAGAGACAAAAAAAGAGGAATCTTCCATTTCCAAGGCACTCATTTCCAATACTGAGTGACAACTATGTTATCAGTGAGAGTTATAATAGTTGCAAATGAAAGAGTCTTGCAGACATAAAGTATAAACCCAGAATGGAACAGACTCAATGGTCACATATGGCTGCGCATCACCTATTGTTTATAAAAGTAGCAGCTACAGGATGCAACACATACACACAGATGCACATAAACTCTGTGTGAGAGCTTAAGGTTGCACTATTTTGTCACACAGTGGCAGTAAACCTGATTAAAATACAAAATACTGATGTAAACATTAGGAATATGGAAATGTTATAAACGTCTATAAATAGAAAAAGGTTTCGTCTGCTCCATATGATGACTGTGTTTACAAAGTGTTCATTCTCTTGAGAAGAGAGACATTTGGATGAAATGCAAGTAAAGGAAACACTGGATTATACTCTGGGCACATCTCTTTCACTCTGTCTTAAACCAGTTTATTTTCTGGTTGTTCTGGTTCATTAACGAAAACAGCTGGTATGACAACCTGCTCCTGTCTTTTAATAAGAGGGATTTGTAAACAGTGTTATTTTTGAGTCGTGATAAACCTTCAAGATATATGGATAGGAAGTAGAAGCAAAGATTACATTCAAATTAAATGTGATGGGAGGGAATATTTCAAATAAGCCAATTCTGGACTCTGTTGAAAACAATGTGTTGTTTATATGTAAGAAATGAACTCAGCCTTGAATAGTAACAGCAGAAGAGACTATGTCAACAATGAAACCAAAACCAAACAAGCTACAAATCAAAAACTTTGACCTAAACTTTGTAATTTGTCCTGAATTATTTTAAAGATAATCTCTCATTATCTCATTGTATTTCCATCTTATCTTTTATTTATATCTGATGTTCAGCATAACAATCTCAACATTTTAAACTTATTACACTTGATGACCATAGCAAAAGTGAAAGTGAAGCTACGAAAAGACCAAAGCGCAACAGAGCAAGCACATCATCTCTGAACCCCCCTTCCTCAGGGAAAGATCCAAAGAGAAGCTTTTATAGGATGAAACACTCATTACAATATTTCAGCATCTAGACCAGAAGCGGCAAAGACCGGGCTTAGATGTTAAGCCTTACAAACCTGTAGTCTTCTCATGTACCCGCTGCTATATTTATACCTAGATGACATGTGTTGGCAGTTCATTGTTGTTTCATGCAGCAGGACACGTGTGTACTTAAACATCATTTTCAAACTAGGGAGTCCACTTACAATCCCAGCTCATTCTATCATTTTCATATAAAACTGCAGCTACGCCTTAAACATGGTAAAACCTGCACCACATACAGAAACACTAAACAAGCCGATTACATGAACAACAAACTGAGCAGGAGGACCCGTCTCACCTTGTCATCCTGAACGGCTGCCCTTGGAGAAGGAAGATGGGATCTGCGGTCAGGAGATGATTTGGGCCGAGGAGGTGGGGATGAAGAAGAGGGCTCGTCCTCCTCCACCTCCTCCAGCACCACAATACACACACGGCTAGCCCGCTCTGACCGCATCAGGAACAAACACTCACATACACTCCCACTCACTCACACACATAAAGACACAGAGTTCCTTCTCACATATGAGCACAATCCCATGTCGCAAAGGTCAGTAATAAATCCCATAAGAAGTGTTTTCCATGTAAACAAACAGCACACATCGTCATGTAAATCCAACAGCAAACGCAGCTCTGTCCTCTAGCTGTCAGTGTGCATTTTGCATGAATCCTCCTCTCCGAACCACACTCACACTTTCAGAGCGGCCGTATCGGAGACAGCAGGGAATTCCTCTGCGTAATGGTGGCGGTAAGAGGCATGCGGCAGAATGAGCTTGCGCTGCTTAGCAGCAAGCAGGAAGCTACATATTCTCACTGTTGCGCTGCAGCCAGAAAAGCACTCGCACACAGACCCTGTGATTATCGCAGCAGTAGCCAATGTATGTGTGTGCAAGCATCGCTCATTTCAGGCAGACTGCTGAAGCCAGCTTTTTCAAAGGAGAGGGACAGGAGGGGGAGGGCGAGGGGGGGGGAGTGGAAGAAAATGAAAGAGCGAGAGAGGCAGGTACCCAAAGCTGTTTGAAACACAAAGAAAGCTGGAGATGAATTAAGGTAAGAAGAATAGTGGGGGGTGAAAACTTGCCGAAAGCAAATAAACTGACATAAAAGGAAAGTTTAGAAGTAAAAGTATAAATAAAAATGAAAGAAAGCAGATTAACGAGAATTTGGGACAAATTGAGAACATATGTTATTAATGAACTAGGATCATATCATGTACTGGTTAAAGACATGTAAGTTTATATCTATGTGAGGTGTTAGTAAAAGTGGGGGTGTAATGCGTGTTTTACAGTACACAGCACAATAATTAGACTTTTTATTAATTTACAATTGAGACTATTTATCGGGCTGCACGGTGGCGAGGTGGTTAGCACTGCAGCCTCACAGCAAGCAGGTTGCCGGTTCGATCCCCGGTTCGGGTGGTGGCCTATCTATGTGGAGTTTGCATGTTCTCCCCGTGTTAGCGTGGGTTCTCACCGGGTTCTCCGGCTTCCTCCCA
>JBAMHX010000019.1:10218583-10229101 GCA_037177515.1 Pseudomugil tenellus
GTGTGTGTGTGTGTGTGTGTGTGTGTGTGTGTGTGTGTGTGTGTGTGTTATTGAGTGTGCTGTATATGTATGTGTGTGTCAAAGCACCCAGATTTCCCTGCTTCTCTACAGCTAATTTCAGCAATATGGATACATTCCTGTATTAATGAAGCACTGTGTAAGTTTCCACCTCAAAAAAAGTTTATTACTTGTTTGATGGCATAGTGACATTTGTTATGGACACCTTTATGAACATTTCGTGAGCTGTAGCTGATCAGCAGCATCCCGCAGTTAAGAAATCCGACTTCACAGTTAATTTTTTTCCAGCCTGCTGCAAAGTGTTGCGGCAGAGTTTTGATTTATGTACCCCATCACATGTTAGCAAGCAGATGTCTACATATTTTTGTAGATCTGAGGAAGACAGGAAAATAAAGACAGAAAAAAGCCCAAGATAAAAAAATAGTGCAGCTTTAATTTTCTACAGAAGAGATATTGGACATCTCTTTCAATTATTTAAAGAAATAATGGAAATCTTTTGTTACTTGTGTAAGCCCAGTTCACTGTGTATGGTAAGAGAAGTTTATTTGTAGTGCATAATTTACCCATAGAGTGATTTAAAGTGCCTTATAGAGACATTGAAACAGGAAATAAGATGCATAGAGAGTAGCATAAGACACTCACTTAAGGTGAGTGTAGCATAAGTGAGTGTCTCACTATGGGAGTGCTCCGGGTATGACCTAATCAGAAGCTCCTATTGCACTTTTCCAGCCAGGTTTGGCTTGGAGGCATGCTTGTCAGAGCAGGAGGGTAGAAACCCCCTACGGGCTGGGAGGTCATACAAAAAAGCAAGAAGGGTGGCCTTGTGAGGGCTCTATACTACTGTCAGCTCTAAATACTGACTCCTGAATCACATTTCAATGTGGGAATTCAGCGTGATTTGATGCAGCGGGTAACATTTGCTATAATAGTGTCAACAGACTAAGAGAAAAGGAGTTCTGGTGCTGTTTATAGTTCATGTCTGATTTGAGAGTTATTGTGAATTGTAACATTATTTGCTCTTGTTAGGGCAACTTGTTGACCAGAAAAAAACATTTAGTAAGTATGATTCATAGCTTACATTAGTGCTCTGATGCGATCTCCAGGTAAGATGCCCTTAACAGTAAATTCAAACCACTGTTTAACATGATTAGTATAGATTTCCTCATATCTGCTGTCCATGTCAGCAGAAATGAGGCCACTTAGACTTGCTACCTGAATAATGCCAGCAATAAACAAAACAACCTCCAGATTAAAGGTCTGACAGGCATACCACCACCCAGTCCTGGCTGAAAGAAAGCAGTAGGTCATTAAGTGTTCCTCATGGTGAGGCACCAAACTAATGAAAGAGAACCACCATGCACAGGTTTTTCTTCCAGATTTATCCATTTCTTCTTTACATTTTCTCTTTTAAATTTTCCTCAAATCATTGTTTTTCTTACAGGTTTTTAGAGGTTTCTTGCAGTCTATTCTCTCTTCTCGAAATATCACACATCATACAAACATAGCAATGTGCAAATGCTTCAAAACTGCGCGCCATCTTAAAAAGCAGCACCTTATCAAGAGGATTTAGTCTAATTAGTAACATGAGATGAAATACTGCTATTTCAGTTTGACAGACTTTTATCAGCAACAACAGGTGACTAAACAACTGTCAAAAGATGCGTAAAGGTCTGCACCAAGACAGCTGACAAATCAAACTAACAGGGTAGGGAATCGACCTGATTTAAGGTGAAATTGTAAATGAAAATACGACCTACTAACTCGGCGTAATAGCCATTATACGTGGCAAGAGTGCGGGTTGCTGTAACATAAGTGAAGCAAATGAGTTAGCTACTCTGATAACCTCAAAGCCTTACAGTTGTTCATATATCCATTACCACAAGCAGAAACACGAACTTTATTGGCCTAAAGTTCAAGAATTGCTATCCACTTTTAATCAGACTATATGTGATATGAGTTACACGCGCTTCAAATGTCAACTGGAACATTGTTTTCCAGCTACGGCTAGCTAGTTGGCTAACACGTTAGGTATTAGATGATTTTATGATATAAGCGATTCATTTTATATTCACATTGTACCTGTTACTACAAAGCAACTGTTACTGTTTCTAATAGCTAAATTAATATGTAACTAAAGTTTATACTAATGTATAATACTTGGTGTTAATTATGGAAATACAGTAATTACTCCAACAAACTGTTACATGTACAAAAATGGGCGCAGACAAGGTGACTTAAAGTTAGCAAACCAGATGTTAGCGTAATATAAAACCTTACCTGGTCTTGTATCTTCAACACAGCCATGTTCCCAAAAAACTAAATACGAAGACAGTAACTCACCCAGGAATTACTGTAAATAAACTAACTGTGGGGAGCAGAAAGAGAGCAGTCTGCGGCGGAGCCGCTTCCTCCCTTTCCTGTCAGGAATAAATTCACTTAATTGTGGGAAACACATCACAAACCGAAATGTTGCAGTCAACAAACTACTCTATCAGCTCACACCCTGCACAGAGGGACGGTCCATTCACCAGCATCACTTACACCAGTGGTTCTCAAACTGGGGGTCGGGACACCTACTGGGGTCGTGAGATCATTTCAGAGGGTCGGTAACTAATTGTTAAAAAATAAATTCAGATTTTTATCAGGGCTGTGCAAATTAAACGGATGACATAGAGATGAATCTGTTAAATTAATATACTTTTTATATATAAAGCTTAAAGCATAAACAACTAGAAAAGCACTTGAGGAGCACAGATCTCCGCCAAGCAAAGTGAATACCATTTGGAGGTGATCCTGTGACTTATATCCCAAATATATATATTCTTTTTTTTGTAATTATTCAAATTTTAATATTATGTAGGAGACCGTTATTCCTGTCAAGGACGGGGACACTGGTTTCTTTAGATTGAGAAGAATATAAATTTAATAATGAGGATAAAATAAGTCGAACAAACATTAAACATTAGAACAGGAAGGGACAAAACATTAAGACAGACATACAGACATGGTACAAGGTCATAACCCGGGGAGAATATTCGCCAGAGATCTGTGGATCCCACAGAAGTCTGGAGCTATTCTGCCCCCGTCAGATAGGGGAGCTTTGTTTAAAGACTTTGGTCACATGCATCAATCTGTTTCTAAACATTTCCCTGATGGAAGGACGCCAGCCTTGCTTCGGCTACAATAACCAAGGTCTCAGCAGATGGTTTACTAAAGGTCAGAATGACATCAGTTTAGGAGACTCATGATCGGACCTTTCAGCTAGACATTAATTAAAAGCAAGGTAATTAAGCTAATACATGAAATTCTTCTACAGTTATTACAATAATTACTACACATAACACTTTCCAAGTTACATAAGAGACCGCCAGCATCAACGCTCTCTCATCCATTGAACTTGTAGTTTCTGCTTGGATCTTGTTTGATGATACCACATTTGCGTCTTAAAGTTGCTGTTTATAACATTGGTTTTGCAGCACTCTTATACAATACAATCTAACAATTCCACATTCTGGTTTGGGTCTTTTTAAGGGACCCAAACCTACAAATAAAGGAAAAAGTTTCTACTTGAGAATAAATTAAATAAGAAGCCCCAACATGTGTTGTCTTCGGGGTCAAAAACCACTGATATGACTGTCTGCTCTGCCTACAGAATTAAATCTAGTAACTGTATCATCCATGAGATACAAGTTTATTATTGTGTAATCTGCTATGAAATATACACAGACATTCCTATTATATTAGATAGTGATAATCAATTGTTTTTTGTTTGTTTTTTTTTTGTTTTTGTTTTTTTACATTAACCAGTATAATGAGTAAATAAATGTCGACTCCTCTTACAAGTAACACCATTGTAACTGGATACATAATCTAAAGGGCTGATGCAGATAACAATAATAATATTCTGTATTAATGCAATTTTGGCACAATTATGAAGTCAAATATATCTGCTCATCTATTTTACTGTGCATATAAGGAGCTTTGTGTTTGCAGGAGAAATACTAAATTATTTTGAATAGAAAGCAGAGGGATCTGTAGCACAAGGAAATGTTCTTCAGGACATCCTCCAGACCAGTCAGCAACAGCGATGTTTATGAGAGACATAAATGTTTAGCTCCCATTTTGGTAAACCAAATGATCCAAATGAGTGATCCTCTTTGAAATGGGAATACTAGTAGCTTTTAAGTTGTAACTAACTCCAGCGCTCTCTTTGTAGGGATACCTAACCTGAACAGATGCGGGTTCATCAGGGCCAAATTTGAAATAATTGACACCAGTTTGTGCGGTCAAAACTAACTTTTTGTCAGATTTTGGTTCATCGATGCAAAATTTAAACTTATCAAGTTTTCACTCTTGGTCTGAAAAAACATTTTACTTTAATGTTGTGACGGCAAGATCGAAACAGTGTTCTAGTCTGCACTGATTCTGACGTGGGACTTTTGATGCTAAACAATTTTCGGTGATCTGAATCAAGACACAGATGTCATGTGACCGTTGCGTAATCATTATTTCAGCACAACCGTTATTCACCAGTCGTGCTGAAATGTCACAGGTGTTTTACCCGGCTTTAGAGTTAAAATTCAGTCACAAACAACTGAATGTGCAGCATTTTTTTTTTACCTCATCTCCAAAATTAAATGATTTTTAAAATTTCACAATATAAAAATAGTTATATTCATAATTGTTGCTCATGTGAGAGAATATTCTCTAATACAGGAGAGGTTTTGAGCAAATGATGAAACCATCTCAGCCTGAATGGGGTTTATAGACAGTCTTAATAAAAAAAAAAAAAAAACATTTTCAGAAAAATCGCTTATAAATATTGACTGGTTAAAATAAAATGTCCTTCCATACATATATTATAAAGTAACGCAGGAAGTTAGAGCAGACACAGCGGCCTGAGACAAATGAAAACATTCCAGTTTATTGAGGTGAATATTTTTTAAATAGTATTTTTGGCCACCAGATGTCCTTGTTGTATCGTGCTCCAAACTTTCCAAAGGATCGATTCTTTTATCGAGAACAGTTGGATCTCCCAAAAGTTACATTTTTCCGATCACTATTAAATACAAAAAAAAAAAAAAAAAAAAAAAAATGACTGAAATGTTTCAAACAACAAAATTATTATACATGTATGTGTTTTGCTCAGATGGACACATTGAATGTATATGAATATCTTTTTGTTTTATTTGTTTACTAAAATTGTTATTGTACATTTTTGGCAGGTGTGTAGTGAAATTTAGTTGGGTGAAACTAAACTCATGGCACTTTAGTCCAAACTAGAACAGTTTTGTCCTGTTAATGGGGCTCTTAAATGAAAAAAAAAAAAAAAAAAGAAAACATCTGCTGACTGTATACCTTATAAAACGAGGTGACAGCTAGGGGTATAATCCCAGAATACCCCCAATCCTCAAACACATATACAAATATAGAAACACTCAGATATATTGTTATTATGTGACACATCTTCAGGTCATAACTTTTCATTTACATTTCATTTGAGGTCGATCGGATGAAAAGTTTCAGAAATATAGTGAAAACAGCGCCCTGGTGGCCAACCTGAAAATAATAAATGGCTCAAAATCAGTTCATCCTCTCTATACCTATGCATATGCAGAACATGAAAACTCTAAATTGAATATTGTGCAAGTTACCGCGTTAACATGAAAGATCTGTGGCGGTCCAACCATAATATTCAGGCATATAATTATATTATTTCAAACTGAGCAAAAAATACTTGGTGTTGATTATACAATTCCCGTCAAATTCATTCAGCCTCCCATTAAATAAGGGGCAAAAAGTTGTCTATGAAACAAGCCTGAAATTAACAGTAATAGTCAATAAAGTAATAAATTAACATTTTGTAAGAATCATGACATTGATTTTTAATTGTAGTTTATTGTAAGGATAAAAAAAAACAAGCAAATATGATAACATAATGTCGCATAAATTAATATTTAGTCAAACAATCCTTTGAGGTATTTTCTGTACCCCTCAGTCAAACTTCTGTAACTGCTGACAGGTTTTGTCCCACTGCTCATCAGGAAAATGCTCTCATCTGTCTCAAAGTTTTTTTTTCTCTTTATTGTTAAAAAACGATCAAATTAAAAACATTATATCGCTAAATTATAATTCAGCACATTTTTATTTATTATTACTTTTTCAGTCTTCAGCTATTTGAGTGAGCAACGTAAATGTAGCCTTTTCTTTAATGGGAGGGTTTAGAGTTAAAATTCTTGTCTCTGGATAACCGTTACGTATGGGCACTCACTCCAATGTCTACTAAAACTCACTCGAGCAACCATGGTTTTCCTTCACCAACGCAGCATGTGCCATAAATGTAAAAATAAAATTTCATGTCAAAACACTAGGCACAAAGATAAACCCTTAGCAACCTATCCTCATGAAAAGCATGCAGACAATACCATCTCTGCAGATCATAAAAAAGGAAAGATTTTCAAGTGTGAAAAATGCTCTTTTTATTATGCAAACAAACAATAATTCACTTTGTTTCAGATCTGGCAGATGCGGGTCAACTGCATATGACTGTACTGACCTGAAAATGCGTCTCTGTAGATTATTTTGACTATACACCAAGAAATCTAGCTTAAGCTTTTATTGGTCTACAAAACTGTACAAGTCAATTTTAAAAATATACAAAGAATTATACAAGAATGAGTAACTTAACAAAATATCAAACAAAAACCTAAACTGTTACTCATTAGTTCTACTTGTGTTAGCACTTCTAGTAAAGTATCCCAGACCTTTAAGATTCCCCTCAATGCTGGGATCAAAAAAATATAATATACGGTAATGTAGCTTCAAATCAAATCATAACAGAAAAGACTTGAAAAGATACAAATTAACTGCAATGAGAAAGTAAACACAATGTTTTATGACTGACAAATATATATTTAAAAATACTGTTTAGCAGATTTTGATGATTCAGTCACTAAGTTTAATGATTTTATCAAGTAATGTCTAATATAACTTTGCAAGTGACACATGCTCTGTGCGCTCACTGCTCTTGGGTGGTCCCTTATGGGCTTTGCGAATCACAGAATCCACTGTTTAGTATAAGATGTTGCCTGACAGAGACCATTACATCTGTACAATTTCACCTATTTAGTCCCTTTGGTAGATGAAACCTCTTATGGCGTTTCAAACGGGAGTCACTGGAAAATTCTTTACCACATATCCCACATATGTTCCTTTTGTTGTGACTTTGTACATGCTGGACCAAACTCTCTCTATACCCCAAATGTTTGCCACAAATCCCACAAATACAGTTTTTATCGTGTGCGTGTGTACGGACATGTGTCCTCAGTGTGTACATGTAATGGAATTTTTTCCCACATGCTTTGCAGCAAAAACCCGACGTATACTCACGAGCAGGCAACTTTCTCGCTTTCTTTACATATGCATTTGTGGGGGTTAAAGATCTTTTAACAAGGTATTTCTTCTTTGGCTTTAAAGCTGAAGTCATTTGGGTCATGCTTGATTCCTCAGTCTTGCTGCAGCTTCCAGTCTCCTCAGCAGTGCTCCTTCCAGGGATATGCTGGTTTCCTTCAGCCAGCTCTGACTTTTCTATAAACCCAGTAACAGGCTTCCTATCCAGGGCCTGAGTTGAAAAACTAGGCAGAGAATTTCTTATGCAGATTTCACTTATGTCTTGGATGCAAGCATCTATACAGACTATGTTTAGCCCAGAGTCTTGGCCTTGATTTAGTTCAAAACCTTGGTCTCTCATTTGACTGTTACCATTTTGTATCAGGTCTTGCTGGTCATACTGCACCTGCAGATGTGTCTCTAGAATGACATAAATAAAAAAGATGAAAAAGCATTATAAGCAGATTACCAAAACACTTTCGAATAAATGACACAGCACTACCTTCATACCTTGTTCTGCATCATTTTTAACTGGAATAAACAGTGAAGCCTGATTTTCCTGTTGCTCCAAGTTGCTGATTTCCTGCTGACACCAACGTTCAGGAAACGAGGGTATTTCTGCTTTTAAGGCAGTGATAGGGGGCTGTGCAGTCTCTAGAGGAAAGACAGGAGCAATTGATCTCACTATGCAGACATAAAGTTGAATATAAAGGTCTAGCAGAGTTTCTGCTGTTTATTTTAGAAAAAGTGAATCACTCCACTTATGTGGACAACAATCTGTTGCAACTGAACATCAAACTTTATGCTGCTGTAATTATTCAAAATGAACGAATAAGCAATATGACTGCAACATTAGCGCCTTTAATTTGTAGAGTAAAACTATCAGGTGACTTTGTCCAAATGGTGTCGCATAAATTAGTAAACTGCATGTGCAACAGGAAGTAATCAACTAAAACTCAATGGCCTTTGTACTCTTGTACAAAGATGACAAACCTTAAACTTTAGTGTCGCAGAGCAACGTATTTAGTGTTAAACCATCAACGTTAAGCAGTTTCTATGCAAGTGTCCACAGTATCACTGTGAGGTTGAATCCAAATGATTTGTGAACAAGTGATCAGACATACTAACCTGTAACCCGGCTTGGCTGAACTAAGGCTATTTCTGTCAAGCAAGGGAAAAAAACAACAAAATAAATACACATAAAAAAGAAAGGTTAGAAAACAAAAGATTAGATCACTAAATATGGAAGTAAAATTAGTGTAAACATGCATTTAAAACTAAAATGGACATGACTGAACGTACTGTGCTGTTTTGACAGGTGCAACTCAAAGTTGCATCTCCGATAAATGATCTTTTTGCACAATGAGCAGTGCCAGTGACTTCTGTTCTGGATCTTCATTTTGCACATACACGGTATGACAAATTTAGCTGAAAAGAGAGGAAAATAAACAGCCTGTTAGCTAGAAGCAACATCCAACAGACTTCTGGAAGTATAGCGGTTTCATAGCTAAACAAGTTTCATTAGTGTACAGCGCTACATTGCAACACTTTGTGGTGCTACAAGTGTACAAAGCTTTGCACACAGCTCTAAATTATTGATCATTTTATGTAAAGCCCTTTTTGATTTGCATCTAGGGAAAGGTGCTCTATAAATAATCTTTAATTACATCATCTTACAAAAATGAACTTTGATTAGGATGGTTTCAAATGTTGCAAAATCACATCAAGCTTAAATTCCTCCGGAATTGAAGATTGGGATAAAATGAACCAATAGGTGAGAATGCAATAAAAAAAACGCACCAGGAAGTGAGCTAAAGCAAGACCAGCTGCCAGAACAAACAAACTACAAGAAGGAAAAAAAGAAAGAAAAAAAACAGAAAACTTACGTTTGCCATCCACAATAAAATGAATAGCTGGAAGGTAATGCCTTTTCACCAGGTGCTGCTCTGTTCCCTGCACTTTTTTTAGGCAGAATGGACAGTTGCCGTTCCCTGCAAGCTTCAGAAATTCATCCCGTGTGGTGAAAACACTTGGTAAAGCTGGGAAAAAAAGGAAAAATGAGGAATATAAAATGTAACCTATCTATTTCTGTACTGACGGGCTGCAGCCAATATTATATGATGTTTAACTGTAATAAAACAAATAAAAACTACGTAAATCACAGCAGAGACAAGTTTATCATCACAACTTTTCATGTTTTGTTGACAAATAATGCCTTTCACAGATATAAGGATTTAAACTTAAATGTGATTCCTACCCACAGAAGAGGAGACGATGGTTTGTCCAGTCTTCTGTTTGACTTGAGACGCTAACGTGTGTGTGCTTGTGGTAGAAGCTGCAGTACTGCTGGTGTCACTTTTTGCTGCAGAGGAAAGACAAGAACTTAACTTGCAGGAACTCAGATCTGGGAATATAAATATAAGAAAATAAGCAAATGAAACTATGACAATATTAAAAGATCACCGATATGTTTCAAAACCATCACAGTAAATGGAAGGATGGCCAGTTTTGGTCAAATCTGTGCCACTTCTTTTCCTTTTTATGTTTTATTGTTATTGACTTCTTCCTTTTTATAAGTACAGAGAACAAGTTAAACCACATTACCCAGTATAAACAAAGAATAAAAATTAAAAAATAACAGTAAGGGGGGTGGGGATTTAGAGATTTAGGCTGGTCCAGGGGTTCACAACTCTGGTCTTAGAAAGTCGCACTACAGCAAGTGTTGGAAGTTTCCCACAACTGTGGGGTTGATTTGCCATTTTAGGGGAACCTGCATCACCAGAAGTTCAGCAGCGGGTCTCATCTTTACAACCTCCATCTTCTTCATAAATTGTGATGGCCCTTTCATCTTTTATCTGAGTTGTTTACTCGGCTACAGCCGCCTCTCTAATGATTTACTCAAAAAAGGAAATTAACGAGCAATTTCCATCCTCCGTTTCCTTGTGCAGTGATAAACACGTCCCAGAAAACAGTGGGCTCTCTGCAGAAACTTCTCCACACAATGTGCTACTGGTTGATGCTTCTGCATAATTCAGGACAGCTTGGGCTTCATGTGGAAAGGGTTACTGGCTGCAGACATTGAAGTGAATGTGACAGATAAAAACATCTCTT
>JBAMHX010000019.1:10229201-10251349 GCA_037177515.1 Pseudomugil tenellus
TCCATAATGTTACGGCTCCTTTGCTTAAACAACATGCATTCAATTGATAGCGGCCAACAGAATACATTCATTTTTAACCTAGATTCAAATGAACGCACTACGAATAAAAGATAGTTGGAGTTTAAACTGATTAACTTTATTGTTTTGGGGTTTTTTTGTAAATATTCACTAATTTTTTATTTAATGCCTGCAATATGTTCCAAAAAGCTGGAACGGCATCAAGACTGGAAAAGTTGAGCAATGCTCATGAAAACATCTGTGTGTTAAAGGTTAAACAGGTGAGTATTACAGCTGGGTATAAAAAAAAAAGCATCTCCCGTCTTGCCCTATAAGCAAACATGGAGCAAAATTTACCACTTTGTGAACAACTCCATGAGCAAATTGTCCAACAGTTTTAGGAACAATGTATCTCAATGTAGAATTGCAAAGATTGTAGGGATTTCATCATACCCAGTTCATGATATCATTAAAAGATTCAGATAATCTGAAAAAATCTCTGCATGGAAGCGGCAAGGCTTAAAACCAACATGAAAGCCTATTTATGAGCAACCCCCAGAAGTGCAGCCAGCTTCTCTGGGCCTGAGCCAGTCTTAGATGGACTGACTCCAAATGGAAAGTGTGCAGTGGTCTGACGACCCCACACTTCAAATTGTGTTTTTTTTTTCTTTCTAAATTATGGATGTTTCCTCCAGGCCAAAGAAGAAAGGACTATACAGTCACAAGTTGTTATGGCAAAATCCAAAAGCCAATCTGTGATGGTATGGAGGTGTGTTTGTGCATAATCAGCTCATTTAATCAGGACCATACCAACCCACATCCAGCACATAATACAACAGTGTGGTTTCACATTAAAGCTAGCTTTCCTGAGGTCCAAACACATCTCCCTTTGGACATTTGTGATGCATTATGGAGCAGAAAATACAACAACAGAGAACCTGGACAGATGAGCAATTGAAGTTGTACATTAAGAAATAATGGAAAAGAATTCCACCTATAAAGCTTCAACAAATTAGTGTCCCTCAGTTCCACAAAACACTTATTAAAAGGTGATGTAACACAATGCTCCTGTGCAAGCTGCTTTGGAACATGTTGCTGATATCATATTCAAAGTGAATCATTTCAAAATAATAAAGTATATCAGTTTGAACATTTCATATTTTGTACTTGTAATGTATTCAGTGGAAAATGAAGGTAAAAAAAGGTATTTGCAAATCATTTCATTCTGTTTTTATGCTTTGCAGAACACCCCAACATCACTGGAATTGTGGTTGTAAATAACTAATGATGTATGTTTAAGCTGACAGCTTGTAGAGCCGCAGGTCTTCATCTATGCGGTTTCAAAACGTATGAGTATTTAATAATCTGTAGGTTTTAAATTCACAACGTGTACTAACATGCACCAAAACAAGATAAACATCAACAATAAACAGACGGAAACACATCTAAAACCTGAACTTGAATCAGTGTTAGGCAGCTTTTAACAATCTAAATCAGAGCTTACCAACTGTGGTGCTTGCAGTCTACCATCCTGCATGTTTTAATGTTTCCCCGCTGCAACACACCTACTTCAACTCCATTATCAGGCTGGTTAACAGAAGCTGACAAGCTGTTATGTTCAGAGCACCTTTTATTTGAATCCGGTGTGTTGCAGCAACATTAAACCCTGCAGGATTGTAGATCTCGAGGAGCAGAGTTGGTGACCCCTGACCTAAGTTATTTTTGCATTGGAACAACTTCTTTGCTTCTCGTGAGCCTATGGCAGTGAAACTGTTTATATTAGTGCAAGGTCTCCAAAGTCAGTCCTCGAATACCGCTGTATCCCTGTCCCAGCACACCTGGTTTACATTAAATGGATCCAACAGCCTATGAACTTGTGTATATGGACTGATTAATGTGAGTCAGGTGTGTTGGAGCCGGGGTACATGGAAAACCTGATGATTGTGGCATCCGTGGTTTAGTGTTTCATGCACATGTTTTTAAGACTCAGTGTAAATATGTGTCCATGCGCTATTCTTTCTTTAAACACCCCTTTGGTGTAAATTCCTATTATGATTACTACCAGTAATCATAGGTGAGGTCACCAGTAAGATACAGAGAATAATAAAACATCTTTCCCTTCAATTGAGCTTATTCTATTTAACCTGTCGGGGGTGGGAACTATGACACCGTGGTCAGTTCGTACTCCTAGTATGTCTTCTTTAATGCAATAAAATTCATACATGATGAATGATGGTAGTTTTTCATTTGACTTACTCCCGCTGCTGCGAAAATGGCTATATTAGCTGCTAACTTAGCAACTATAACTGAAGCAGGATTATAACAATAATTTGTAAAAATTGCTTTGTTTGGCAGGTCATTTAGTATTAGTTAAGGGGAGATTTATTAATGCCACGCAGTGAGGAAATGTTTGAAGCTGTGAAAATGTTTAAAAGGTCGCTAAGTGATTGTTATAGCAAAGACTCTGCTAGCTAAAGGGACTAAAGGGGTGTGTCCCCCTTAAACAAGACACGCGTTTCAGAGCTTCTTTAGGATCTTCTATAACCCCATCAGTTTTGTGGCTGGTTTTCTACTATAACTAAGAATAGAAATTTCGAAGGTTTTTCTGATAAGCAAACCTTTTTTCTCCTGTGACTTTGTTTTGAGGATGATGTCCAACACAGAGCGATGGCGCCCATTCTCTTCCTTCAGACGGGAAACCTCTTTCTCGTAATTATTTAATGTTTTTGAGATGGCGACTAATATTTCAGATGTAGCTGCATGCAGCCGGTCGGAGACAAATATCTTCAGTTCTTCTATTTCACTCATTTTTAGCCAACTTGTCCAAACAATGTGCACACCTCAGGATACAGAGAGAGAAGAGATCGGATTGTCGTAAACTAGATTTCCGGTTTGAGGTCTTTAAAAATAAATCTCTTCCCAAACTACTAAACTTAGCACAAAGAGTAAATTAATTTATTCGTGTTTTGTATTTTGTTATTATTGTGGTGCGTGTGTGTATATGTGTGTGTGTTTGTATGTTTTGTAGCTTTACTTCTGGGCAATAAAGTTTATACCTTTGGAAGCACGTTTATGCTGGAATTTAGGTGTCTGAGTCGTGCCTGATTAGCAGCACTTGTGACTGGACCAGAGACTGTATATATAAAAGGATGTGGACCCTTCTTGTGATCTTAATTTCTTAACTTCCCTGCGGGATAGATAAAAAAAAAAGTCTCTCATTCAATTTAATTTTCATTCAGCTGCCAGTTGGGATTGTGGGGTCAATGTGTGGGGACCTTGCAAAGAACTCTGTGGTGATTACTCCAGGAATGGGATAACAGATGGAGGCAGTGTCATGGTGTGGGATGACAGTCATCACTATCTAATAAAATATCTAGATAAGACTTTGCAGCTGTGATGTACTAGGGACCTGTCATGGTGTACCCTGCCTCTTGCCTGCTAACTCCTGGGACATGCTGTAGCTTCCCTTTGACCCTGAATTAGATGAGGCACTTTAAAAATGAATGGCTTTGTAGCTTTTGACAGTTCTGTCTCTACAGTCTGGGACTAAACTATACAAAAACACTCACCCCACAGAGCTGTGTTTATCTATGAATTTGAGATTGTAGAGGACTGAATGGGCTGTCTACAGATGTGAATTCAATGGGATGCCATTCCACAGCAGTATGACCAAGCTGGTTACCAGAATTAGGAAGAGATGCCAGGCCAGGATATTACCTTAAAAGGTAACATTTAAGTGGAAAAAAACAAAACATTTTTCCAATGGTATAAGATAGATTTTTTAAATGTGAATTTGATTTTCTTTAAAATACTTTATAAAAAAAAATCACAAAATTAATTGAAACAAGCATAACGTTCTCAATAAATTCTTTATTTGTAGTTTAAAAATGATAATAAGAATGGGAAATTAAGCATTGTCAAATTATTGAAAAATTATAAACTATAAAAGTAAAAAACTGTTTAAATGCTGTCAAGTTATTTAGTGAAAATGACGACACGATTAAAAACAGGCAAGTAGACTGCAGGGTCATCCTATATGTCGATGATGACATTATTTACCCAAAAACAATCTTTCAGTGAGACAGGTTTGATTAAGTGTACTGCAAGAGTAAATGTTCTCAGTAAACCATTGTGAGGCTTTCTCTATAATTTTGAAAGGAAAAAAAAAGAAGAAACTGATGTCAGTCTGAGTACACATCACACAACATATCTTCTGTGTCTCTTGTCATCATCTTCTGCATGAGGATGAGGAGGGGTCACAGCTGTATCCATACTGACAGCAGTGCTGACCATCTGCACAACACTGGCCCTGAAACAGGTCACTGTGTTAAATAAAACACTAATATATCATCCCACTAAAAAGAAATAAGCACATTCATTTCTAGACTTATGACTAAAGTCTAGATCATTATTGCATTTGTTTGAAACCAACTTCTCCTCCACCAGAGTTACTCATCTGAAAACATGTAAAAATGATTTATCTCCAAGTCTAAAATGATTAAACAAGTGGATGAAAAGAACAATACATACCAGTGGGTAAGGACAGCAGACCCACTCATTCTTGGTTCCCTTGCAACAGCTTGACCCACCGGGGCAGTAAAAATCGTCATCACAGCGAATGACTCCATGTTTAGCAGAGTTGTCACTGGCTGTAGTGAGAGCTGCCATAGGGGTCTGTGAAAATGAAAGTGACACGTAAAATATAATTTTCCTGCTTTTATATGAATATTCAGACATCAGTCAATATCAGTACATCGAAACCTGCAGATTCATTTTCTCTTTGGCTACGTAAGGGCCACAGAAACAACATTGTAGATAAAACACTGTCTACCAGTGATGTAATGCTTGCTTATGTGCATAAAACATTTATTCGGAGCTGTGTTTCAGACCATATGTTGACCTTAAGTTAAATACATTCCTGTGCGATATTTTTACTCAGTTTCACTAAACAAATAATCACTAACTATGCTGAATAGCAAAAACACACATAGCAAAGAAAAGCAGAAATAGTGGTTTTGCTTGCTTGCATTAATGTGGAAATCCTTATTGAATTCATTTATTGCTAAAAACCATCAAAATCTGCAAAGTAATTTCTGCTAACACCTCCGAAATGTAACATCTGTGTTGTATCTCCTACCTCCTGCTCGCTTCTTTTGTCCTCTACAGTTGAAATGAGAGAGGCAGGGACTGAAGTCAGAGCTTGTTTGGGGGTGAATGGATACGTCAGCCCACTTCTCACACAGTGGGTGTAAGTAAAGTCGCAGTCATAACCATACGGGCAGCAGTGGTAGCCATCCAGACAGCATCTCCCCTGCAAAATATGCACGATATACAATTTAATAATCTTTGCAGCAAGATACCACTATCCATGTGTCATTACACGTGTCTTATTACGCAAGAGTAGGCAGGTGTACTTACGGGAGAGTAGGGGCAACAGAACCAGGCACCTTTTGGGTGTCTGCAGCAAGTGGTACCATCAGGACACACATAATAGTTGTCACAGTGGACAACAGAACTTTTAGATTCTGGGACGTTGTTGCTTTCAAGCTTCTGCAAGGGGGTTAGAGATAGGTCAAGGCTGCTGGGTTCCTCTGCAGCCTCCTTGTTCACCATGGGTATGTTCATCCAAGGCTGGTTTACTTTCTCACACATGTGCGTTGCCAGGTTACAGCGATATCCTGAGGGGCAGCAGTGGGCCAGGTCAGCGCAGCAAACAGCCTGCAGAGAATCAGAGAGTCTGGCACCAAGTTTCAAAAGTCACACATCCAGTTCTGAACGAGTAATGTTAGCATATTACTTGCCTTTGGATATGGACAGCAGCTATATCCATGCCTGGTCAAGCAGCAGGTGGAGAGGTCGGAGCAGACATTCCCATCAGGACATCTGATGGAAAACACAACTCCGCACATGCACACTCCAACGTACAACCACAGAGCGAGCCTCAGCATCTTAAAGACAAAATATTAGAGTAGATTTTTTTTTTTTTATTCCCAATATAGAACTGAAATGTTTTCGACTTGCAAAACTGCAGGTGTTTCTAAGTTTTTGTAGTAATTGCTTGTGATTCAGATCTGGAACTTTCACTCTTCTTTGTTCGCTTCCTTGCTGAAAGTTTTAGTTTCGTTTCAGCTTATCTCAAAATTCCATCACAAACTTACAGTCCTTAAAGTAAATCTACGTTGCGGTTACTTGTTCAAGCAGATATGCCAAACAAAAGATTTCAGATAGTTTTATCGTGTCTTACCTTGTGCAATGAAATGATTTAGCAGCTTCCTGTCACAAGCCTCACACTTCCCCACTTCTGAATAATGCGCATCGTTCTTTATAGAAGAGGTAAGACACTCCCACACATAACTCTATGGAAGATAAACCACACCACTGTATCCCATGACTGTGTGATTGTGAAAGACAGGGTTTTTTTCTCATGAAGCTTACTGGAACTACACAAGTTCATACAATACATTATTTTTTAAAAGGAGAGTTTTAAACCACACAACACACACAATCACAAACAGATAGCTCAAAGTTACACATTACATTTTTATGGACTAACCTTTGATACCTTCTTTTCTATTATTCATCACATGATCATACTAGAAAGTCACATGCAAAAAACAATGCTTCACCTGCACACTAAATGTATTCAATCTATGATTTTAGTTTCATTTATGAAAACATCACTCACCCAATCTTTCTGTCTAATAAATTTATCAAATGAACAGCAACTAATGTAAATAGAAATTAAATTGTATATATGTATTAACTACACAAACATGTTTATATCAAAATTTTTTTTTAGAGAATTTTAATTCTCTCCATATTTTTATATCTTTAGCATTAGAAATGCACAGATATATATAAAAAAGCTGTTTCAACATTTAATTAGTTTATGCAATTATTTCTGTTAAATATTCTGTCTAAATTATTTACAAACCTTTACATTTGGTCATTTAAACATCACAATGAATGAAAACAGTTTTGTCTGATTTACATCAACCCAACAATTCATGTCTATCTATAAATAAAGAAATCATTTAATGAGAAAAATACATTACATACATTTACATTACATACATTTACATTACTTTTATTTTCCAAAGGTGAAATATTTTAGTGACCACTCAAAATGCTCTTCTCACCTGCATTTTTAATTGATACTTCATCAAATTCCAACGTACATGTTCATGTACAGATAAACCAGAACTGTAACTAATGGTAACTGATCATTTCCAAGCAATTCAATGTTTATAATTTGGTACTTTTGCTTTAGATTTGAGTATAAAACTAATGATATTTTTGCATTTGTGATTTGTTTTACTGATAGAAATGAAGTCTTGTGTCTAGATAAGTGAAATGACACCATTAACTACAGTAGTATTTAACTGACAAAAATATGTAAATTTATATGTGTACATGTCTTAAACTTTTCATTTAAATACCAATGTACCATTATTTGTATTATAATGTGTCTTTTCAGTTATTTTGCTGCTGTTTTACCTCCACAAATTATTAAAATGTTCGGATTCTGCAAATATCTATAAAAATTCAAATGCATTTCTGAAAACGTTTAAACTGTTGGATCAAGTTTATTGTATTTATTTGTTTTTTTATTTATGGCTTTAAGACTCAACTGAAATGCTTGTTAAGAACAGTTTTGTGATTATTTGCAATATGTAAACATTTTTAAATCTGCAATATTTTTGGCTTTTTTTCATTGTATAAACATTTTATGGTCTTTATAATGCATTGTGTAGTGTTGCTTTACCTGCACATGAACTATGAAAGTAAACTAGCTTATCTACAATCCTGCATGTTTACATAAGGTGCTATGGTGGCGCTATGCTAATAAAATTGAATGTTCATTAGCAAATAGACTGTCAAATAAACAGCCTGTGGATTTGTAAATGGACCAAACTAAAGTGCTCCACTAAAGATTGCTTTGGTTTAGATTCTGGTATAGTATAAGTCATACCTCTTTTTAACTTTGGATGCCACAATCTTTTGCACAGAACCATACTTTTATTATTTAATGTAATATGTAAAAGTTTAGGCAGCAGTTCAACTTGCAAACTTCAGTGTTGGATGTAAATTATTATATACAGAAGCCACAGACCTACTAACTACTACTGCTGAAATCTTACAACTATTAAATCAGGTGAATAAAAGTTTACTGGGTAAATAATTATACTAACAGCTGCTGAACAGCATTATTTCTGACTGGTTTCTGCAACTTCTCAGTGACACCCACAGAAAATAAACCAAGCTTTTCATCATACTTTTAGTAAGTTTATGTTCTTAAAATGCACTGAGCTGCTGAAATATGATTGGCTTATCAGCTATATGTATTAAAAGCTAATTAAACTGGTATAAATATGACAGTAGCTGGTATGTGCATCAAAAGGACACTAAAAATAAATTACATTAAAGAAAAAAAGTTTGATTTGAAGTTCTGTCGACATAACAGCAACCAAGTTTAAAACAATACTTTATTCATGAATTCCTACTGTGTATGCATTTACACTGGAGTGTAGTATCTCATCTAACAAAACATTTCTTTCTTGTACTCATGTTAACTATATAGCCAACATGTCTTTTAACAAATCCAACTTCAATATGAGGCTGGTGAGACAACTGGGTACATGCAAGACACAGGCAGTAGCGTAACAGCCTTGTGTAGCTATGGAAGATGTTGGGTACAAAAGTGGAGGACTGGAACTCCCAGAGGGTCGGTATGCAGAAGGTGGCAGTGAGTGCCAGGTGTACTGTAGTGTCCAAGATGACAGAAATAAAAATAAATAAAAAAAACATTCAAAACTCAGTCCTGTTTTTGAGCGTAACTCAAAAAATTATCTACAAAAGCATGGTGTTAAAAAAAAACCCAGAAGCGTTGTGCTGGTACTGGTGCCACCATGGCGCCTCCCACATCCTCACTTTAAGCACAGTATCCCAGCATTCCCAGTCTGTTTGTTCCCCTTGTCCAAGCGCGATCACCCATCTGGAGGGGAGGTTTTTGGTGGTCAAAGGCAAAAAATGAAACTACTGAAATGTCAGGAGAGCAAGAGCCGCATAAATACGGCTGCTAGTCGAGGTCAGAGTCCGACAGAGATGCTGCCTTCTTTTTCTTTTTTCTGCCATGCTTCTTGTGCTTCTTTTTCCTCTTCTTCTTGGATTTATCCTGAAAAGATGTTTATAATTAAGAAGTCATATTTTGCATGTACAGGTGCATCAATAATGTTTTAGCAGCTAGATTATAAAAAGCATCTGATTGTAAAGAACACATTATTACAACGTTGTGCTACTGTTGTACATGGTTATTTAAAACAGGAAACTCACTGTGACTTTTTCCTTCTCCTCACTACTTCTTTTTTTCTTCTTTGCTTCAGCCTGTAGGAGTGAAGAGTTCAAATGTTATGGGAAAGAGGGAAGTATTTAGTCAAAACACACCAAACAGTCCATTGTTACAGTTCCTGTTTCACAACAGCGGGGTTTTTACAAGCACTCTTAATATTAACTACATTTAAATCATTTATCATCATCAAGTATACCGCTCGGCCCATAAGATCATCATAAAATAAGCTTTATTACGAGAAAAAAGACGCTTTTAGTTACAAATGAGAAATAAACTGAATGTTTTAAGGCCACTTGCATGTGTCATGCCTTGCCTCTGACACACTCCAGCTCCGGATATCATCAGCCCAAATCACGTCACCTGCCACCAGACTCATCAGCCGGATCACCTGCACCTGATCCTCATTCCCTCACTCCCTTATAGTCCTCGGCTCACCATTCATCCCTTGTTGGACATTGTTGTTACTCGCAGCCTTTTCCTGTCCTCAGCTCCTTTACCCGTTTTCCCCATTCCCTGGTTCCGACTCATCTCCCTGCCTACCTTTCCTTTCTACCTCGGCTCGACTCCCTGGCTCTGACTATAGACTGTCTCTCGGTTTCTGCTCTGCTCCCGACCTCGGCGATGGACTGGTTAAGGATACCCAACCAGGATTTACTCCAATTCTAGATACATTTTGTCTTAAATAAACATTGTCTACTGAGTTTCATTCCGTCTCGGGGCTTCCACATGTTACAGCACGGAGGACCAGAAGGCTCTAGGGGAAAGTAATTCTGAATATCAGAAAACATTTTATTATTAAATAATAATAATATAAATTTCAAAATTTTAAATTCAACAAATTAAAAAGATTCATTTGGTGTGTTGTAATTACTCGTTATTAAATATTATCACTATCATTAAAAAATATATTTTTAAGTGCATTTTCCAATAGAAGAAATAAACGACAATTCCTAAATGTGGTCATGAAATACATTTTCCTTTCTTGTATTTAAAAGTAAATATTACATTTTTTTTCCCTTCTGAATTTTACAACCCTTTCTCTTCATGATTTTCCCTCCATTTAGCTTTTGCACGACTGTTTAGGGCAGTGAAAACTATGTTGAACCAATTAGACCTGCTCCTTGGATGTAACCAGCTCTCTCATTGGATAAACAGCCACACTGCCGTTCTGTCTCATCTCTCATTTCTCGCAGCTCCACTTCATCAAACTTGAGAAACTCATATCATGTATGCTGGATAGATCTTTCATACATGTGACTCATCTGTAACAATTTCTGTAAAATATCCGCATGTCGGCATTTGTCAGTGATCCGTTACTGGCATCACTGGTCTAAATCACTCAGGGTGCCTGACACAGGACGTTTTGCGAGCCCTGCAGCTTACTTCCCATTAATGAATTTTCTAAAACAAGGTTTCTACCTCTTCCCCATCCGAATCAACCGATGACTCTGAGGATGAATCCCTGTGACTTCTCTCCACCTTTCGTTTTCTTCTGCGTCCCTTTTCATCCTGATGGACACATGATTTACAGCAAATTTAACAGATTTACCGTTTTATATATGAGTTACTAAGTGATGATAAATCACCTTTTCTTTGTCTCCCTCTTCCTTGATTCGCTTCCTTTTCTACATTAAAAAGAAAAAGAAAAAAAAAACACATTTACTGCTATGTTCTGTTTTTTTTTTTTTATTTATTTTATTAAAGTAAAGAAGCATCTTTAGAAGGGATGCACGATATATCGTGCCATTATCGGCAGATATTTGTCTTTTTTTCACAGATACCTTTGTAGATAAGCCGTACATCTGTTACTGAATTTTCACTTTATTTGAATGACTATGATTTGAAGTGATTTTTGTGCTATGACATGAAAGAAATGAATATTTGAAGAACCAAAACTGTTTGTTTAGTGTTACAGATACGCCAGAGCTTCTTAAATATCAGTTTTCGATCACTGCATCCAGCACAAACTGCAGATTATAATAAACAAAAAATATCGGTAAATTATCGGTTATCAGTCATGACGGGTAGAAAAATATCGGTTATCTGTATCTGATGAAATTTTTCATATTGTGCATCACTAATCTTTAGAAAAAGAAAAACCTTGCTTTCAGGATCCGACTCTTCCTCTGAACTATCAGATGCTCTTCTAGCTGATGACTTCTTTCGCTTCTTCTTTTTCTTCATGCTTTTCTTCTCATCCTGGCGGAGTAGAAAAAAGAAATTCACCATTTCAGTTAACAAAACTAGAGGATGAAAAGTACTTAATGCTGATTTGCAGGGGATCTAAATGTTTTTCATGGCTCAGTTGAAGTTAGTTTTATTTCTACGCAGGACAAGCCAAATATCAGATATTCATTATACAAGATCTCATTAAGAAGGAACTCAGAACTTATGCAACATATGGATGATTTGACCTTTCCAGCATTTTTTTATAAAGGTGCACCAAACCTAAAGGTTAAGTCACAAATAGATTTTACTTCATGTCTCCAGTTTTGAGATTAGAAGGAAATAAAAGTACGGGAGGATGTTGTTTCATGACGCTATGCTCCCATCAAATTTACCTGGTGCAGTGCTGAGAATTGTTTGTTTCGCTTTTTCGCTTTCGTCCATGTGTCTGCTTGGCGTTTAAAGTACATTTAATTGGAACGGACTATGAATACCACAGTGAAAAAATAATCACGAGTGGGATTAGAGGCGACATCTGGACGCTCCAGCTCCTAAAGCATTAATGATACACCCTGATTTTCCCTCTTGCACCGACTTACCTCGTCTTCCGACCCCGAGGAGGAACTGCTGGAGGAATCAGAACTCGATGAGGAGGAGGAAGATGAAGAATGCTTGACCAAAACACAGTGAAACCATTTTTCATTAGACTTAATGTTGTATTCGTTGTTGAACTTTGACATTTACAGAATTCAATAAGGCAAAATGCTTTTGTAAGCTTTGCACACAGTGTGTGTGTGTGTGTGTGTTAAGACAGCTGTCCATCAGAGTATTGGAGGTCTCTCCTCACCCTGCTAGATTTCTTCTTCTCTTTCTTCTTTTTCTAGACACAAGTGCAGAGCAAAGGGAAGCTTCACTAAGTAAACATGAGATTTAATACAGAGAATTCATGTTCAATCTCTTGTATACTGTACCTCCTTTTTGTCTTTCTTCTCCTCCTTTTCTTTGTCCATGGGTCTTTTGTCTCTGTCTTTGTCACCTAGCAATCGTTCTCTGTTTCTTGCCAGCTCTTTCTTCCACCTCTGAAAGCAGCATTAAAAGGAAATGTGTAACAACTGGCTGTTTCAAACCATTTGGCTGAATTTACCTGACTAAATTAGCTAAAACATGCATCCCACATCTGTGTTTCAGTGTGTCAGCATGAACAAAAACATCACAACAACCTTCTGTCTCATCCCGTGGGTACATTTTGATCTGGTGGAATCATTTAATAGGTCAACACAAGAAGTGATACCTCATTCATTTTGTCCTCAAAGTCAGCCAGGGCTCGGGAGCCTTTTTTCTTCTTCTCCAGCTGCTCCTTTAGCTCCTCCCTATCAATGACACAAAAATGTCACTTGCTACTCTGGGAGAAAGTAAAGCTGTCCAGAGACATGCATGTGTAGATTTATTCTATTCATAAAATCAGGCAGATATTTCACTTGTTTGGTTTGGGTGTCTGATTTTAAAAGAACCAATTGTGAGTTTTTATATGAGAGAACTTCAAATTAATAACAATAATAGAATATGGAAAATGAAACAATCACAGGTGTAAAAGGTCGGCAAACTCTCAAAAGCCATTCGTAAGTTGCTTTTTAGAGACAATTTTACAATCTGCAATATAATCAGAAGCTGTCTGCTGACAGAAGAGAAAAACCCCACCCCCACCCCTCGTGCCTTTTCTTGGCAGAAGGATGACAGGATGACCAATAAACATAAAGCAAAAGGATTCTGCAATGATGCTGATGAATTTATTCTGTGTCATTTAAAACATATGCATCAATTAAAAGCCAGTTTATTTCTTAACAACAGATCATGAGACACTGCATCTAAACTGACTGGATTTCACTGAGGGAAAACTTTTACTTTAAAAAGACCTTCTTATTTCAGGGTATATTAGTTACAACTCAGAAATAATAGAATTGGATTAAAAGCATCCAGAGATAAGTATCTCGGGGTCTTGTTCATGAGTGAGGGGAGGATGGACAGGTGGATCGCTGCGGCGCCTGCAGTAAAACAGACTCTGTACTGGTCGGTTGTGATGAAGAAGGAGCTGAAGCAGAAGGCGAAGATTTAGATTTACCAGTGGATCCATCTTCCTACCTTTACCTATTGTCACGAGTTGTGGGTAGTGATCGAAAAAATTATATCTCAAATACATGCTGCTGAAAGAAGTTTCCTCCGCAGGGTGGCCTGGAAATGGCTCTGGATCGCCCAAATGAGTAACAAATGTGGGGAGAGGGAAGTCTACGCTTCCAGTTTTGCCTGCTACCAAGGCAACCCGACCCCAAATAAACATCAAAAAATGGATGGATGGATAAATACGCCCTTTTAATCAGTCTTTTATTGCCATTGTAATAATGTAGTTTTGAAATACCAAAAGTGCATATCTGTTCTCACCATGTTGGTCGAGGTCTGCTTAAATAATCCTGTATGGTTGGTCCAGAACTCTGCACTGGCCCCCTGGCTCGAGCAGCTGCAATGGGGTTGATGTAGGCCTCAAAGACCACACACAGACATATTTATGTTTATGTATTTTCATAAATATCATTATATATATATTAAAATGCACATAAATGTTTTCATTCACTAGCATCAAAGCATACATTTAAACACTAATCCCACCAAACACCCTGGAAAACAGACTCCTCACCAACCCTGAATACTTTTTCTAACACGAATATTGTGCTTAACTGTGTTTGGGCTTCTTAAATGTACTTAAGTAACAACAATACAAACATACCAAACAAAAACGCAACTCTGTTTACCTTAAAGAACAAAAATAATCTACTTACAGAGTATAAATAGTAGGGTACGTGCAGCGAGTTTGGTACAACGCTCATGTTAGTCTTAGCAATGGTCAGCTACCATTTATCACTAGTTATATCTACTAGAAAGGGATCGGGGATCGCGTCCAACTCACAAGTATCATCAGCAAAACTGTCGCAAAAAGGTGAATAAGCATCAACGTCAAATAACCATCCCAAACATTCAGATGATAATGTTTAGAGCTGACGTTATCGCTCACTGCATAACATAAATCCACTCATTTCGGAACAGTAGTAATAAAATAAAAACAGGAAAAATGAGAGAATAAAGCAGATAAACCCGGACAGATGTGTGTGAAACCAGCATAACACGTACTCTGACTTGCCACGCATCAACATAGGCCTTTTATCAGAGCAGATGCACATATATGCTAACTGATGCTAATCGCTAAGCTGCGCGTGTTTAATTTTATGCATTTCTTTCACTTGAATGTATCACCACTCACCACTCGATTGTCTCTCTTGCCCATATCGAGTCAGTGATGGGAAGAAAAGTCCACCAGAGAGAACAAGCATTTGTATTACCTTACTAGCATTGGGCTAACACATTTTGCTTCTTGCTTTTCTTCGGTTACACAGCCTGCAAAACTCTCCCCAGTGACACATTACTGCCCCCTTCTGGACACAGTTTACACAGACGAGCTAAAAAATGAATAGTTAAAATTTATTAAGAGACCTTTACCAATCTTTTCTAAACTATGAATTATGTTTTTTTTTAATGTGTACTAAACAGAAAACATGGTCTTGAACATCATTCAAGTATCCTACAATATTGTCATGAACATTTGCACAAAGTAAAATAAATATATAATGACTGACATGTGGTATAAATACATTTTGAAATTAAATAACCTAGTAACAGCAAGTTTTTTTGCCTTACAATTCAGGAAATAGTTTGATTTAATTAATAGTGCCATCACTCACAACTGATGCATAGTTATTAAATAAACTAAAATAAAATCCACTTTACTTATGGCTGCAGTTGGTCCAGATTACTGCAGCACATATTACTTGCTTCCCTTCTCTGGCTCCTCTTACATGTTAGGATAAAAGCCAAGCTTCTATTTAAGCTTTCATTGAAATAAAATCCGATTCATAGAAGAGTCCACAACAACATTAATAAAAAGCTGCTTTTTATTCAGCTGGTGCAACACAATAATATGATACCAATGCATCCATACATGTGTATGTCAATCAAGAGTGATATGATGGATCGAGCCGTGCAGGTTTCAAAACAGTCGCACAGCTGTAATGAGACTGAAATGTGTTACACACTGGTTAAATCATAAAAGCATACAGCGATTGCATTAACTGTAGACACTAAAGCAGTCATTTTAATTGTAAACCACTATTTCTAAAGTATTTGTAGCTTTCACGGTTTTTGATGCAGCATTTACACCAGAGACTTAACAAAAAGAAAATTCAAACAGTGTTTAGTTAAGCAGACAATTACACATGTATTTCAGTTGCATTTGCCTCCCAGCAATTTCTAATTGCTGGTAACAACAGTCTATAGAGGAATTACTTTCAAACAGTAATGACTACAGTAACATATGTGATAAATAGTTATGACGGACAACGGAAAAAAGATACCATAATGATAGAGTCTGATAGAAAACCTGAAGGAGATGCAATATGGTCATTTAGTAGCCCAGAGATGTGCAAACTGTGCCCGAGAGGTTTGGACGTCCAGAAAACAAAACCTGAGAAGTCAAAGAATGAGTTTGTATATGTGTGAGTGCTAATAGCACCATCTGATAAGAAAGCGTCAACCAGTGTTAAAATGTTACTGTTCTGCAAGAACTACAACATAAAAAAATACAACTCTGCATAACTTGCCTTTTTTGCTGGTAAAAAAATAAACAAAACAAAAAAAAAAACTGCAAGACAACGGCAAATTAAATGTAAAATAGAGCAAAAACCTGAAAAAGAAATAACTGTAAATCATTGCATTATCAAAACTTGTAAAATTCGTAGCCACGCTGAATCCACAATAACTGAAATATAATAAATCCCCCACTGAACCCACCTGACATTTTCAGAAGATAAAAATACTTTCGTCATACAACTTTCCACTGACCTTCTACTCTACGTTTAATCGCTTTCATGACATCTCTATGTGCTGACATGCACCTTTTCAAAAGTTTTCTATCATTACAGCTAGCACAACACACTGTACAGTACCAATGCCTAGCCTTTATACATTCCTTACATACACAAACTCTACACTCTACAGAGTTGGTGCATTTGGAGTGAGAATAACATATGCCCCAGCATCTTAAAAGAGAGAGAGAGAAAAAAAGATCAAGTAACAAGTATATAAGACTCAATAAAATTAAAATTAAATACAGATTATTGGTGACAATACTTTGCCAAACGTTTTCATGTTGAATAGTGCTGGTGGGACTCTCCACCTACTGCAAGCCTGTGCATTATGGTATCATTCAGAATGTAAATAAATTGTTCAGATTTTTTTCAGCATTGATATCAGCCCATTTTGGTGAATTCTTTTAAGTGCAGCAACCATTAGAATCCCGCTACTGGCTGATCTGCAGTTACTCTCAATAACCACAAGGTGGCAGCAATGTTACAGGTAAAACTGGAAGGATGAGAACATGGCAGTGAGTGGCTGGCTTGTGATTCCTTGTAATGTTTAAGTGAGTTCATAGGTACATCAGCGTGCTTATGTGGCAGTGAACAGTCAAAATGCTGCAGGACTGTAAATGGGTGTCTGCGGATTCCCATGGAAAGCATAAAGGCAGGTAAGATCCAAGCTGTCCAGCTGGGCTCTTGTTCTGTAAAGTCCAGAAGAGTCTTGCAAGGCTAAACACTGGTCATAAAGAGGCTTTTCTTGGCCTCATCAGTTTGTCTGCGAACTCGACTACAAGTAAATCAGAGATGCAGGCATCTTTGCATTGTTACATACAATTATCAACAATTCACACCCTAAAAGCAGCAATTACAATCCATCGGTAAATGGAAGAGGAGGGCAGCTGTTGTGCACAGTTTAGGACGATGATCGTGCCTCACACCACGTTTTCCGTCTCTTTTTCAGAGTACTTTCTAAGTCTTTGTAGGTCGACCATAAAAATAATTAGCTTTCTCAAGTCTATTACAAGTTTTGAGTTAATATACAACATGAAACCATGGTAACTTGAGCTTTTGGACACTGATTATCAGAAAAAATGCCAAAGAGCAAACATCAAATGCACCTACATGACAATGCAAATCTCATGCCTCTTAGACCACAACTTCATCACCCGACACAATTCATTTGTCAAATCAGTAGGTTGTTTCCTCGTTTAAATGAATATCTGCATAAATAAACCCAGGATATCCACAAACTCCAAACTTTGAGGCACAAAATCTAACAGCTGGATTGGAGAAGCCAGGGAAAGTAAAGTCAATTCAACAGGATCCAGAGAAAGTACTGTTTATATTGGACCCAAATTTTTCCAAGAATGGCAGCAATCAGCAAATGTAGCCCCTCTTCAAAAGAAAGCAATCAAGTGTGGGAGGAAGGACATGAAAATCGTTGCTTAGTCATGCACTTTAACAGCCTGACTGGAAATTATTTGAGCCTTTTTTAACCCCTAGTGTTTTAGTGGGCTATAGGAAGCCCCTTAAAACCTCCCATCACTTCTTAATTTTTTCCATTTTTTAAAATTCCACAGATTTGGCTTCACTATGAAACAATTTCTGTTGATCAGTGTCAAAAAAAAGCCCATTGGATTTGGATTCAACGTTGTAAAACCAACTAAATATAGAGTACGTCTTTAAAGAGACTGTATGGGACGACGAAAAGGAGAAGCAGGACCATCAGGCAGTCCTCTCCTCAATAGTGGGCTTGTTGCTTGGAATCGGCTGGGCCGCATAGACGCTTCTGCTGTGACTGTCCACACTTTGAAAGTAGGGATGACTCAGTGCAGCGAAGGCCGATATTCTCCTAGAAGGGTTGAATGCGAGGAATTGCTGCAGGGGGTGAAGAGAAGAGGATGAGACGAGTTGGTGAGAATTTAGGAAATTCGCAATTCATGCGAGAATGGAGAGGATTGCTCTACTCACCAGTAGCAAAGCCCGTCCTTGCTCATCCATGTCTGGAATCAAGTCTTCTATGGGTTTTGGGGGCCGTGGTGTGAAGGCACTTTGTGGTAGGGCCACCTCCTGGGGCCAGTCCTCAGCTGAAGGTACCCCAACAACACTGTGGAATGATAGTGGTTGGTCAGTACCTGTGATGTCAGGAACTAGCAACATTCACTGGCTCTTGAATGTTTTAATAAGTATGATGGGATAAAAAAAGAAATGAATAATCCGGAATATGCTGGATAATTGGTGCAGTGTAGGAGAGTGCAGGAGAGAAAGATGGAAGAACGCCTGTATTTTCCCCCAACTGACTGACTTCTATGACATCGAGTACCTGCATGCAATGCTAGTTTAGCCCAAATATCTTGCAAAATATCTTACCGATTCCATCAGAAACTAAACAGATACTTACTCAAAAATCTTCCCCAGCTGATCAACATCTGAGCTTCCTCGAAATAGCGGTCTGGAAAAGGAAAACATGGAAAATCAACTTAGCTTGACTGCATCCATTCCCCTCACATGCTAGCTTAAATGCTAACTTTCCCACTGCAGAGGAACAAAGCTTTTGGCTCAAGCCAAAGAGGAATGTGTGATTCTGATGTGAACGTTTGAAGTTCACATGTTGTCAGGATTGTGGAGCAGTCTGAACGGCAAGGGAGGGAGGGAACGGGGATAAAAAATTTAAAAAAAGAGGGAGGGGTGCAGCAGAACGGCTGCTGGTGGTTCCTGTGGCTTTGGGCAGTCTTTGGATGCCCGTGGGCGGCCATGGCTTGCGCTGGCACCCGCACAAATTCCAGTAGTCATCAGCCGCACAAGCCTGCCGGCTGCCACACAGGACAGAAAAAGCTTATTTAGCCCTTGTGTGCCTTTTTTTGTGTGCCTGGTTTCGCTCAGAGTGTCGATGTGTGTAAGGAAATTAGGATGGAAAGTTGGATTAGTCTAACAGAGAAACAGGTATGAGAATGCAACCTTCCTGTCCAAGTTCCTCTGAAAGGAAATGAGGAGGTAGTGCTTTCAAAAAGAAAACTTTAGTCCAACCTAAGAGGTCTGAAAACAAGGCCTTCTTGCTACTTTTGGAAACTTGATCAAAAACCTTCTCCTGCAGTCGTCAATGCCACGCAGCATACAAACTTCAGCATTGGCGCTTCTATGCATGTGTGTATATTTTGTCTCTGGGCCTCATGACAGTTCAAGTGCAACCCACTTAACTGTAGTCAACAGAGGCTGGCCGGCCACCATGTGCTTCCCTGCATTTTCCCACTTGCATGAAGCTTTGCATAGCTGAACACCCACACTTTCCTACACTCACACTCTGTAATATCAGTCACTCAGCTGTGTTTTGCAGATTTTCCTTTTTTTTTAAACAGTTACAGCAACATCTCAGTCACATGCTCCATTTGGGGAGTTGAATAAATGCTAGTTTGTTCCAGTTATTCAGAAGTCGCCTCCTTAACTAATGGATGTCTCAGCATTTCTCTGCACTTGCATCAATGCTTTAAGCATCTGACTTTTAAAGGAGGTTCACACCAACGTATGCAGGTCTTTCAGGGTGAAGCTTTAAAAGCAAGTTAAGATCAGACCAAACCAGTTTTTGACTGTTGCTAAAGAAAAGAGTGGGAAAAAAACACCCACAGCAAAGTTATCATGCCAAAACAAGTTGAGCTGATAATTCCAAGAGGTCCATTTTTAAACTTGGAGTGGTGTGTTGGTTTGCTGCAGAGAGGAAAACTGGATCTAACTCACATCAAGGATGGTCACTGTCATGCACATACTAAACAGCTGGACATAAGCGCACACCCATGCAAATGCATATGTGCAGATGGAGCCGTTTCCCCACACGGACACCTACTAACATCCACAAACACTCAAGTGGTGACAGTTAAAAGGACCAACTCTGGTTTGGGACAGGCAGCTGACTCATGCTTCCGTTAGTGGCAGCAAAACTTGGTCCCATGTTCCACCAAGACAGCCTCTGGAATGTGCGCGTGAGTGTTTGCGTGGGTGTTTGCTGAAGTGTGCTGTGTGTTTGAGGGTATTTTCTGTGTTTAGAGGGGGACTGCGTGGATCTGCAAAATGAACGGCCTCCACGCCAGGGTGCAGGTTTTTAAGAAACACTCGGACACAAGTGCGGGCAAGTGTGTACTGTTGAGGATTTATCAATTGAGCTGGGAGCTGTGAGAAAGTCAACACGGATGTGGGGCCTCTCCTAGACCATTAACACACCATGTTCAGCCTTTTCGATTGCAGGAATGTCAACAAGCAGATGCTCTCTCTCCCCCTATTCACTTAAAGCATGACTCACTCAGACACCATCCCAGCCATGCAGATGCAGACTTGCATAATATTTGCTCAAATTCTTGGGCACTCCACTGTCAATGCAGCAAACACTCATTAAAGGCGGGTTTTTTTTTTTTTTTTAAACAAAAGACATGTTTGATAATAGAAGTGAAGATGATCTTTATGACTCAAGAAACTTTTAAGGTTACTTGAGTCATAAAATAAATGTTCATGGGAAGGATTTGAACTTTTCTGACTTCCCGCATGAGGTGACAGGGCACATGGAGGTTGTAACTGGACTGTGAGCTCTGGTAGTTACTTTTTGGCTTGTAACAGGAGAAAAAAACAGAAAAAGAAAAAGATACATTTATGCTAATCAATAATAAGCAAAACAGGAAGCTTTAACCTTTATAAACTGCTATTAAACCGTACATGTAGATGTCCTTCTGAGCTACCAATGAATGCAAGTGCAAACAAATCAAGTGTTTTCTCGTCTTCTCTTGTTCTGCACTCTTTTATATTTCACCACTTCTCTCAGGTGCCCTTTAATCTGTGACAGGTGGCCTTTTAAAAAGCTGTCTTAATCACTTGCAGAGAGGCAGTGTGTGTTTATTCCCTATATGTGGCCATCAAAGGAGCTTTGCCTCGCCTTCCACCTTAAAGGAAATGTTGGTTAGATGCCAGATCGTGAAGATGCACATATACACAAACACACACACACATTAAAGCTTTTAACAGCTTATTGTGTCAGGCTGAAAGAAGATGTGCTCTATTCGCACACACAGACGGCTCTCTGCAAGAGATTCAGACTTCGCCTGCTTTTTTAAGGAACGTTTAAATACGATGAAGACTTAAGAGTAAAGAATTAATTATCATTTAAATGAGACATATGCAGATGTTTTACACATGTGACTATAAATATAAGTTATGCAACATCCCCTTTTCCAGAATAATGCCAGAAAATGTTGCACATCAGAGTTATTTATTCCAACGAGGCAAAGTTTTGAGGGATAAACTTATTTACAAATATATGTTCATAGATTTAAAAAAAAAGTCCCTCAGAAGCAAAACTCCCAACTTCACCTTTAGTCTGTTCATGTTGCTCAAATAGAACCTTGTTGCCCGATGACAGAGCTTGACCTAGATGGAAGCAAACATGAAAGTTTCAATCAATCTAAAACAGCGGTGCCCAAAGTGGGGCCTGCCAGCACTTGCTTTTAGCCCGCTGGTCAATGTTTATATCTAGAACCCTACAGATCTTGATGAAAAGAATTTTCAGAGCTTAATGATGGATGATAACATCTCTTAATTATGTCCATTAAGTCTCTAGCAAATTATATAGCGCTGTATGGGTATAAACCGCTCACTCATGGTGTTTCTGTTTATATATATATATATATATATATATATAT
>JBAMHX010000019.1:10264322-10275742 GCA_037177515.1 Pseudomugil tenellus
CCCCCCCCCCCCCCCCCCCCCCCCCCCCCCCCCCCCCCCCCCCCCCCCCCCCCCCCCCCCCCCCCCCCCCCCCCCCTTTCACCTTTAGAGTGACCTGTTGCTTAGACCCGCAGCTCTAAAGAAGCTGATGGAGTTTGGCTGGAGGCCTATGTTTACATTCCCTCTCACTTAGGAAGCCAAGGATGAAAGAACAGCACTGCACACAGACACATAGCAGCTACACACAGATGCACACGCGAGACAAGTGCTTCATATGCAGCAGAGGCAAAAATGATTCCTTTTGCAAGATGGGCTGTTTTAAACTATCTGCTCAAAAGTGGAGGTTTGGAGCGGTCAATTCTCTCTGCACTGGATCAGCTGTTTGAAACTTAAGCCTCAGTTTGATTACATTCTTAAGAGCAATCCATCACAAATTAAAGTCTTCCTCTGTGAATCTCAGAGGGATGCGGAGTATATAGGTCAGCCACATATGGGTGAGGCGAGCGGATGTCCTAATAATAAGCATAAAGCTGCACGCACAGTACTGTAGAAGAGGCTGTGATGTTGTGTCTCTAGAGAGGCCCCATTCGAAGCCCCAGCAGTCAGCCATGTTGTAAACACCATTATTTCAGTACTCCCTCACTTTCCCTCTTTCTTTCACTCCTCGTGCAGAAAAAAAGACAACTTACAACTCAGACAATGTCGTTTCTCTGGGCCAAGAAAGGACAGAAGGATTTAGGAGGGAGATGTGTGAGAAACTAGATTGCGACAAAGGCTGTGTGGTGAGTGCAGAACTAGAAAGAAAAGTGCAAGAGCAGCACACAGACTGTATACAGTAAAACAGGAAAAAAAAAAAAAGGGCACTGCAACTGTTGCCAAAGTATGCACAGCGTACAGGAATGCAGCACGGGGCCCTCAGAACGAAACAAAGGCAGCACAGTCAGTGCCTCTCTCTCCCCAGTGCTACCACATCCGCACATCATTAGCTGGAAAATTCCTGATATATGCTGTAATTCCCCCCCATCTCTTTTTCTGTTGCTAGTATAGTCCAAGGCTTTAATATCCAGGTGACTGAGCGCGCACATGGAAAGTTCGCATTCCAATCAGTATTCCCTTTTCCCCACCTGGAGCATTGCCAAGTCGTTGCCATCTATTAATATGGTGGAATGAATTTAAGACGAGTTGTGTGCTCGGGGGGGGGGGTGTTGATTTGTTGCTCTTCTGGACACATTAACAATGGGTCAAGAAAAAAAAAAGCTGCACTGCACATGTGAAGGGATGCATGTGTGTATATGTGTGTATGTAATCATTTTGTGTGTATATGTGCAGCACATCATATATGTGTTTGAACTGTGAGCATGTTTGCTTATGTCAAGCTGGGGCCAGCCCCTTTGCTGCAGTCAAAGCATTAAGGATGACTTTTCCTTTTTTTCCCCCCATGTGGAGCTGTTTGAGGAGATATCTAAACATTCCCAGAGTGCGCTGCACGTGCTTCTCCTGCGTGCAGCATGAGGGTACCTCCCCCACTTCTCCTCTTAGACATTGCCTCTTAACTTTACTTCCATCTGCCTGAAGTAGGAAGATGTTGTCTGGAACAAACTCAGTGATTTCCTGTCCATTGGTGTTCTTTTTGTTCTTACCTGCGATGTTTTTCTTAAAATGAATAATGCATAATATAAAAACTTAAAAAAGGGGAAATTGGGTGGTTGGGGGATCCATAACATTTGTATCTTCACTACCATCTTGTACCACAGGTGAGAAAATAGAATATAGTGGGACTTCTTTGCTAGTCCCTGTGTGCTTGTTTGAGTGCAGGCAGGAAATCTGGTTTCATTTTCTTTAATATTGTGTGAGATATGACTATTATGGAGGGCTGCGAGCATGGGGAACTAGGGGGTTAGTTGGGAAAACACCTTTGATCAGGTATCAGTTTTTGTTTTCTTCTGCATAGTCGCCGAGTGTGCTTATAAGAAACACTGACAGCAACAGGTTCAGAGCGTCTACAGGAAACTTAGTTAATTTGATCATATCAAGCTGAGCTTATTATGACTCCAAACTCAAAAGGGATTTGACTTTAAGACTCATAAAATCCCCTCTGTCTTTCTTGTCACTCAATAACAGACTTAAGATAAGCTAAGAGGCAAGAAAGGGAAAACATTTTCACCATTAATGAGCTTATCTCATCTCCTGTAAACCATGACAACACCTCAGTTTCGCTTTGCTTTCAAACCAGAAAAGACACGGGCGGAGCATCAATGGTAAACATGAAGGTCTGGTGGCATTCCCCTCGACTTCCCCAAATCCAAGTTTGACAGGCAACAACATGCGCATGAGACGCATGGGAGTGTACACTAATGACTTACATGAGACCATCCAGTTGGTCATGTATCCCAATTGTTGCCAATGTTGTGGTTGGTGTGAAAAGACCCCCCTCCCCCTCCCATGGTCAGCCCAGTGGAGGTTATCATTGGAAAACAACATCTTTCCTGACCTCTAATCCTCTGCCACCTCCAGGTCCGGGTCCATTTTTGCAAATTATCTTAACAGCAGAACTCCTGAATGGAGTTTTTCTCTTGCTCAACTTTATTTTGAAAAAATAAAAAAAAAATTAATGTGAAATTTTCAAATTGTTTAAGGTGGTATTGACCTTTTCATAGCCAGGAGGGTCCAAGAAGGACTCCATCATAACTATGTATGCAATCTGGAGACATTTGTGAATCCCTCTTATTTGTGCTGCCACACAGCAGGAGCTGAACGAACCCTTGTAGATGTAGATGTGCAGCAGGAATCAGGAGTCTTCCAGAAGGACACAATAGGAAGAATAATGAAAATAACAACTGCAGCCATAATATTGTAAACACCTCTGCAAGGAAATCAAATCCCTACATCATCTTTATCTTTTGTACTGCTTCTAAACCTGGAGTGTTGGGTTAAAAGGAGGTCACCATAATTTTTGGGAATTGCCAGATATTTGTAATTGAAAAAAAGTACTTGTAAAAGTAATAAATTTGAGAGCGGGAAGTGTTTTATACATAGCATTGTGTATATCAGTATTAAAACTAGCATTAGATGTCAAAGTCTGAAAGCATGTCTTCCGATTTTAACTGACTGAACCGCTGGGTTACAGAGATGGGCTGACATTTATATTCATTACGTGCAACATTCAGACATTTACAGAATCTGAGGATCTTTTAAAATGTGCATAAGTGTGCATAAATACTGACTGATAAAGCACTTTCTGACAACAGATGCTGAACAAAGTTGTTGACACATAAAATTAGTAAAAATTAAAATATATAAAAAAAATTAGCTAATAAAAACAAAAAACAATATAATCAATAAATAATACTATGGGAAAATTATGGGAAAGATTGGTTGACTGATCATAACGCTGTTCAATCCTTGGCTTCTCCAAACCACATGGCAAAGTATCTTTTTAAAACTTTTCCCAGGAACTGCTATAAGAGGTGTAATACGAGTGTGGGTGTGAAAGTGGCTTGAGTGGTCTACTATATGAATGCTGTCCTTTACTCTCCTGTTAAAGGAAAACAAACTTGACTCTTTGCTCAATAGCACCATGTCACTGCCGTGCGTTAAAGAGCTGTTAACGTTGCATTAAGACAACTTTTCCAGTGCCACACACTGCAAACTTTTGGGTTAAATTCATTTCTAATTCTAGCAAGACCAAGAAGAACATTTTCCCTAAAATGCTTTAACAGAAACAGGATCTCAGTAGGCGAGAAAAGAAAATCCTCTGCACTCTTTCAGGTATGTCAGATTAACCCATCAACTATTCCCTTCTGCCTGTCACTCAAGGTTGCACAATAAGCCCGTAGGCAGGCTCAGGTCAATAAAAACCATCAACAAAGCAACGCTCCCTTAGGGACTGCCTAATCTGGACCCCTATACCAACCCAATGGGTGGTCTCCCTCCCTCTCCTCCTCCCCCCTCTCTCTCTCTATAAGAGTGAAAAACGTGATTGGAGAGTGATGCTGATGGAGCCATCAGTCATACAACCAGTCTCCAAACTTTTAATCCACAATACAGATCACACATTTTGTCAATGACACACCCACAGCCTGACATGTTGCTAGGCAAGAAAGCAACTTCATCACAAAAAGAGAAGCTTGAGCAAGCTTGTAGCTCATCAGCAGAATGTAGATGAGTGCTACTTTCAGTTAGCAGCACTGAAGGAAAAAAAAAGTGATAGGGGGACTCTTTGACAACTTCATGCAAATGCTCTCTTCAGCCATAGTGTCATTCTATAAGCACTAAATGAATCACTTTGAAAGTGAGAAAATCACTCTGTTCGCTTAAAACATCAGCAGTTCTCCAAAGCCCATCTGCCTGCCAGTAACAGTGGCATCAAGTGACTAAACAAGCAACTGTTGGTCTGTTGGGTAAAGGGGAAGATCCTCTTGAACGCTGTGTATTTGTGCACATGTGCACTGCACAAATCATGTTCTTTTATAAGCAAGAGGAAACAATGAAGTGGTGAATAGATTGTCTGTGTGTGTGTGTGTGTAACTGAGAGGCTGATAGGGGGATTCCAGACACAGGAACATTCATCTGGAACCAAAGATCCCATGCTCACACATGCATACACACACCCACAGTCCATCTCATTTTTGTGGCCCAAGACATAAAAACCAAGGAAGGAAATGAGTGTGTGAATGTGTGTGCAAGCCCCATTCAAAGTGCTGTGTTATGTTTGTGAGTAATTTAAGGGACTTCTGTCACTTTAAACTAAAGGTGAATTTGCCATTAGGGACTCAACCCTTAGCAGAAAGTGTCCCTGTCGAGTCATAAAAGAACAAAGAGACGACAGAGCCTTCAGTGAAACTCTCCACACACCGTATAATGTACAACACTATGCAAATTCTTATGGTGAAGTATGTTTCCTTTGCACTTTGGCAGTGAATGATCATCAATCAGGATGAGAAATCAAAGAAATTAACAGAGGAAATTCTTATCTTAATCACAAAATTACCCCCAGAGAAATTACTGAACAGATCGTTGTCATTTGTCAAAATGAAAGAATAAAAAAAAAACCAAAAAAACCCCAGAAAAGATTTCTTTAAACTCAAAAAGGTTACAATCTGTCCAAACAGTTCAAGGCAAGAAATTAATCAACACACTTTTCTCAACAGAACTTCTCCCCTCAGCCTGTTGTATAGTCTGCGAGAACATTTTCTCTCATTTGAGGCATCAATAAAATTTTGTTCTCGCGGGTGTGACTGGGGACACCCTGCGGCTTTGTTTACGACACACATGCCAAGCGGAACTTTGTTTGCGTGACGCTCCGAGGAACATCATGTGATTGTACTTTTTCGCATTAACCACGCTCACCAAAGTGGAGAGATTAAGACTAAAGTGCAATACTTAAGCACATTATTAAATACGCAAGATGTTAGCTTAACTGAAATCCAGAAGAAAAAACAAAAAAATAAATAAATAAAATCAGCGGCTCTGGAGCGATTTATCATCAACTCATTGGCTGCCAGCCTTTGCTGTAGCGGAGAGCAACACGCAGCCAGTGCTTTGCAGCATTTTGGCTCATCTTTCAGACCCGCGTAATGTTGAATTCTGGGACTCCAGATGTGTAGGGCCGACTTGTTCGGGCGCCTACGTCAGGGCATCTTCGGGATGCACACTCAGAGCATTCAGAAAATGGTGGGGGGGGCACATGGGGCACACTCAGGGACGTTTTGAACCACAAACCCTGCCAAATTGGGTTTCCATGTACAGATTCAGCAAAAGTGTAAAAGATGTCTTTTGATGTCTTTAGTAAGATTAGGTATGTGTTTTTTAGCATCTTGGCATTGAACGTTCAGATTTAGAAAGACATCACAAGATGTTTCCATAAGCTAATGAGCTAGGAGTAAACTTTACTTACTGAAGCAGAAGGAATCTAACATACACATAGCCTTGCCTTTGCACTTAGGAGACATTATTTGCGGAGGATAAAATACTTTTGTTTTCCACAAACAAAATAAAAAATAAAAAATTCTTTATAAATTTGAAGGAAAATGGAAAACCCAGTTTTTTATTTTCTTTCTTTGAATAAAGACATTTAAGATCAGTAGCAACAACTTTTTGTTGTTTCCACCTTTTAATAGGTGAAACTAATTTTGATCTAATGTGTCCTAGTGAGTGTAGAATCCCACTCCAACGGTCTGGTTTTTAATCGCCAAGCCTTATTATGGTTACTTATCTATAAACACATGTTTTCAAACAAATACTATATCTGGACTAACAAAGATATTTTATTTAACAAAGAACTCTTCTTAGAAAAAATGGCTTCTAACTTAAAAAAAATATCTACAAGTATAAACACACAAAGAATTTGCCTTAAATTTGTATTCATGTAACACCAGTGGAGTTCGCCAATATGTTTGGAGCCATCGCCTCTGGGGCGTGCAGGCTCTTCGAGCATCAACAGGGCAGTAAGTGTTATGTGAGCACGTGTGACAGAGAAAGACGAGATATGATTGCGTATTTGTTTTGAACTTTAAATAAATTTTTAATAAAATAAATAGGTTTTTTTTTTTTTTTTTGCAGAAAACACTTTGTTCTACTTGTTTGAGAAGTACTTTATGAATAAAACCTGATTTGATATAATTTCGTTCCGTTATGCCATAATTTAAAAAAAAAAAAATCTAAATAATTCCTGTTTTTGTTTTCTTTTAATTAAAAAAATCATGGTAAAGATAATTACTAAATCTCACTAAATGTCACTTTTAACTCGATGTCTATTGGTTTCATAGGGGAAACCATGAAATTAGAGGCCATTTGTGGTGGATTCTTCAATACTTACATCTTTAAATTTGAACTTATATACATTTCATAGCACAAACTGAGTAAATCAAATCAAACTTGCCCATGAACTTTAATAATAACACTACTATTGTTATTATAGGAGCAGTATTTCAGCAAGCAAAAAGTGTTGACCCAAAGCAGAGAATAGTTACTCAAAGCTGGTCGCACGGACTGATATTTTTTGCCAATTTGCCAACAAATATATCACTATATAGCCTGGATGATAAAAAAAAAAATCTACACTGAACAGAAATGGCTACTTTGTATTCGATTTAATGTTAATAGCAAAAAAACAGCCAGTGTTCCATCAGACAGAGTAAGACAAACATGTTTGCACGAGTCAAACATGTTGCTCCCTTATTTCATACATCACATCACATCATCAGATTCATCCAGGTTTCAATGTTTTAATGACACAGCAGCGATTGCATCATTTACAAATTCATAAAATGTGCTTTGTCCATTTTAGTTTTTTAATTAGTGGCAAACACCTGATTACAATTGGTCATGTGGAGTCTATTTCAGCTATTTTTGAATACATGCATAGTTAAATGGCATTCACTTATAGAGAATGTGCAGCTGACATCACTGAGTCACGTGACTTTTGCTCTGAAGGGTCACAGTTAAACTTGGACAGATTGTAGTGTTTGGGGTATTCCTCCGAGTCAAACGGTGATGTTAAGCTCCACATTCGGGTATAGGAATATATACAGCCAAAAGAATGGCCATTAACATCCCTCCTATCTCCAGAGACTTGGATAAAAAACATCTAATGTGCCGTTGCGGGCACTTACAGGGCATCAGCGGGTAGCTTGGGTGAATTGCGCCAAAGGATTTATCTCTGTAAAGTGAGAACCAACACCTTACCCTTCTTCTACCAGCAGGTTATGCAGTTAACACTTTATATCAGGTAAGCTGTGGATTTCACATCTGTAAAAAGTGTCCTGCTTTATTAAAAGACCGTGAAAAGACCGATAACGTGACGATACGATAACGTTAGTGACGTCATTATGTTTCCAGTGTTACAACAAAATCAGTGACCATCAGAATCTGTGACTGCTGGCCGCGTTAGTTTAATATTTATCTACATATACGTGTTAAAACAAGACTAAAGTTTTGAAAACACTTTTAGAAATAATGAGAATTAAAATAATTTAATTCAAAGCTGCATTCATCACTTATGTCATACTATACTAATACCCAATGGGGTCAGGGGACAGCTTTTGTTGCAACACAGGAAGTAAACATGACCATGCACACACGACGGTCACAGCGGAGCATCTTGCTATGTTAAAGTTATTGTCCAGCCATAGGTGACACATTTTCAATAGCATCGTTTTAAGGAGATTATAAAAGAGGAGAGGCTTTATGTGCAGCAGCGTCAGAAAAGTCTGCAGAGATATGTGTGGATACGAAGTCGCAGCAGGAGTGGTGGGAGATGGATGCCAGCGCATTTACAGATAAGTTTATAAATAATTTTACCATCACAAGCAGAACCTTCATGTACATTGCTGAGCGCCTCTTTGAAATACTGTATCAATGAAATTCAGAGATTATAGGGATCATTAATCCCAAGTAGAGAACACTTTTGGTATCTTCTCATCACTTCACCTTCCAGTTGTCCAATAAAATAAGATCATTTTTCACGGAAACAAAATTCAGATATTTCAGACATATTTTGCGAGTGTTTGATATCGGATCCATGCTAGCTGTGTGTGTGTTTATGCTGGATTTATGCTTTAGTTTGTCAGCTTGCAGTGGTTAGCACTGGATTCTTGCCCCCCAACATGGCGACGTAAACAATGGGGATCACGTGACTGCACGCTCTCTATATAGCGCTTTATTTTCATCTCTCGATGACTAAAGCGCTTTACAGATTCTGCTATCCACCCATTCAGGCCCACATTCACACACTGATGGTGGCAGAGCTGCCATGCACACTGGCCACCAGGAGCAACTGGGGGTTCAGTGTCAGTCAGTTGCTGAAGTGAAGAAAGCAAAACATTTATTTCCTCATACTTCTCAGTGATTAGTGACTTCCTTAATTATTTCTGTCATGTCATAATACCCACGTGTTATTTTTTCTGAGTCAAAAGTTTGGTGTCAATCCATTTCAATGTGTCCAAACTTTTCAGCAGTATTGTATATGTCAACTGTAGCTGATATGCAGGGACAATACAACATCATAACAACCCAAGACGTTTAGCTATTCTGATGCCAAATGCTAAAGTAGAAATGGTGATCTTTCTCCAGAACTGCTTGAACTGTCTTCACATAAACAGATTCTGCTCTTTGGTTCCAATGATTCTTTCTATATTGCCATAATATAAGATAAGCCCAAAGTTTCATGCCTTGTAGCTTTTCTGGTGCCTTTCCTCCAGACTTGGAGGAACCAGCCATTGAGTGCATTTATTTTATGTTGTATGCAAATATTCAATGTAATATAAAAAGCAGCTTGATTGCAAAAGAAGCACTCCACAGTAATAAGTTATCTATTTCTCTCCTCATTTCTCATACTTCTAAAGTTTCCTTTACAAAGCGATATTTTTAAAAACACTTGCACTATATGAGCACTGTCAAAACCCAATCTTCCTATTTAACTATAAAAACTATGGTGCATATAATACTACTTCAATACCAAACATATGACATACAAAACAAATGATGCCAAGAACAGGGAGGGTGGGAGGATGCTGAAGTACCATTACCGCCTACACTGACCTTAAAAGCCTCATGGCTCCTTATTTCAACCTCTTCTAAAGATCCCTTTCAGTCCCCTTTCTCTATATTATCTGGTCATCAGAGCCCAGAGCTCAACAGTTGGACATCAAAGTACCGACAGTGGGAGGGGAGGGGGCTCTCCTTGTCTGTTCCATTCCTCTCTGCGACAGCCACTGAAGGATTCCTGAGACAGGCCAAGGAGAAGGGTAGGGGGTTGGTATCTCACTTTACAGAGATAAATCCTTTGGCGCACTTCACCAAGCTACCCGCTGATGCCCTGTAAGTGCCCGCGACAGCACATTAGATGCTTTTCATTCAAGTCTCTGAAGATGGGAGGGAAGTTGGAGGCGGTGTGTGTGCATTTATTTTAAAAAAATGGCTGTGAGCGAATGAGTTGCCCATGCATAGTTTAACAAAAATCTCACTACTGAGCAGACTTCAGTTACAGAGATTATTATGCAGTATTAATAACTTAGATGCAATATGGTTTTTTCTCTTTTTGATTGGATAATTTTTTTTTAAAAAAAAGGAAGAGGACACAAAGAGGCAAGTAGATGGCTGAAGGTTAAGTTTGTTGGCACCAGAGCAAAACCCTCTGAGAAGTAAAATTGTGAAATTGTGTGTCTGCACTGCTGTTGATGTTTTCATTTTGAGCCCTGCTGTGTTCAGTTGTATGAGCTGCGTAACTCACCACAGACGTGAGCGCCATCTGGAAGCTGTAGATGCGAGCTAAGCCGAAGTCAGCCAACTTGATCTGACCTCCACTTGTGACCAGGATGTTTTGGGGCTTCAGGTCACGGTGAACCACGCGGTGCGAATGCAGGAAGTCCAGCCCCTGGAGCAGTTGGTACATCATATCCTGCAAGATGAGAGAAAGAAAGAGGGGAAAACAAGAGAGCTGTGGATTTTTATAATCACGAGGACGAAAAAAAAAAAACTTCAAAGAAGGTCACCTTATTTTAAGATTAACATGGCGACTTTATAATTGTAAATCAAAGCAACCAGGACAGAGCAGATGTTTGTGACTTGATTATACTTTTAATTTGCAGCTTGAAGTGATTCAATTTGACCTGATGCCTCATATAAAAATAGATGTCTTCTCTGCAACATTCTGGTTGTCTTTCTCAGTCAAAACTGGCAACAAAAGACCTGAATGACCCCGCAGCGAGCAGCTCCACATATAAGCAGCGATGTCGTGGTATGGAAGGAGTTAACAAGAAGGCCTGTGTCTTTTCTTGTTCACTGTGGCAGATGTTTGATAACTGACACACACACACACACACACACACACAATGATAGAAGCTGAAAGAGGCCCCTGCTTTGTACAGGGGCAGATCCTTGTTACTCAGCAGCTGTCCTGCTTTAGTTAATTGCACTAGCTGTTTTTTTTTTATGCCCACAGAGTGGACTTCAGAAATGGCTCTAATGCAGGTGCTGCGTCTTTAAAACACCAGCTAATGTAAACGGTTGTGCGCAGGAATGATCTCAGTCAAAACCAGCTAAGACTTTTCAAACTAAAAGCTCCCACACCTGTTGCACCATTTCTTAGAAATCTTTGTGGTGGTCAAGTAGCTAGCAAACTATATGCTACAAAGAGAACAAAATAGGAAAAGCCTAAACAGAGTTATTTTTTATCTCTAAAACTGATATTCCCCTGTCCAGATGTCCTGAAAAGTACCCAAAAACCCTCCAACAAGACCCCACAAGTGACATGGACCTGAGCCCACAGCTCTATTCAGTGGCCTACCAGCTGGTGTGTGAGCCAAAGGGGCTCCAAGCGCTCAAGCAGAAATATTAGCAAACGGCACAGGGCTGGCTGCTCTGTGTTGGCCACAGGAGAAGAGAAAGGCCACCTCCCACAGTAATGTAGAGATGACAGTGTCTCCATGCACAATACCAAA
>JBAMHX010000019.1:10306708-10320878 GCA_037177515.1 Pseudomugil tenellus
CTATCTATCTATCTATCTATCTATCTATCTATCTATCTATCTATCTATCTATCTATCTATCTATCTATCTATTTTTTATTCTATTTTTATTTCTATTTCATCTGTAATGCTTTTAATGTTTTTATTTAAAGCACTTTGAACTGTTATGTACTAATAAGTTTGCCTTGCTTATAGATTTTAGATAGGTGTATTTAAAAGGGGCAAAAAAGGTCAAAACATACAGCAACCAAGCTGTGTAGAGACGAAAACTGAATCACTAAAATCCACCTGATATATTTGAAACGGGCATAGCACGCTTAAAGCATACACAAGAGGGGGGGTCATGTTATTTCTTAATAAACGATTATACACACTGCAACTGTCAATGAGTTGTCAGCAGTAAGTTTTGTTTTGTTTTTTAACATCTTCACAACAATAATGAGTATATCAGCCAGGTGCTGATGTACTTACATAACTCATTAGTTGCTAGTTAGGAGTCGTGTCAAAAGGTCAGCGTGTAAACCAAAAACATCCCATCTCATCTTTCAGGTAAGCCGAGTTTCTTTCTCAACAACCCTCAGTATGCTTTTATCTTTCCAATTAATGAGCATAACTTACATATTATAATTTCTTTCTTTAATTTCTGCTCTTCAGTTGGAGTAAAATGTGCAGCATGAACAATAAAAGTTACTAGTTAGTTTCGCTGTCTAGGAGAAAGCAGTCAAAATTAAAAGATTTTGGCTTATTAAGCAATATAAAGAGAACTCTTTCAATTTAAAATAGAATATTTACTGTACTATTAAACTAAACAAGAACTAACCTAGCAAACATAGAAACAAACAAAAAAAACCCAAAAATTTTCTCAAATTTGTGTAATTTTTCTCGTTTGCAAAGAGACGTTTAGATTTAAACAGATGGTTAAACTGGGGTTAAAACATTGTTTGCCAAAGATTTTGAAGCGTGACACTCCAAAAAGGTTGACAGAAAAGTTGGCAAAGCTAAAGATTCAGCACAAACACATAAATAAAAGGAATTTCAAATGCAAGTTAAGGTTGTGCCTGTCAGGTGCTGGTTGCAGTTCAGTACATGATGCTCTGACTCCCCCTACAGCCAGCAAGGAGGCTTGCAGACTCTGTGTGAGAGAAAAAAGACGAAAAATGTATATCCGGAATTGCACAATTTGAATCTTTTATTAGAAAATGCATACTTTAATAGAAAAAAAACTGTGGTCCCCAAACGGACACTTTGCACATACTGGAAAAATGCAAGTTAACTGGGACAAATCATGTGTTCTGAATAATGAATATTTGATTTAGATAAAAAAGAAAGTTTGACTTAAGTTCTTTGTAAGTCTGCATCCCATGATTAAATGCTTGAAAGCAGAAAAATGATGTGTTTCTTTATTGGTGCCATCACTAGACTGGGCACTTATTTATACAACTTACAATGGTCTAATTCATTTACTGGGGAGTTCGGCTCCATGCCAGCTGCACCCTTTCAGAGGATTGTAAGGAGATGGAAAAAAATAGCTCATCCGCACCAATCACTGGGGGACATTAAGTGCTTAACTTAGCACTTTGTATGTAAATTAGATTATTTTGTTCTTATTTATTCTCAGAACTTCCATTTATCCTATATGTAGTCCTGATAATCAACCCCCCCCCCCAACTAAAATCCTTTCACACACTGAACTTGTTGGTGTTTTTAGAGGAAAGGCAGGAAAAATAATCTTATTTATAAGACTTTTATTTTGATGTAAACCTTACATGAATAACACGTGAAATCAGAATAAAATTCAGATTTTCCTCTTTTCGTGGGGGGTGAAAGGGATATAAAATAAATAATACTGAAAAGTCTTTACCTTAAGGCTACAGTGCTCAGTCAGTTTCACCCCGGTATCAGCCTCACCCTTTATGTCCTATTAATTACTCCCTTACAACATGATTCCAGGCAAAAGGGTTTTTTTCAGACCATAGTGTCCACTTACATCTCTGCAGCTTAAGAATGCAGTGATGTAAGCAGCTAGAAGCTTTGTTTCAAAGCCAGGGGCCCTAAAGCAACAGTCAGCTGGTACGCTGCAATGTAAAAAAAAAAATCAACTTGTTCTTTTTTTCAGTTTCTCTTTTACAGAATGAGAGTCTTACCTTTAGAGGAAGTCTTTGTGTGTGTGTGTGTGTGTGTGTTTTTGCCAGGTGGACCTCTTTCCTCCTAGTGTCACATGGGAGGGGCCTATAGCTGCATGCTGGAAAGCTACTGTAGCTCCTCTTATTTCCCTGGCAAATGTTGTCACCACAACCAGTCACATTTCTCTCCTCCTCCTCCTTCTCCTTCTCCGCCACCATTAGCTCTTCCTCTTCTCTCCTATATCCTACACCGCCCACTCCTTGCCTGCCCATCAGAAGTCCTACACATCCACAACGGATAAGATGCCATGGAGGCCACCAGAAGAACGATGCTGTGCGTCTGCTCTGTTCTGTGTGTCCTTACAGGTGAGTCTCCAACTGTTTTCGGTGGGATGCCGTGCTTGAGTTGTTGGGGTTGTGTTGGTGTAAGGATAGCGGTGTGTGTGTTTGGTTAGTAGAGCAAAAGTCAGAGTTTAGTTGAGTATCGGGTCAGTTCATGGAGTTTTGTTTTGCTGTCAAGAAGTGACAAAATGTTTTTGTAAACCAAATTTTTATACTTAATGGGTTAAAGAAGTGGCTTTTAAAGTGAATTTCATCATTTTAAGACAAATTTATTTGTACTGTAAAATCCAACACAGGGTCATTCAAAGTGCTTTACAGAACATTAAAACAATAAAACACAAGCATTATTTCAAACTAAAACAAGAAAGAAAGAAATAAAAAGAAAATGGCAATTAAAAATTATTAAAATGATATAGATAAAATAATGCCGATTTAAATAAAAATAACAAAATATTTGGCACAATTAATCATTTTAATTACATCAAATGTATATATGAATTGTGTTAAATTGAACATCTTTCTACCAGTTTTTTCAAACTGATTTTTTTATTAATTGCTTGACCTTGATGCAGTCAGGAAAGTCGTGACTTTACAAAATTAGCTTTTCAACTCGTGCTGCCTGCAAAGGAAGACGAAAAGTTACTGCCAGTGGAAAGAAGAAGTGACCCAGGCCACAGATCTGTGACTCAGAGATAACAGTCGTGAAATAGCTTTTCTCACATGTAATAATTTGCAAAAAAAGTCCCCCCAATTGTGGACTCTCTCCTTCTTTGATGTTTGTATCATCAAACCACCATGAAAAGCTCTTTTTGTCTTATCTGAGAAAGGACAGGGGATGGTGGCTTTCGGACACTTGCCCACTGACTTTATTTACTATCCAAATACACCGGATAGGTGTGAGGGTGATAAGAAGCAGGTGCTGATGGATCTCCACATGCATCCGTTTCAGTATGTGTGCGGGTATGTCTACCAAACTGAGATATCCTCTCAACTCCAAGCCCATTGTCAGTGTAATCTCCTCTCTATCACCACAATATCCATGCTGTTTGGGGACAACAGTGAAGGAGCGGGCTGGCCACACTTCCCCTCATTCTGCCTTTTTGCAAACTCTCAGCTGGTGTGAACAGAGGCACACTCCTGCTACCGACACACACACACAGAAACTGGCCTGCAGGCTCGAGAGCGGAACGTGTCGCAGCGGTGTTTGCGCTGCATGTATTATTTAGGAAATAAGACAAAGAAGATCTATTGTCATGAGCAAGTTCGGGAGCAGGAACCAGAAACCTGGCTGACACCAGCTGGAGGTCAGGAGGAGAAAATACAGACAGACTTAGAGGGAGGAAGATGAAGCAGAGGATGGCAAAGACAAATGGAGATCAGAGAAGCATGAGGGAAGATACACTTTTTTTTATTTATTTTTTTTCTTATCTTACATTTGATCCAGTTCAAATCATGGGAATCAAAAACAACTTCCTGTACTTTCTTCCGTGCTGAAACTGAGAGAGATGATACGTAAACTGGAGTATGACTAACAAAAGATAAAGAGTACATTGAAAGGAGAACTGAGAATAAAAACGACAAAGTTTTAGTTCATTTAACACCATAATTGCATACGTAAACGCTGCCAATTAGCTTAACCATCCAAACAGTCCTTTATTTTCCCCTTACTTTTTAAGTTGAGCTTGTGTTTAATGTATGTGAGAGTGGTTTGGCTGTGGAGTTGATATTTGCATAGTAGAGTGTATGATACTGAGTAAAAGACTGAAAGATTCCCGTTGAAATGACAACATCTGTTAAACAACAACAAAAGCTCTTCATTTCTTTGTGATGAAGGGTGTTTCCAGGGACACCTAACCGTTGGACAAACTGTCCCGGCAACCAGCTTAAACAGACAAGAGTGGCGAGTGTTTGCTTCATGAGGGGTCAGGATCGCACAGCCTTATCTGACAACTATGACACCCTGTAGTAAGCCGGGTCAATATTAACTCACAACAGTTTCAGGACTTGGACAATATGAAGCAGGATACGCATAAATGCTCAGTTTCTCTTTCATATTCCCACCTTCACTCATTCTAGCCAATAAGTGACGTAAAATGTTTTTCCAATACCGACACTATTTCATCATAACAAATACATGCTTAATGGTCTTAGTGAAGCTTTGCTAAGATTCCTACATTAAAACTTAAATTCAACAAAATACATTATCATAACAAAGTAAGTTTAAAATGATCAAATTGTTGTTTCAGTCTGATAATGATAAATGTATTGTTTGTCTTTTGTGCTGCATGTTATTACATCATTTACTAAAACAAACAGTCTGATTGGATAATATATTTAATATGATTTGCTAAAAGAAACCAATATGTCAGCGTCATGTGGTACATGTTCTTTTTAATATATAGCATATAAAGTAGATTTTATAGTAGTGAATTTTATAGAGAACTTGATTAAAAAAATGTCCAATCAAAACATTTGGAAAATTCACCAAACCCAAAAAATGGCAGCCAATAAAAAGTGTCTCCAGCTGGTAGGAAGTAAAATCATGAGCAAAGTTTAACCCATCGGATTAACCAAGTAGAAACACACAGAGCCAGTAAGGAGTAGCGGATTGGTTTGTGCATAAACACGATGGTCAGGATGGAGGAATACATGCAGAACACAGCCTTTGTTTATCAAACAGAGCAGGGATAACAGGTTGGAAATAAGTCCTTAAAGTTTAGCAAAGGCAGAATCTCCAAGTAAAGAGCAAGAAGAAAAACATGGAACAAGCTAAGATAACACACAAGATACAAATAAAAGGGAACAAGGCTGGAAAGCTATCACGTGGAACACAATCTAGCAGTAAATAACAAAAACAGGGATGTAGACGGAAAGTTGTAATGACTGATTAAAACCATGCATCTCTGACAGAAAAAGAAAAAGTGCATGAAGGATTTAAACTTAAACCAGGTTTGAAACGTGTCATGATTTGGAAATTGTGTGGGGGTTTTTGGTTTCCTGTTCTATTTTGTTGTATTCCTGTTTTGCCCTCTATGTTTCTGTTTAGCCTTGTGTCCTGTTCGTTAGTTCACCTGTACTGATTAGATTAGGTTCACCTGTGTCTTGTTTAGTTCAGCCTGTATTTAAGTTCTGTAATTTCTCAGTTCTGGTTTTGGGTTCATTGCATTTCATTAATCTGTGATTCTCTAGCCAATGTCAGTTTTGGTAAGTCATACTTTCTTTGAGTAATGACTAATAAATCAAGTTCACCTGCATCCCTGCTGTCCTCCCTGCCTGCGTTTGTTTCTTTCTTTTTGATACAAGAAGTGAAATAAAAAATAAATAGGATTAGAGAAATCAGACCATTTAAGAAAGGAAAGGCCGTTGTTAGCAACATAGGCCTCGGACCCCCAAATCCTTCAATTTGCCAATCCTCACATAGACACAATACAATAATATAAAGACGCACATGTTCAGTCACAAACAACATAAACATGTACTCGAGTATCAAATACTAATTGTGAAAATTTTTTGAGTTATTGCACTTACACATAGTATGTCCGGTGGCGGTCGTGATGAAACCATTATATCCCGACACTCTGCGTTCGGGGAAATAATGAATCCCAACCAGGACTGACATTTTCAGTATATGATCTGAACTGATCCAGACTTTTGTGTTTTGTCCACAAACGAATAGTTTGAACCATGACGATCTCCCATTATCATAATCATAACAGTCAATAAGGTGAATTGTCCCGAAGTGTTTACTTCAACACATGTTCGAATAACCAGGACAGAAAACAACCCATGCTGTCATCTTCATGGGAAAGTCACAAAAGAGCTCACAAAGACCAAACAGAGGGGACCAAAGTTTCCCAGTGTGTGTTGGATTTCATTGCATCATTGTTTTGTAGCTTGCTGTTTGGCCCTCACACGCACCGAAGTGTTTAATTGTAGGCTCCAATGCTGTTTAGCATAATCTGTTAATAGGTGCTAAGAAAGGTACCGTCGCCTTAACTACCGAAGCTGCAGCTGGGTCCTTTTACCTGAAGGACTTACACTCACACACCTACTTCACAGCGTTCAGGATAAGTCTAATGAAACACACATCTAGCTTAAAGAAACACTATGTTTGCATTGATCTAAAGATTAGTTTCTAAACCAATACAGTTTGGAACCACAAGTAAATATGAGCCACTTATATATGTAAACTAATGTAATACAAGTAATGAATGATGTGTTACATGGAAGATATACTGACCTAACATTATCTGTTTCTCTCTTTCGCATTTATTTTTTCTCTGATGTGTGCTAATTCAGAGGTCAGCTGCAGATATATCCATGTCCCTTCACTGGTTCGTCGTGGCATTGAAGGGGAATCTTTGCTCCTATCTGTGGTGACCCAGTTTTCATTGGATGACGCTGACATCCAGGGAACTTGGTCGTACACCAACCTGAGTGGTGCTAGGACCACATTGATCACATTTACCAAAGAAGCTTCAATTGAGGACATGGTGTACAGCAGCAACCTTGTCTTCAAAAGACCTAATATGTCTTTGTTGATCCGACAATTAAAACAAGAATATGAGGGGGATTATCATCTGAGTCTCAACATACAGTTTCATCATGACAAAACCAGACAAGTAATCAAGGAGGAGAAATCTATTCATGTGATAGTGGATGGTGAGTTACATGTTAACGAGATTACTTCAATTCTGTTTGGACGATACTCCACAATTGACCAATATGTCTTTTTATGGTTGTTCTTGTTTGTTTTTCTAGTGCCTGTTTCAAGACCAGTCATTAAGAAGAGCCCGAAGTATCCAGTCATAGAAGACAAAGCAAATGTCACTTGGACTTGTTCTGTTGAGAGAGGTACAAGAGTTAAGTTCCAGTGGTTTAGGGATAGTGTTAGACTGGTTCCCAGTGAGAGATACCACTTCACCCATGACAACTCCACACTGTTCATCAGTCCTGTGAAAAAGGAGGACAAAGGGACCTACCACTGTGAGGCCAGCAACTTAGTGAGCCAAATCAGCAGCCTGGTGGAACTCAGTGTGTACTGTAAGTAGTTGAATTGATTTGTCTGTTTCTTTTATTGTTTTATAGGAATCTAAAACTCATTTTATTCAAATTATTTATTTATTTTATTTTATAAAGTCTCCAATTAATGTAAACTACATAAAAAAAATATATATATATCTATAGTATATCTATAGTATATATATATATATATATATATATATATATATATATTATAACGTATTTTGAGAAATTTTGCGCTAGCAATGTACAGCTAGAGAGTTCTCGATTTGGAGAATCAGGGTAGAATTTTGGATGGAAAAGTAGCTAATAGCTACACACAGGAGACCACTGAAGTTTTTGAAATTTAAGAGACCGGTGTACTTTTGTTCTCTACTTCTTACATCTGATTTAGCATTCAGCATCCACTTTGTGGTAGCATCAATGTAGAACAATCGGAAATGTAGGCTTCCGGTTGTGTTGGTCAGTGTGGATGTTGGTGCGTTAGCTTTACTGAATATAAACATTTGTTTTGTTTGTCTGTCCCTCCTAACCGGCACTTAATCTGTATGTTATGAAATTCGTTTTTTTATAACCGTTAGGGGTTGAACTAATAAGTAACATCTTCTATTTTACAGCACTGAAATAATATGTACCCGTAAACCTGAGAGCACTGCAAAAGGGACACCTCTAGGAAGCCATAAATAAATCTAGCATGTTTTCTACAGTGTAGTATAGTCTGAATTATACCGAGACTGTGATGAAATGGTACAACCCTATCTTTGCCCTTTATCCAAATTAGCTTTTTACTATATATAAATGGTGTTGGATTCTTCAAGGAAATTAAGTACTACAACTAAATTTTTATCATTATTAAGCCAAGATAGCTTGTAACAATAATTTCCAGCTGTTTCTTTCAGTTTTTCTTCCAAAAACGTTCTTATCTAGTTAAAAGTTCTCGTGTACCATCAAACTACAGAGGATATTAACCTATGACTTGTCTGTTTTGCACTGTGTCCTGAAAGTATTTGATCATATGTAAATTTGAATGAGCTCAGCCTAGTTGCTGACAGCTGAAAACACGTGGCTATCATGGGAAGGTATTTGCATAGGAGCAGACTTATTTCAAAGGGCTTCTCTGTTCTTCTATGAAAATAGTATAGATGAGTTGATAAAGCTTTACTATGGTTTAACTAAGAACTTTATGTTTAATATTCATTTGAATATATTTGCTTTAGTTTCCATAAAACTTATGGTTCTGAGTCAATATGTAGTGCAGGACATTTTGTTGCATCATTTTTTATTGTATTTTGGTTCACCTTTATCTTATAAGTTATTTACGCAAATACTATGACTAAATCCAGACTTTCACTGGCAGTGTGTTTATTTGATTGGTGTATCTTTATGTTGTCACTGTCTTGTGACAATATTTCTATTTATTCACTGTTAAAATTTATTTAAAACACTTCATATATTTGTCGGTATACTGATAATGTCACTAAAGTGACCTCAGTTAAGTAATTTACTTGTTACAGTTATTATATTCAGTTATGAAGACAAATTTCACTTTTATATTAATGTTTCTGATGTTTTCATTTTTATCTAAAAGAGGAGCAGAAAGGTTTGGAATATTCAATGTCTGTTATTTTCACAAAATTGGACAGTATGTTAAACAACTGTTAAGACAGGGTAGTATTCATAATAGAATACAAAACAGCAAACTTCTAAGGCTGTTGTACTTTATGTGCACATATTACCCATATGACCCATGTGTAAATATAAGAAGGGAAGTTTTAAGTTTTTGTGGGCAACCTTGTATGTACAGAACAATTTGTTGTGACCAAGTACATCTGTATGTTCTCTACATGCTTGGCAGACGACTTGTTGTACATGCTAATCTAGATGTTAATATTGCTAATATACTAATCTAGAAGAACTTGTATGTGGAAACTGCGATAGAAACAGGTAGGTTTTTAGAAGTAATATTTCTGCATATTTGTTGTGAAAAAAGTCCCAGAAGTAACAGGATGAAAGTATTTCCGGTTTAACTGATCTTTTCATTTCCTCTAATTTAGAAACAAACCGAGCAGAAAGTGTTGCTCTGCTTTTATAATGCTGTTTACAACAGAAACATTTTTATACATTAGCTTTTCAAGAATCACTGGTGTAAAAAGAAAAAATAAATCAATTACAGCTAATAGGTTCATCCCCCCAAACCCAAGGCTAGCAAATCTTTAAAGTATATTTGAGATTCCCATCATATTTTGCAACAAATGGATTAACTCTGCAAGTAAATACTTAGTTATCTGTTGTGCAAAAGTGGAAAACCTTCTTTATTTTAAAGTTAGACCAGCTTCACAGCATTTTGGTCTTTCATCATTGAAGTCATTGCAGCATTAGAATTAGCTGGTTAGTGATAGCTTAGCATTAATAGCCTCACTACTTCCTCAATCATACAGTCTATTGTCTGAATCTTGATACAGCTCTGACTTCTACTTCATTGGAAATTATATCTATTTCAATAAGATCTCTTTTGTAGTTTTCATGTAAAATTGGCTTTGCAATGTGTCACTGAATTAAAGTCTAAACATCCATCTAATTTAAACACATTTTTTATATGGAGTCTTCTTTGTAATGATGCTGATGTCTATGTAAAGTTATAATCCATGTTACTACCATAAGCTAACGTTTTGAACCCTTGAGCTCACCACACTCTCAATGTAATGAAGCAAAACCATATTTACCCAATGATCGCTTGTATTTACAGACTGTCCCTTATTTACATACTGTCCCTTCCTCAAACATGATACCTTGTGAATATTATGCGCCAGCTTACCTCTTCAAACCCATTTTCTTTCTTGTCTATAAACTAACTGGATATTTAGAACAAACACACACACACAAAAATGTTGCAAAGTAAACTGACACATTTTCCTGACTGTCACACAGATGGTCCCTACAACTTAGAGGTGAACTCCGATCAGGGCCTTCGGACAGGCGAGGTGTTCACCATAAATCCCGGACAGCTTGTCTTTTTTGAATGCCAGGCCGACTCCAACCCTCCAAACAGCTTCATCTGGATCTCCAAAAGCCCCAATGAGACCCAAATCATCACTGAGGGCCCACGACTGGAAGTGCACACCTACAGACTGGCTCAGACTGAGGAGTACCTGTGCCGTGCTTTCAACAATATAACACAGAAACAGGACGAGGCCCAGTTTACTCTGGTGGTGGCCACCATAGGAACAGGTGGGTAGAGGGTGGAACACGGCAAGAAGGAGCAGAGGGTGGGTAGGTTTTGGGAATCTTTTAAGAAAAACATTATGTAAACAGTGTGCACTGTGCCAAAAGCAGAAGAGTTTGGTAAGCTTTGAAAGATTCTAGGTGCCAACGATGAGGACTGACTGACTTTGGGAACAGATGGGCTAAAATAATACTGTAGGTGGAGCATTTTTCTGCATAACAATTAAATAGTGAAAGCAGCTGATAGATAAAACATGAAAAATACAAGGTTAATATTAAACAAAGGTTTTATCTCTGTAACTAGGTCCAAAGCCCGGCAGTTTCCTTTCGAGTTCAGTGGAAGGGAAAGTAAACACTGGAGAACAGCTGTTATATTTGTTGACTAAGTTTTATAGCATGTAGTGTTTCTGTGTGCTGAATTTTAAATAGATCTGTTGTCTTGGTGATACTGAGAGAGGAACAATGATGACTACACATGATAATGGTTATTTTGATTTAAAAGCAAGTTAGTCAACATAATTTGTGTTTTATTGACATCTAATGTCTTGTTAACATTCACAGGTGATTTCTAAAAATCAAAGTTTTAGAAATGATTTTATAGTCAAGCAAATTTGTGACTGCAGATACCCTGACACATACTGTACTGCATGCTTTGCTAACACCTACTCATATTTCATAGAAGTTTGAGCAAACGCTATAGCCTTTATCCTGAATTTTAGACCAAGTATCTTCCTCAACAGAGGTGTTCATTTTGTTGCTATAGAAACGAACAATATTGTCACTCTATTTGAAGGCACGTTTCATACTGATGATCATCTGAGTCTGTCAGGACTTGTTTAAAACTTATTTGGCTAATGTTGATTTGTTTTTGTTGCTTTTTTGATTTTACTATCTCATAGATGTTCTTTTGGAAAAAGCTAGCAGGATTTTCATCCACAGCGCAGCCACTGTGCATGCAGCAACGTAGAAAACAACTATCTGATGCAAGAAATATGCAGAACATGATCAACTATAATGTTATGACTATGCAATTGTATTCAACAGAAACGCCAATCTGCTTTTGGTTTTTTGTTTTAGTGTATTGATTTCTAGTAAATACAGCAACAGTTCAGATCACCGATGCGATCCAACACTGTAATCCACAGAACCATGTTGCAAGCTTAGCTCTTCCTCTTATTCATAACTTTGTTCTTTATTAACAGGCAAAGACAAGCAAACCCAGGAGGCTTCATCCGTGTCTCCACTGTTGGCCATTGTTGTCAGCTCTTTGATCATCATAGGCTTCATGCTGCTGTTTTTCCTCAGGAGAACATGCCATCCAAAGAGAGGTTAAATATTCTTATCTTCATTTTGCTTTGACATACTTTTAAATAACACCATAAAGACCTGAAGCCTGAAAGTTTGAACTGAGATATAAAAATTGTCATCTTTTCTTGGTAGGCTGGTAGTTACTCACAAATGTAAATAACTTGCAAATGTAGTCAAACTGCAAAGCAACAGTGCAAAATAACATCTTTTAAACGAGTTCAGGTCATGTTAAAAGTTTAATCAGTAATACATTTGTGAATAATTGTTTCTGTCTGTTGCTCTGATCTCAACAGTGCTTATAAACCTTTATGACAGGTATGTGGGTTAAAGGTGAAATTAACACACGCTTGTCCACAAGTCTTCAAAGCTAAATATTTTATTTACTGTTTTATTTGAATTTCTGTTTTCAGATCATTTTCAGAGCAAAAACGATCACATCGTTCAGGTAAACTTATTTTTTCCTGTATATCTATGGATGTTTTTAACTTCCAACAGCACCAACGAGAACTTTGGTCATTAAGAGCACTCATATTATTTACATATAAACATATTTGCCTTTATATTTTATGAGGTAATACAGTAGAAAGTAATGGATGGCCGGGATTCTGCTTTGCTTCAAAGTCCAAGTCATTTCAGAAAAACAGGTTTTAGATAGCAGGAACCTAAAGCAGAAAAGCAAACAAGGTCGGGATAATTGATTCAGTTTCAGACAGCTTTATTGATCTCAAAAGACCATATATTTGCAGTTCACAGTCATATCAACAGAATAAAGCTTTGCATCCACACATTCAGTTCGGGGAAATTTAAATAACTTGATAAATAACTTGGATATTTTTTAAAGTCAGGGGAACATAGTGTAGTAACATCTTGAAGGTATCATCACCATATCTTGGTTGATAATGTGATGGCATTCATTTTTATTTCGCTAACAGTTTTATTCAGCAGGAAGCTAAAAGGCAGATGTATTTGTACGGCACATTTCATGTACAAGACAATTCAAAGTCCTCTACATAAAAACATCAAAAGCATTAGGGGTGTTGCAAATGAAGGACTTGATCACAAGTCCATGATTGTTGAAGGAATATGTCATTTAGTGTAAAGTTAGACTGTAATCTAAATGTTAGTGTGACATGACAAATTTGCATCAAACAGGTCATGAGGATGCAAAAGAGGACTTTGGCATCTATGAGTTTATCTCTATACCTGGGAAAATGGATTCTACCCAGGTATGTAACATGTTAATATGCTGGTAATTTCTGTATCTTTATGGAAGAAGCAGTAATTTTGTCATTCTTACCTGTTTTATTTTATTTTTTCCCATATTGTCACTTTTTCCCCAGGCGTCATGCAAATCTCTCTCTCGCCTCGAGTCAATTCAGGATATGCACACCACCATCTATGATGTGATCAGAAACGTTCCTGAAAGCCCCAGTCACAGTTTGCTCAAGTAACTACCGGGAAAGTTTAAATAACTTACACTTTTTGCAGTTCAAGAATTAGTGTAGCTTTATTCTCACAAGTCATCACAGCTTGGAGCTTGGAGTTTGGCGACCCAATTTAGTTTGCAAACGGGATTACGGGAATTTATTGAGGTACTTTGTCTGATCATGCACTGTTACTGTTGAATGTCTGGAAAGTAAGTGAATATTTGACTGATTTTATTGTCAGATAAAAACAAATTAATGGTTTGATATTTGAAAAAATGTGAAAGTGGAACTGAAGGTATTTTTTTTCCGTTCTAGAGTGAAAACCTCATTAAACCAAGCAAGTTTTACATTGTTTTAAAAATCATAAAAATTACCAAATTTCTAATCTTTGATCACCATTGAAACGTTTTTTTAATTAATATTTTATTATATAAATTTATCATTGTCAAAAAAATATTTTTAAATTAACAACAAGTGTTATAATGAATGTGTTTCCTTGTGTGAGATATATTCTGCTGAAATGTAAATATTGTACATGGATTCCATAGAGTCTCTATAAATATTATTCTTTATTATAATTTACTCACATTTGTTAATTCACGTAGTTATAGAGAAATAAGTGCTGTGAGAGGAAGAAGAAAACATAATTCTGATTATTTCTTTTCTTGATTTGATCTAAAACCGTTTTGGGGATCAACTCAAAATGATGTGTGTATATATATATATATATACACACACACACACACA
>JBAMHX010000019.1:10348927-10361402 GCA_037177515.1 Pseudomugil tenellus
CACTATTTCATGGTCATATATTTATTTCAAAATGTTGTATTCATTTATTTAATTATGAATCATACGGGTCCCCATAGGAAGGAGGGTGGCATGTGATGGGTTGCTAGGTGTGTTGGAGATTGCACGCAGCATCACTTACTGTGAACATAGACTGCTTCTTTTTCTTTACAGCTTATGTTTTTCCGGAGGGTCCTTGTAAAAAACGTATATATTGACGTCCTATGAACAGTGGAACAAAGAAAGAAGGGGATGTTTTTGTGAGATTGCCTCTTTGAGTGACAGCTGGGAAATGTTAATCGATAAGGAAATGTTATGTGCATGGAAAAAAAAATCTTCTGTCGTTCCCACTATGAGCCGTAGCCTGTTTTTGCGAATATGTGTTGTGTTTTCACCGAGCCATTCATTTAGCCTTAATGGAGCTGCATGTCCATGGTGATGCTCATTAGATGTGTAAAATAGAGCTCACCTCCAGTGTTAAACCAGCAGTCTTGAACTTTGATTGTTACTGTGAAACTAGTAACAAATACAGTGACTGTGCATGCTTACAGCACATGCTTCCACCAAGGAAGCATGACACCTGCAGAAGTGAGCATTTAGAGTGTCCTTTTTTTTCTAGCATATCTGAAACTTTTTCTTGGATTCCTGCCACACTAGCTGCCTTAGCCTACTCCATCTCTATCCCTGCAGTTGGTCCTCTCTGCAGCTTTGGCAAACATAAAACACATTACTATCAGTCTTAGGAATTTCGCCTCAGACACCAGATTTAAAACTCCCGTCCACTGTGAAATGCAGAAAGACGGATAACTGCCACAGGTAGGTTTAATCAGCATTTAATGAACTCATTGGGAGATGGCTTGAATGTAATGGATCCTCACTTAGAGGTCCTGCACTCAATCATGTCAGTTTGCCTGTCTGTGTGGAAATGTGTCATCATGAACAGAAGCACAGCTGTGGCTGGAGGATTTATTCTTTTGGGTTTTCTGTCCACCCCAGTCTTGTGAAGACAATATCTGAGGAATGCCATGAGGGGATTATTTTTCATCTATGGCACCAATAATCCTTTGGATTCATGGATGGATTGAAAAGTTGCTGCGACCGTAGATGGCATATTGTTTGTCATAAGTCAAGAATTTCTACACCGTTTATGACAAAATGTCTCATTTATGCATTTTATTCAATCTTTTTTTATTACTTTTACCAAATACCGCACATGCAGACTGTGATTTCAGGTCTGTATTTAGGATTTAATTTCTGATTTGTGTGGCAGCTAAATAAAAATTAGCCTCTTACCTCGTAATAAAAAATGCCTTTTGGGGGTTTATGGAGGCTCACCTTTTCCCTCTTTCTTTAAAATATAAAAATACAGCCAACCCAGCTTTAGACAGTCCACAATGGGGACTGCATGCATCTTCTGGCCTTTTAGGTGTATGCTAACCTAAGCCTAGTGAGCCTTTTGTATTGTATTCTGTTGAAAGGACAGGATGCTTCTGCTGCATGTTCAAAAGGAGCAAACTTTAGAAGGAGAAGGGCATAAAGCATCTAACACTTTTATTAGAGTCATGAATTTTTGCAATCTCAAGTACCCACACAATTGCATGAGAGCTGCTCAACATGACACCAATACCTGTGCAGCAGCTTGCCAATTTATTCATAGTATATATAGCTGTAGTGCAGGTTCTTATGGTGGATGGGTGATAACATTCTCCTCTTATTCTAACAGCAGGACACCAGGGTTACTGTATGCTTTTTTTTATCCATTTCTATTTTTGACCAGCATTGTGTTGGAATGCCACTACATGTAACCTGGCCTTACATGAATATGTTGTATTGTTCTTGGATATTTAGATTTAATGGGATTTAGCATGAGCTCCTGGAGGATGCGGTTGTAATAAGTTGCGTCTGCATGAAGGCAAACAAAACATCCTGATTTTCATGTGAATCCAACTGGTCTCAGATCCTATTTAGAAAGCAGTGTGTAGGATTCATTCTGAAATGAATCATACTCTAAAATGCTGAAGAAGAGGCAAAAGATAATTCCATTTCTCACCTGTGAAAGTGCACATGCATCGGTCCAGCCAGTCACAATATTTCAAAACTCGAAAACATGAATTTTTATTATCTCAACTGTGTTCGTTGTTCCACGATCTGGCGCATTCAACCTGGCCTCATTAATTAGCCGCATAAAAATGATATGGATTATACTCAATGGCTATTACCGTCATCTTCTTGAAATCTGCTGAGTTACACAATCCATGCATGCAGATGAAGATGTGAGGAGTGTGAGGCAGTTGCCTTGGTGTGTGCAGCTTGCTCCACATATGTGTTTGATGCAGCATTTCACTCACAACAGCTACATAGAAAATAAAATTATACTTTTTTTTTCTTTTGGTCTTGTCCACCATTAAAGCAGACAGAATGATGGTCTGGCTGCTGTGTTGTGCTGAGCAAATTGGATTGTTTGTTTACTTTGAATATAATTTTGTTTTACTAAGTTTATATAATACTGCTGGACCTGATCGGAGAAGCCAGAACAAGGATAGAAGGAAAACAAAAAATAAAGGGAAAGTTTGTAGACCATCAGCAACACCTGTAAAGGAACATCTTATGGTCCCCCCGCAGGAAGACAAAGTCAACAACTGTCAGGAGCACCGGAGACGAACAAACAAAAAACAAACATGTATTTCAACAAAATCAGAAACGCGCACGAAAATAAACGAAGGGAAAATTGCTGTTAGTGAGGAAACCTACAAGACAACTCCGTGACTGTGTCAGTAGTCTGCATCCTTAATATAATTGCATGATTATACAATGTAAAGCAATGCTGGCCTATAATCGGTTAATATTGTTAAAGTGGTGATGACCTGAAAAGGAATGAGAATAGAAAACCATACCTGCTTATCCCAGAATCAACCTATCAATAGAAAGCTGTGATGCTCTGCAGTCGTGACACTTTTAAGACACGTTTAGATTAAGTACTGGGTTAAAGGTAATGACTTATGGTTAAAAGTACATTTACAGATAATATTTCAAATTAAAAAGGAAAAAGATGAATGTATGAAGGTTTGCTTTTCCACATCCACACTGTTTCTGAGGATGTTGCCTAGGCTTCTTTAAGGCTACGGTTTGTGTATGTTCAGATTATAAATGAGGCCTCTCGACTCTGTCCAAGTTTTAGCATGGACATAGTCCATTTAGGTTCCCTCCTCCTAGTACCCTGCAGGAACGGACAAGATGCCTGCAGCATACATAACATTCTACTAAAATGTGAATATCCACCAGTTCTTTGGAAGCAACGTATGATTGTTTTACTTTTGTTTGTTTGTGTGTGTGTTTTCTTTTTTTTAGTAAATCACCAAGTTGGGATGGGGAGGGTATCCTCCAAAGCCTGTGGGCCCTTACTGTCAGTTATCATTGAAAAAGAGGGAAAAGAAGAAGAGGAGAAAGGAAAAAAAGACGGTCTGATTTCCATGAGACTGTTTCATTCGATGTGGTCTCTGCAGGGAACAGATTACTAATTAGGGTTTTTTTTCTTCTCATCTGCTATTTATGGATTCTTTCTGATCATGAAAGAGTGCCAGTATGTAAGGAGGGGCTGCGTCTGCATTCACAATGGACAGTATCAGTATATTGTGGATTATGTAGCTGATAGATGCAGATTAATAGCAGGTGGACCGAGTTATTGACTTTTGTTGACCTTGTGCTTCTTGAAAAGCTCAGAGATGGTTTTATGAAGATGAAGCAGTGAAAATAGTTCCTGGATGTATCGGCAAGAAACAAATTGATTTAGCCTACTTTTGTTCAGATGAAGCCATGAGGTTATAAGTCAGCTTTTGTGGTGGTGGAAGGCTTATTAATGAACTCTGGAAGGACACGTCTTCCTTCCTTCCTCTCACTCCTCTAGCTTTGAGTCGGTGTTTGCAGAACTAAACATTTTGAAATGGATTCGTCCCAAAGGTCAACACCAAAGCACATCTAAAGAATTGTTTCAGTTCAATATTTTAACCTCAGGAATCATCTGGTTTTTATAGATTTTTTAGAATGTATTTTAGTTTAGTTAGTGTTCATAGTGGCTCGTATTGAGTTCTTTTGCTGTCCTGGTCTTTGTAGTCATGCCTGTCATACTGCAGGGACTGCTTCCAGTTCTTTTTTGTTCTTTTCTGCTTGTCCACTGGTATTCAGTGTGCGATTTTGCTCCAGTTAGTCTGCTAAACACCTAAATGTTCAGTAATAAACAGTGCATTTATTGTCTTGGCCTGAGCTCCTTTGGTGTTTTTCCATATTGTAGTTGCCAGCAGTCTGATCCTTTGCTTCTGACACCCGCTTGGGTCTTTTCGGTTAACAATCAGAGACTCAGTAGCTCGTACGCTGCATCGATCAGTTCAACCGTCTGTACTCGAGCCAGACTTTTAATGTTGATTCTTTTTTTTCCAGTTCAAGCTTCTGCTGAGGCTACTGTCTGCCTGTACCTTGCTTTCGCATAGCTTAAAGTTACTGGTTTTATAAAAGAAGGGGCATCTACCAACTTATTATATCTTGATAGTATGTGGTAGTATTAATGATCATAAGTAATGTTGTCTCTGAATGTCATGCTGATGGTAAATCATCCTTAGTTTAGTCACTGTTAACCCTTTATGAACTGATTCTCTGTTTTGCTTTTGGCTACATGACAAATATGATATTGATATGTAGCTAATTTTGCATCTGTTGTTTCACATCTAACCATTGTTAATGTGCCTTCTGTTTTATGTTCAAATGTAACTTCTCCATTTATGTTTAAACATTTGGTCATGAGTTATTATTAAAACTTGTATGCACCTGTACACACACAACCACACACATGCATACGCAAAAGGGTCTCATTTTGTTACCTGTTTTTCAAACTGCAAGAGACTTGTTCTACAGTCTCCTCTCAGTTTCTCCGATCCCTCCTGCACACTCTCTATCCGCAGCTAAAGCCAAGATGCTTAATTAGCAATTTGCTAAGGACACACTTTCCCTCAGGGCAACTGAAGACTCACAAGGTACAACATAAGAGATGGGCTGACCTGAAAAAGACCCCAAGCAAAGCATGGACAGAGGCAGGAAAGCCGTGAAACAGAGGGTGATTATGAATGGTTGCGGCGCACAGGGTGGTGGAGTCACAAGGGAATGGATTTGGTGTCTTGGGATCAGCAGAACAGTCGCAATTTTTGTTGCTTCAGAGTGAAAGCATTTTTTATTTTTAGGAGTAGGGACTAAAGATATGTAGCATCCTCCTGCTCTATATCACTTTACAGGTAAACAGGAGTACAAAGGAGATATAAAGAGGAAAAGAGTTCACTGAAACCTGATTTATATATTTAATTTAGACCATTCTTTTCCTCGTTTTACCAGCTTTATACACATCTGCCGGGAGATGCCGGGAGAACTAATCAAGGATATATTTAAAATGTAGTTTTTTTTTCATTTGTGAAAGTGCAAAACCAAAAGTGAAGGTAAAGATATAAAGCAACTGGAAAATAGAGATATTTTCCTGAAAGTTGAGCTCCTTTTTAACCACTCTGGTATAATTTAGCATTGGCACCGCTACATAATCTACGAACAGCTGATCTTCCCTTCCAGTTTTCCACCAGCTGGTAACAAAATCCCGTGATACCCGACCTTTTCCAACTGTGATAAAGTTTTCCCTTTCACCCTTAAACCAGCATGCTGTCCTGTTCTTGACCCGAACCGGGGGCTCATGTTGAGACGATCCGATTCACATTCCATCCACATCAAACTCATCCACAAATCTGTCAGGAGTGTCCTGGAGGTGATGGCGAACAACAAAGACAACTTTTACTGAATTACCTCATGATCTCTATCCTCACTGTAGCTATGTCTTCAAATTCTGCCAGTGAACATCACAAACAGGATGAGGATGCAGTCTTGTTGGACACCGATATCCACGTTATCCAGGTCACGCAGTGCGAATGCAGGTTTCCCTCAAGGTGCTCCGGGATTTAACAGCACACTGAAGTACCATGTCTCTGTGTGCATGGAAACATGTTATTTATATTTTTTCAGTACCGCTATGTTTTATCCTGTAACATGACAACCATCTTCAATCAGTTGTTGCCATTTTATATGGGAATTATGATATTTAGTCAGCAAGAAGAATAAAAAGGTCTGTTTGATAATGAAGATGTTTGTTTACTGATTCCTCGTTCACTCACATGAATATCTTCTTTTTTATTATTTTTTTTTTTTTACAGTGAACTGAACTCCAAACTACAAGACACCCTGGAGCAAATAGAGGTATTTGCCTCCCTGTTTTATTTCTACTGCTATCATCTAAAAACAGTATCGTGTAGACAATGTTGGCGGGATAATATTATGTTCTCGCCTTGTTATTTTCCACAAGCCTTCAACTGAAAGAGACCATTTATACTTCAGGTTGACATTTTGATAGTTTACCTTTGTTATTCCAAGTCTGCCAAATATTGACACTATCAGAAAGTCATCATTATGTATGTTTGTATATCTGTTCCCACTCAAGTTGTATCACAACACTGGCGTTGTGAAAAATATTTATAGCGAAGCAATTATCTCTACATCGCTGCCATTCTGCTCCAGGAGATTAATCACTTAGTTTTGTCTGAACACGGGAGAGACGTGCACGTATGCAGACGTACATAACCGCCCGCTAAAGCTGTTTGTTTGCCTCTCCGTGTGAGCTGTTGAACAAGCAAAGCAAAATCCTCTAAATCATAAAGGTAAACGTGTGAGAAAAGCACAGTCGTACATTTTAAAAGCCAGGGTTTGTAATTTGGCTCCAGCGCGCATTCCTCCTGTAGAAGGATGCTTCACACACACACTCCACATGCACTTGTGTTGTATGCTCCAATCATCCAACACACGTTTAGTTTAGTCACTTATTTCCTGTCGAGCATTTCTATGCTTGTATGTCTTCAGCTGCTGCTTTGGCATTCTACCCAAATGCAGCTTTAATGTGTGAAGCTTAAGAAAACGTTGTGTGATTGATGACATTAAATCACTTGCTCTTTGAGATAAGCTTATGGCATTAAAGTTGTAACATCCTTCTACTTACTGATTTCTTACTCATCTTACTTTCTTTGCCACACTTGTTTTTTTAAATCCTGCCTGCCCTTGACCTGATGGCTTTACATTTGCACTTCTACGTGTATCTCAATCCCTAGTCTTAACACTGATAATCCGTCTGTTTTCTTTCCCATCCTTTCTTCCCCTTACTTTGCCCTCTTCTACTATTTTTCGTCTCTCCATTTCTGGCTCCAGGAGCAGCTTGATGTCGCCCTGTCGAAGACTTGTAAACACTTTGATGTTTTGCACTACACCAAGGTCCAGCTTGCCTACACGCTCCTGGGCAAAACTCAGGTCAGTGTCATTGGGAATGGCTGTGAAGAACTGCTTGTCTTCATCATTTGTTTTTTTTTCTGTGTCATTTGCAAACATTCTTAATGATTTTTTAATGCAAAAAAAAAAACAAAAAAAACAAACTTAAGTTAATGTTTAGGAAATTCAAGGAGTTTGTCTTTAGAAAAATTGCCTTACTGTTGTAACACTCTGAAAGGTATATTCGTTCAGAGACATTCCACTTACTATGTGTACAGAAATATTAGGCAAATGAGTATTTTGACCACATCCTCCTCTTTAAGCATGTTGTCCTACTCCAAGCAGTACAGGCTTGAAAGCCTGCTACCACTTAAGTATATCAGGTTATGGCATCTCTGTAATGAGAAGGGGTGTGGTCTAATGACATCAACACCCTATATCAACGTCCAAAATATTCAGCTTTGTTCATTGAGAACATAGTTGTTGTTCAATAATAAAATCAATCCGCAAAAATACAAATTGCCTAATAATTCTGCACACCCTGCATTCTTTTCAAGAGTACACATTCAGCATTTGCAGAGTTTTGTGCCCGCTTAGTGCCTGTCTGGTTATTGCTTATATATATATATTTTTGGCCCAGCAATGTGGATTTACTGCAATTCTGAGTCTGCATTTTCATTTTGGCTTCTCTCTTAAGGGAAAAAAAGAAATTATAGGTTTTTCAAAAGCAAGGTTGCAGAGCGTACATGTAATCCTTCATAATTCCAATATCCTGTCTTTACTGTCAGTTAACTGTCAGCCACAAAAATCCCCTCCCTAAACCAGAATTCTCTAAATAATCCTTGGGATGTGTGGAATTAGCATAGAAGAATAAAAAAATAGATGATCCTGTATTTAGAAAAAATTTGTTTTTCTACTAGTTTAAATCAGGTAATGACATAAATTATTTTGTTAAGCTGAACTGATGACTCTGTTAATGTTAATAAATACATATTTAAGTCTCCTGACAGAAGCAGGCATCCTTACAGGGGAGATTTTATCACTGAGGATTATTTGGGACATTTCTTGTTGATGTTTTGATCTGTTGGTTCCACAATATTCAGCAGATGGTCATTTTGCTAGCTTCTTAGCTTTTGTCTTAGATTTAAAGTCAATACTGGTTAGCAAACATACCTATGATTTATTTTACATACTGCTTTTCATCTGGATACACAGTGAAACACTGCAGTCTTCACTTAACACACTATAATGGATTATACCACACTTTTCCCTCAGCCTGACATCCAGTTGAGCTGCTCTCTATACATTTAATATAAATACATGCAGAAGTATGAGACTGTGTGCCTGTACAGTTTTTTTTAATGGTAATGTCTTATCTGAATTTTAGAATTATTATGTTCCTGAGCTACAATAGTTTCTTCCATTTTCGTATTTAGGCTTTTTCTTTTTTTGCTACATTAAAATTTTATAGTGTTTTAGGAAAACTCCACCAAAAAGTAGGGAAAAGACATTTGAATTAATTTTGTGGTAGCAGGGAATCAGACTAAATTGGGGGGCAACATTTTGGGGTCATAAGCTTGTGGTAAGAAAATCTAATTACTCTGCAGCACCCTTTACCAGGGGCGTTGCTCCATGCTGTGACTACGTCTCATGCAGCTTCTTTGTCCTTATTTCTCAAGTGCCCAAATTGGTGAGACAGTTGGCAAGAAGCAGGAGGGAGGTGTGAACCAGAAAATGGTGCTAAATGTAACTAGACTCCAGAATAAAGGAAAATTGGACTCAAAAGTGAAGTGAGCACAGGCTGATGGGCTGCGTCATTCTCCAGAGGAACCTCTGGATTTACTTGCAAAATGAATAAATCCATTATCAGTAAATGTCGGAATATATACAAATGATGCTTTATTTTAAACTGCTTGGCAAACAGCAAATCAGTATTGGCTTTAAGCAACATGTTGTTGTAGAAACAATGTAGCAGTGCATAACTCTGTAGGGGAGCATACCATTTACATTGTTTTACAGTGTAAGTAGTTTAATGATGAACACAGTGCATCAGTGTCAGATGAGGATAGTTTTAAGCTGCAGAGATGACACAAACACTCCTAAACACAATGTACAGTGTAACATTGATAAATCAATGTATTTCTTGGCTTTTTGAAGTTTCCGACCAACAGTTTAATTATAATGTAAAAATGATGGGACAAGTTATGGGATTGTCTGTATTTGAGTTTTCTTAAAGAAAGTAAATGGCATTTTCTAGTAGATATTTAATATTACCTTTGGTGGTTTATAATTTAACAGTAATTACAAACGTTTTCCTTTAAGTTGTCTAAATGAAAAGCAATTCTAATGAAGTGGGTTAAGTTATTTTACTTGAGCAAGAAGGAGTTGGCTGTGCCACCCTGTACATATGCTAAATATTATTCTTATGTTGTCTCTTTCTATTTATTCCTCATTCTATATACTTTGTTTATGACATCTTCAAACGTAAGCTGTGATTCAGGAAAGACAACAGTCTAATTTTATACTTGGACATGATACCAGCTACCTTCATTGCACCTTATTGCAAAACCAAGATGTCTACACATAACTTCACACTGCACACTTTATATTTTGAATTATTTTGCTGCAGTTTGCCTTTCTATTTGATGAAAGTTGGCAGACTGACAGTGCCATGATGAAGCAGGAGTTTTTAATAACAGTCTATTGGACTGTCTCTGTAGACTGCTATGGACCAGCTGCACATGCACTTCACCCAGGCCATCCACAACACAGTGTTCCAGGTGGTGCTGGGATATGTGGAGCTCTGTGCCGGCAACGCGGACACCAAGTTCCAGAAGATGCAGTATAAGGACCTGTGCACGGTATGGAAATAACGCATTTCTGTCCTTTTAAGGTTCACTTTTCTGTCTGTAGATTATCTGTTTGCTTCAAGAGGAGATTTTCTCCTCTTTAATCTGGTTAGCGTAAAGACTAGGCAGGGAATTTCTGTACAACATACAAGACCTACATACCGTGCTGAAGTGATATAACTTGTAAGCACACCCATCTATCACATTTTCACCCGCAACCCACATTTGCGTTATCTTCAAGCCAGAAAACAGTGCCATGCATCATGACAGAAGAAGTCTTCAAATATATGATCTAGAGTGAGATAAAGGAGGAGAGCGAGGAGAGAGTGATTGAGAGCAGAGTGCATTGTAGCAATTCTTGGGATAATTAATCTTCAGAACCACAGCACAGCATACAGCGGCACTTTTTGACTGGCCCACACATCTCAGTCCTCCCTCGGCTTTCTTCTCTTCCCCCAAATCGAAATAAATCATATTTGCATGCCCAGCAGGGCACGGCTCGGCCAATTCATCCTGAACTTGCTTGGAGGGAGTTCCCATCCCCTTGGGGCTCCGTTAACTCCTCGGCCTACAGAGAAGCGATAATGAATGTATACGTAAATGTTAGTGCAGCATCGTTTGAGTCCTTTCCCAATGACTCAGGTGTTCCTTCTTGACCCTTGCAGCATTTACCAGGGGCTTCACCAGCTGTGCTCATGTCATCCATGTCCCATCGTTTACCTCTTACCTTTCTGCTACCTCTCCTCCCCGTCACACCTCATTTGCTCCTCTCCTTCTGTCCTCTTCTTTCGTCATGTTTTTCTCTCTGGTCTTGAAGTTGCTGTGTTTTGTGTTGGCTTTTTTTTGTCTTTCGTTGTATCCTCAGCTGCCTTTGGAAGCTGTGCCATGGGTCTGAATAATGGTGTGCATGAAAAAGTGCACTAGTTCAACATACATTATAGTTGCTGTCAGCACAGCATACTGCCTGGCTTATTTTACTTACACCACAATACAGATATTTACCATTCACCATACGCTCAACCAGCTATGACTAGGAAGATGGGCTGTTACAGTCTCTGTTGTGTGATAGTGATGATGATTGACAGGGCCGCACAAGCTAACACACACACTCAGATGAACACCCACGTGGCAGTTAAAGCACTTTCAGCCTGTTCTTTGGTGAGTTTTATGACCGCAGCAAGTATTTTGCTTACTTTGAGTCCTTTTAAGATTATTTCCCCTAAGCCAATTATTTACTTGCCCATCAAATATAAAAAAAGCTTATCAAGTTGCCATGTGGCATAAATGTCTGTGACAAATACAAAAAATTGTTTGCTGGGTGCTTAAACTGCCAGTCTTGGAGGATTATTTATTTTTTTATTTTTGAGCGTCCAAGTATGACGTCTGTCTCCAAGATCTCTTAAGCTCAAACAGAGGAAAAAAATATAACTGTGTTCCACTTTTACTCAAATCAACAGGATGTCGTAAAAAGTTGATTCCCTGAGTTGCCTTTCACCAACTCACTGAAGCAGCATTAACCTATGCATCTGCTTTACAGTGAGTTTGCAGATCATGTGGAGCTGTGTTAATAGACATCTGTGGCTGAGAGCAATATTCAGACTGCTTAGCTAAATGTTCCAGCCAGATCTCGTCACCTGAACTCAACTCTTAGTTATGCACTATAAAAATTTAAGGGACATGGGAGCACAGGGAAAGGTCAGTCCTGATTGTGAAAGGGTCTTATTAATTTTACATCAGCATCTCATTATTGGCAAGTCTCTCTTCTTATCAATGCCCTAGTCAATCTGACTTTCTGTTCAGATTCAAATGGGTCACTGCGCTCACAAAATAAAAGGAGCAGAAGCCTCAAACTCACTTTCCAAATGATGAAATATCTGGTAATCCATAGCGATTAATCTCACGCTCTCTTAAGCAGTATCGATAAAAAGCTGACCTTCAGGGCTGTAGCATATGTGATGCGTGTAGCTTTTTGTGTGACTAGGGGTGTTAATGCTAACGTAATTCTCTATTTCTTTTCCTCATTAACCATTTCAAGCCATAAATCCTTGCAGGATAAAAGAACTCCACTGCAAAATGGACGCTTATGAAAGTATCATTATGAATTGGTAGGGATCTCCATATCCGGTCTTTGAGGGCCGGTCATCCAAGGAACTGAGGTATACAAGGTTTCCTGCAGGTATTGAAACATTCCCGTTTGAAATGCACCTGATTCAAGTTAAGCGTCCGACATTGTACTAGAGAGTAGAAATGAACGAAAGTATTTGTAATACCTTCACGATTGCTTTGTTTTGGTA
>JBAMHX010000019.1:10368022-10394824 GCA_037177515.1 Pseudomugil tenellus
ATTTCGGCGAAATCACGCGGGATTTGGATACGACTACCAAAACAAAGCAATCGTGAAGGTAATACAAATACTTTCGTAAGCCCAGGTTAAAAAAAAAGCGAAGTTCTCCTTTAAGTTAACGTAGCTTATTCAAAACGAATGTGATGAAGGACTGAGCCACCTGAAAACTATTCGTTTACCCTTAGTTTCCCTTTGTTGCAATGGAAATAAGGAAATAAAGTGATAAAAATGGTTGTGTCTGTGACCATGAGTTTGCCTAATAAGTGTTTTTATTATAAAAGGGAACAGCACTGGTCAACTTGAATGCCAGGATCCAAATGTGAAAGTATGAAGCCTGCATATTAACAATCTATTCAGTTATCCACTTCATCTGTAAGTACCTTTATGTTGTAGTGGGTGGTTGTATGCCATGTTTACTAGACACACATACAATAGATTAAGGTCTAAATATGAATTAAATGCATACTTTTGTTTATATAATATAAACTTAGTGAATTTATTACAAATACAATGTTTATGAGATGCTGCAGAAAAGCATTTTTATAAAGTTAAGTGGGATTTGTAAACCATGCGGCACCAGGCTAATATTGACCAAATGTGTTGAGCTAGTTGTCAAGTAAATGCCTTATTTTTTCCAATAAATTTCTTGTGCCAGAGGCATGCTTCATACTTTTATTTTAAGCACACTAAAAAAGGACAAGCACTTTAAAAAAAGCCTACACAGTAGGTGGTAAGTTGGACCATTTCTCTGTCTTCCAGGGGGTAGCTTCAACACATCAGATCAATAGAGTGTAACCTGTCAATGGTAACAAACTGAAACCACAATACACATTTTGACATTTCTTAGGCAAAATATTTATAGATTTTTCTGTAGGTTTGTTATATGAGTCATATTTTAAACTCAGTGGGGAGTAAAACTTTCTTTAGAGCTTTTCATTTTCAATTACCAAGATGTATTACCCGCTGTGTCTCAAAAGGTCAAACGCTAGTTGCCACCTATGTATGGCAAAGGGTGGCTTTTATTATCATTTAGCCTTACATCCTCCCACAGCAGCAAGACCTGCAGGGTGTAACCTGATGACTTTGTAAACATCCTGACTGGGTCAACAGTGGGGAAATTGCACTGACTTGGACCACACTGATAAATGCAGAGTGCAGTGAGGATATTGGGATTTTTTTCTTTTGAAACCTACAAGAAAGGAAGACACATGAAATTATAATATTGTATTAAATTGTAAAATCCACATTTTTATGTAGACATTGTTATGGAACATTTTTGTATCTCACCACAGTTTGTAGCTGTATAAAGGTGTGCTTGTGTTGTTCTTATTCTCACATGTAAGTCGCTTTGGAGAAAAGCGTCTGCTAAATGACTGTAATGCAAATGTTTTGTTGTTGTCAAATATTTTGTTATACAATAACACAACCAGTGAATAAATGATCGAATACAAACACATTTAAAGAAAAAAATCTCCACATTTATCACAACATATTATTACAGCAGTAATAATACTCACTGAGTTCAGAGTAAATCAATTGATTAGACAATTATACTCATTATTTATCTCAGTTTTCTCAGCTTGTTTTTACTTATTCCTCCCCAAATTCTTTAGCTCACTCTACCTCCCACTCCCACACTTCCAGCGTCACCATAATGCTCATTAAATTAAAGTTCTATGTGTCAAGTTACAATGTCATGATACCGTCCAAGCCTCATGTTCCTTCAGTGAATAGTGCAGCTCTTTCCAACAGCTCTCCCCCTTTTTAATTCCTGACATTAATAGGGACAAAGTCTGGATGTTTGAAAATTACATTTGAAAGCAGCAAGTGCATTTTTAAAAAGCTTTATAAACCATAGCCACGATGCCATTGATATGTCAATGTCGGTGACTTTAAAATCCCTGAAGGGTCCGTGCAAGTAATATTAAACAGCGATAAAGGAAGGCTGAATCGAAAATGCATCTTAAAGACATTACCAAGAAGCACAAAGATGTAAGATTAACAAATAACATCTGATATGTGTAAGATTAAACGCAGCATTAGATTTAAACTTTTCACTGGTATTGTATATCTATATCAGTCAGTGTGCAGAAGATAATCATCTGTGATGGTTAGATGCAGGAGGGTTCTTGCACAGCAAAATTTAAATTAGCTCTGCCTCAGTAAAAGAAATGCAGATTTTCCGTAAAATAAAATGGGCATTTCTATTGCCCCCCCCCCAAAAAAAAATAAAAACCCCCAAAAAAACAAAACATAATTAAATGCAGGGGTGTCATTTACCAAAAGACTGTCAGATCCCTGCTTGCTGGCTTACAAGCCCACTGCTGCTAGCTTTTCTTTAAAATCCATTTCATCCAGAGCGAGCAGCTTGAGATTTATTGAAGCAATTTTCAACCAAAGGGGAAGTATTGATGTTGCTTTAACACTGCACCGCAGTGAAAGGCAACACATATTTGAGAGGAGATTGTGAGCTGATGACTGAGGAAGAATCATGTCTGACAGTGAACAGTACTCCAAAACCTTGTTTAACGGTCATCCAGTGTTATGCTGTTGGACTCTAAGCTGCGGTCAGTCTTCCTTCTCTTTTGGGAGCACATGACCTTCACTCCTGTCAGATGCAGACTGGCTGTTGCAATGACAGGTGTTTACAGCTGATTCATCAGCTTTCGCTGAAGGACTTTCCACTTCACTAATGTGCCTGATCTGCAGATTAAATCCATTAAAGCAGTCGTATTGTAATGTAACTCTTTGTTTTTAATATTAGCGACACATTTGTCTCCATCAAGCATGATACAACTGCATATTGGTTCAACTTGCTCGCAACTCTTTATATGTTCATTGCAACATTAATTTAATTTATTTTAAATATGCAGTGATAATCCAGTGCAGCTAACTAAATGTGTTTTGAATCAAGCAAACCATCAGTCTGTGGAGTCATTTTTTATTTTTGGATTACTTGTAGATGATGCGGCAACAGCAGAGTCTGATGAGTTGATGGTGGACCGTAGCTATGTAAAGAAGAAACTTGAGCATGGACTGACTCGTATCTGGCAGGTTTGTATGGACTATTCTTATCTGTCCTTTTGTCTGCACAATATCTCCTCCAACTGATTCAGGCCTCTGTTCGTTCAGCTTTCTCTTCCACTTATACTTCTCCCACCACAGTCCAGCTTTTTTTCTTTCTCTCTCTCCACAGGATGTCCAGTTGAAAGTGAAGGCCTACATCTTGGGAACAGACATGTCAAACTTTAAATATGATGATTTCATAGTGGTACTGGATGTCATCAGCAGGTACGTAATGGATCAGTCCAGCTTGCTGCGCTAATTGCTCTTCATTGTCACGTCGTTGCTGTCAGCTTCTTCTTCAGCTTGAACTACACAGCTTTCCTGTGCAGAATTTCTGTGCCAGTACTCGCTAATTTACTCAGATATGGCAGACACACTTTAAGACACACCTCCATTTGAAGCTTATTAGCTTAATTTAAGTGGACATTTAGCTAGCCTTAAAACAATGACGAGCGTTAAAAAAACCATAATTATCATCAGTCTGATTACAATAATTTGATGTTCCATTTTAAATTAAATTGATAGAAACCATCTAGAATCAGCATGCATGAGACAGAGAAAATGTCTAAAGAGATTGCAGAAATTGCTATAATTGGGTTAAGATCTGTCCAATACATTATTCAAACTGGATCATTAGGTAGCCATTGTATTCCAGGAAGTAATATGGTCTTCAAGAAATCTTGAATGATAGTGATCACTTAAACATTTGATGGAATCGTAGATAAACAACAGTAGACCCTTAAAAAAGCTACTAACCATTGAGGGTGACCAGAGAAAAAGGCTTCAGTTTGCTAGGGATCATAAAGATGAGACTCTGGAGCACTGATGAGTCCAGATTAATCCTGTTCCAGAGAAATGGGAGCATTAGGTAAGATGCAGATGAAGTGATGCCGCAATCAAGCCTAGTTCCTACTGTACAAGCCTGTGAGAGCAGTGCTTTGATCTGGGGTTGCTGCAGTTGGTCAGGTCTAGGTTGAGCAACATCTCGCTTGATACCTGAATATACTGAATGACCAGGTTTTTCCATTAATAGAGTTTTCTTCCCCAGCGGCACGGCCGTATTCCAAGATGAGAGTAGCTAAAGTTTTAACTGCTCAAATTGTTAAAAACTGGTTCTGGGAACATCAGACATCATTTCCACATATAAAGTGGCCCCCAGAGTCCAGACCCAAATCCCACTGAGAACCTTTGGGATGTGCTGGAGAAGGCTTCGAACGGTGGCCGAACTCTTGCATCATCGACACAAAATCTATGTGAAAATGAAATACTGGATGAAAATAAAGCTAGTTACATTACATTACAGACATTTAGCAGACGCTTTCCTCCAAAGCGACATACATCTGGGAATAAGGGACATCATAGATAAGTGCAGTCGAACTGCTGTAGTGTAGTTGGGCACAGGTGTTGCCTGCAGTGCTAGATGCACAATTTTTTTTTTCCCTATGTTAATTAGATCAGAGTTTCTGCAAAGAGCTGGAACAAATTTCTCAAGTTAGTATAATTTCCTATTGATCACAACTAAGTGCAGAAATGTTGCTGAAAGAGCTGTGTATTTATCCTGCTTTTGAAAGTAGATAAGGACTCTGCAGAGCGAACAGAGTTTGGCACTTTCTTTCTGCTGCTCTGAGTCCAGCTCTGTCACGCCTTAAACTGTCAGAGAGCCATGGGCTAGGAGGATTCTCTCTAGCTGGCCCCGACACCAGAGGACATAGTTTATCCATAGAAGACGTGAAGGAAGAGCAGAGAGTATCAGTCGCCTCATTAGCAGACAGTAATGAGAAGTCTGAGTGGGAAGGCAAGTTAGAATAAACCTCATCAGACAGCTGTTTTGAGAGATCTCATATTCCTGCGATACGACACCATTTTTGGAGCTGCATGGGTGACAAAAGGAAGGAGGATGGAAAATTTGATCAGAAAGTGGTCAGAAAGGTGTATGGGTTCACTGACAGATTAGCAGTGGAGCAGTACCAAATCAAGATGGCTGCCAGCTTTGTGTGTTGGTGGAGTCTGAGTTAGTTTGAGATTAAAAGAGTGGATGAGATCCGAAAAGTTGGTTGCCTGCGTTTTGCAACAATGTAACTGTTGATGTCTCCCATGACAATTAGCGGTGTGCCATCATCAGGAATTTCAGAGAGTAGCATGTCAAAACGACATCACAGAGAGCAATGCCATAATCTAATACAAAGGCAATCTTGACTTTTTTTTGGTGGCGACTTCTGTCTTGACCAGGCAGCATAGATAATGAAAAGAAATTAGCAGCTTTGCTCCAACCACATTTCTTTTTGAGATCAATAGATTGCTGTGCATGTTCCTGTCAAATAAATAGTTTAATTCATTTCAAGTGCTTTTGAGAATCCTGGTGCCTTTGAGGAAAATCTGAAGGAAACATTCACATTTAAAAAGTAATAAGTAGCTTAAAAAATTGTGCAATAAAAACAGTTGGTCGTTCAATATGTCACTCAGGCAGAACTGTTTGTTCTCATCTGCAACTTTTCTGTGAATATGATCTGCCTCTGGCTTCATGGTGAGTTAGAGTTACAATGATAGATACATTTACATTGTATCTGAGAGCCTGCCCCCCAGCTGCCTCTGCTGTCTGTCAGGCGAACACACACCCAGCAGTAATCTTTCACGGGCTTTGAACCTCTGGGGCTCTTTTTGTTATTTCCTTTTATTCTGTCTTGTATGAAGAAAATATTGAAGCAACTGATGCAAAAAGTGACTTACAGTTTTAAGGGGAAACATAAAACACAGTTATAGTTTAAAATACTTTGATTAGCTTGCCTTTTTGCACTTTCGTGTGTTTGCAAACTTATTGATATCAAAACCACTAAAAGAGACTTCAGCGTTGCTGATATATGTCCACTTCTTCTTATAGTCCATTCTGTCAATGCCTTCTCCATCAGATTATTCGCCTCATGACAGATGTATCACATCCACTGTTACTGATAAAATTCTTTTCAAGGCACCATGCACTGCAAAATGTGTCTCTGCTCTGCACAGATCTAACAGATTTATATCTATTAGCCTCTCTGCCTAGTTTCAGCTCTTAAATCCTTCTGTATTTGTCTCTGTCTTTTCTCCTGACTTCTTCCCACTACTCATGTTTTTCTACCGCTTGCCCCTTCCTTCTCTTTCAGGTTAATGCAGGTCGGCGAGGAGTTCTGCGGCAGTAAGTCAGAGGTCCTGCAGGAGTCTATCAAACGCCAGAGTGTTAACTACTTTAAAAACTACCACAGGTGAGACTCGCCTATTGGTTTCGTTTGTGAAAATCAGAGAACTTATCAGGTCGTCATTGATTAAATTGACACACTTAAACGTTTAGACATTTTAGCAACTACTGGCTACTTCGAACACCCTTTATACGACTCATTGGTGTAGTATTACACAGCGACTCTCACTGAAAAGAAAGAATATTTCCATTTTGATTACATAACATTCCCACCTCACTGCCAACCTCATAATTACGTATTCTCTGCCGCAAACAGCAGACATCAGAAATAACTTTATTTATTTATTCAGTTAAGGTTATCTATCCATAGTTATTTGGTAATAACTTAAATATTCTGTTTATATTAATGACTCAGTTTTTGTGAGACAAAATGGCCCAGATGTGACAGATTTGATGGGAAATGACTGAGTTGGAGAGTGGGATGGAAGTAGCCTTGGTGTGAATTAGAATAAGTAACAAATGACCCAGAGAGAGAGGAGGAGGAACCATAGCACCACATAAAGGATCCTCCATCTGCACCGCATGCGAGGAGGCTTCCTACAGTGTGAATCTCGGAGCAACATTAAGTTTAAGATTTACTTTCCAGCCTGGTAATAAAGTTACTCATCTGTGAATTTTGGCTTTATTAGTCCATCAGTAGCTTGTGGTAATGTACTTAGTCATCAGTGGGTGTTTATTGTTGCCTTGACAATCCCAAACAAAAGATCCAAACATACTGATATATGTATTACATGTACAGTAAATATACAAGTGCAACACCAATAATTTACTCTCTTTTTTTAAAAGTTTTATTATCTATTCATGCAATAGATTTGGGGAATATAGCAGACTAATGTATTTTGAGAATATATTTCTGTGAATATGCTAAATCTTCAGTTAAAGCACATGCCTTACTTTCTCTACTTTTCTTCTTCCTTGTGCTCCGCCACCTCTCACATTTCTAACACCTTTAAGACAAGAAAAAAGGCTTCTGCTGTATTTGAAGTCAACACTGTGGTGACATTTTGCACAGAAAGACCTTATATTAATCTGGCAGGTGTGCAGCAGGTTGGCTTTCCTGATCTGAGAACACATGCAAACTCGCACAGACATCTCACATCCTTTCTCCTCTTTGCAACGCGTCACTGACCTTTGCTTAATTTATTTATTTATGTAATCAGGAGGCTTGTCTGAGCACAGGAGCTGCTTGAATAAATAAAATTAGTTAATTAATGGGCAGATACTTTTTTTATTTTGTTCAGTTTTGTGATATTTTTCCCCCCGTGATTTGCGCCCATTTGCTTTTTTTCTCTTTGCAAAAACCCCCTCAGGGCACGTCTGGAGGAGCTGAGGATGTTTCTGGAAAACGAGACGTGGGAACTGTGTCCAGTCAAGTCTAATTTTAACATTGCCCAGCTCCACGTGAGTAAGAAGCACATCACAGAACTCATCATTTTCCCACACTGTCACTCCGCACACTCCAGCACTGGGAAATTTGCATAAGGATGTGAAACTCGGTGTCTGTGCTGAATTAACCGTGCCTGTTTGTGTGCATCTTCACTGCATACTATAAAGCCTCGAGATCAAACGACTGCTGTCCCTAGTGGAACGTACATTAGAGGATTTTATTTCCCATGCTCATTGGCAGGAGTTAAAAACAAAACCTTGAAAATCATCCTCATGTGGCCCAAGTGTGGATGCCACAAGCTTACACTTGTATAACTAACTTTTGGAAAAGATAATTCAGTTCATGTGGAAATGAGGCGATGGGAAAAAAAACCCCATTTCATTAAGCAAAAGCTCCTTTCTTCTTCACCTATCAAGTTGCCTATTTCTTAGGAATGAAAGTTCACAGGAAGCATCCATCATCTCTGTGTGCTCCATCCCCTCTCATCCAGGAGTTTAAGTTCTTGGGCCAGTGCTGCTCTCCATCCCTTTCACCGAGCAGACAGGCCGCTTCCTCGTCCACTCCGGCCCAGGAGGAGCTGTCGCTGTTCCAGGAGTACCTCCAGGAAGGGAACCCGTTTGAGATGCACATTGAACAAAAGGAAGAAGAGACTGATGATGTGCTTGCATCTAATGGGGTAGGTGTTGTTTTACTTCCCATAACCATCTAATTTGTTATATCTACTTTTATCTGCAATTATTGTGCGTTTGTTTTGCCACATTATTCACCCACTCACATATTAACAAGCAAGCACACTGAGATAAAATACTAAATACATTAGAATGCCTAAATTATCACTGAGTTTTAAGTTTAGAGCAGCATTCAATCACCAGAGATGTAGCAAACAGTATGCAGCTTCATAGTTTCTCTCACCTTTGGGAAATCTTTTCATTTGCTTGACACCAAAATTCTAAACTATGTTTCCAAACATGACACATTGAACTTTCTCCCTACAACTTTTGCAAAGAAAATACTTTTTTGGTTGGGAATACCCAGTAACACAGTGCTTTGATCCTTTAATCTATGAAAAGTTATGGATGTTACACATGTTTGCTCCTCCCATGACTACCACATGGTCAGATCGTAAACACCCAGACTGTTCACCTCTAGTTATATACCAGAGCTTTAAGGTTTATAATCCAATATGATACCGTATTTTCTAAGCATTCTGATAAGGACAAATACAATATTGTCTCATATCAGCGAAGATATATGTAAATTCCCTCCTGAGAGGTAAATTCATTTTCTTTTTCAACCTCAAAACAGTCACTTGATGGCAAAGTTAAAGATCATCTCTACTGTATTTCTTGTTTGCGCTGACACCGTCTCTATGAGGTCCATTTAATCTGTCTCCCCTCTTATTTCTCAAGTATGAGTCAGACGAGCTGGAGAAGAGCGTATATCAGGAGTACGACAGTGACAGCGATGTCCCTGAGGAGCTCAAGCAAGACTATGTAGATGAGCAGACGGGTGATGCCCCTCTCAAGAGGTCAGTCCCAAGTCACACTGTCAGAGTGGGCCACACAGGTCAGGGGATGACTCATCACTAACATTAACATACGCGCCCAAAAGTGACAACGCAGATTACTCAGACTCCAATCGCTGGAAAGTGATCCGTCTTTGAATCTCTCTCTGAAGGCTGTTTTGTAAGTGTGTGAAATTATGCATTAAGTCAGTTTTCATGCCTTTAGCAACAATAATTTTAGCTCACCTCTGGCTGACCCTGCTTTGCAGGCAGTAGGCGCTTTGAAATCTTTTTGTCTCTGCATGACAAATTCTTTCTTTTATTTCTCCACCTACGTGATTGGTGACCAATGAACGATTAGTCATTATTTGATAATGTTGAAAGCACTTATTATCATTAGAAAGAGACAGTTTATGTCTTTATTTTTTCATCTTTAACACCTTTTCATCGTATTACTCCTGTAATTATTTAGGTCGCAGTCTTGAAATATTTAATGATTTAATAATGTTAAACTCTTCATTTGGGATCAGTTTTGTTTATTTGTTGACTTTCAGTGTGTATTTCGGAATGACTAAGATATAAGGATGTGTGCCTGTACTTGTGCATATCTGTGAACTAACCTAATTTATGCTGGTTTTGCACAGGAAGCAACCAAAAAAAAAAAAACACTGAATTAAATTATTCAGCTTCTCATTATCATAGACGCATTATTCTGATTAAAGTTACCTGTCATGCAATGTTTAATGTGTTATTAATTGCAACATGACGTTTATGTTCATCACCTGCTACTTCACAGGCCTGTAGTGCTTGGTATAATTGCTTTATCATTTACTACATTTCGTGCTTCAAATCCCATTTATGGTAACCTGACTAACCCAACTCATAGTCACTAAAATGCTGTTTTTCCCATTCTTACACGCAGGAATTACTGATAGATAATTACTGAGTGGGAGGCAGAGTCACTTCCAAAAATAAAATAGCCTGTTTAATGACTGCTGCTCAATGAGCTCTGTCACAGGGATCACCAGTTCAGAGACTTCACCACCAGGGTCCATCTGTGTCTCCTGATGTGTGTAATCGCTTCTGATTGATCAATTAGAAGATTCAGATCACACTTTAAGGTCTTGAACCCAGACTTGTCCCTGCAGGGGGTTAGTGATGCTAACATTTATTAGTGTGTCTCCTTGTTTTATTTCAAACACCACCCCCCCTCGATGTCTTCCAGTGTTCCACGTGAGACCATGAGAAGCAAGAAGAAGTCGGACTACAATCTTAATAAGAACACAGCACCAATACTTACCAACACAACCCTCAACGTCATCCGCCTTGTCGGTAGGTTTTGAGCACACGGCTGCATACCCTCTGACTAGCCATCTCCTCCAAAGGAGCACAGAGTTGGCTGCAGTGCACGTCCCCTCTGCCTTCCTGAGGTTTCAATTTATTCATCAATTAAGCAAATCATTGCGATTGGCAGGCTCTGTGTCTGTGTGCCGCTGAAAATGGTTAGCCTTCGCCCTGAGCGCTGACCTTCCATATCCAGAGAGGTGATTTCTTTGTGACGTGGCTGTTTTGGACATTCAGGCCCCTGAGTGACAAAAAAGAAAAAAGCACTCATGGGCGATGTGGCCTTTATGATAATATTTTCATGAGCAAATCAGATCAGATGCTTATCTTTCTTGCGTCGTGGTCTTAGAGCTGACTCTTTTGAATCTTGTAGTTTTGAATGAAAACGAAGAAAGCAAAAAAAGAAAAAAAAAGCAGTTTTGTATCCTTTTTTGTCTTATTTCACAATGTGAGTAAACTTGAAGCAAAAGCACAACAGTGTTTGGGTCCATCTTTCACCTCTTATTTAGTCCCTGCAGGACTGCGATGGAGTTCAATTGAGCTCTTGGAGAAATTTAGAAGAAAGGGTGTAAAAAAAATTGGAGTGTGAAGATAAAAAGTGCAGTTTCAGTGCAAGATTGAGTTGCTTTCTTTTTCCTTCATCAGTTCTGAGTCAACGGTAACCTTGTTACACCCCTGTATCTCCGTATATGTGGCTTTTATTACCTTCCTGCTAAATTAAATCCTTGTTATTTGTATGCAAATGCAACATGCTCCGGTTTAAGTTCATCTGAATATAATGCCGGGCTACAATGATTCACTTATTGCTGCTTAACTCTTTTCTGTGTCTGAAAACATGAACCTTTGCGCAGTCATTTCGTTCTGTGAAAAGTAATGAAAACAAAGGAGAAAAACTATAACAATACCACCCAAAATCAAACATTGTAGCTTGAGAAGTGATGAATAACACACAACTACTGTTGTTTTTTTTCTCCTTGTACAGGAAAGTACATGCAGATGATGAATATTCTGAAGCCTATCGCCTTCGACGTCATCCACTGTGTATCGCAGCTTTTTGACTACTACCTTTATGCCGTGTACACTTTTTTTGGACGCAATGACATGGTAAGATATTCTAAAAACAAGCAAGGTTTATGTTAACGTTTTACATATAACTATACCCATAGAAATATTATTTAGCAAAATTTGAAATTATTATGATGACATGAAGGAATTTTTTTTTACGCTTGAGGAAGTATGACTTCTTTCCCCTCTGCTACAGACCAGGCTGTTATTTTTTTCTGTCTATCTTTTTTTGTATAGCACTGGAAGAATTTTTACAAAAAGGGGACATAAATTGATCTGTCAGTGATATAATGATCCAAAGCTTACCAGCTGGCTTATCTAACGATGTTTTATCCAGGACAAATTCCAGCTAATGGTCTTCTCTGAGCACCCGGCCTGAGACACGATGTGACAATATATTCAGCATTTGGATGCTCCAGCAGGCAACTGAGAATTTAACTGGCTGAAACACAGAGTGAATTTTCTATTGGAGCTAATAAAACTGTCACGATAAAGGCAGTCTTTAGTAACGCCACTGCTTACCCTTATGAACGTTTTTTGCTTATGAAAACACACACACATATATTTGATGTATGTGAAAGATGCCTGGCTGATTTAACTGACATCTTTCATCTAAATGAGTGACACCAGCTTTGACATTTAACACTAAATCTGACATTTAACACCTTAAGATTAGCGAGTGTGAAAGCCATGCCCATGTGGTAAAGTCACTGATGAGTTGACGGGGTCAGTACACTTCGATGCTAAGAGCCTTGGTGGTCAAATGATTTCAGGTACAAACAATACGCCCGGACTTGCCAGGTGTGTGTCAGTCAGGTCTTCTTTTTTTACTTGATAAGAGTAACAAAATCCTGTTTAGAGAGCAGAAAGTCGCAGAAGGAGAACAAAAGCTGGCTGGAGAGTTCGTGGTTTCTAATAGAGCTACTGAAGAAAGAGATCCAAGAACCTGGAGGAGAGATCCTGGTTGGTTCTAGCCCGCAAATAATTCCCAGTTTTTGTATACTGGGAAGTTGCTGTTTATAGTGGTTGCTGTGGAAATGTTTTGGTGTTGTATTAGTTTCCTCCTTTATTCTGTTTCTTCCCAGAGGGAGTCTATAACTTCTAACTTCTGTATATTACCTCTGCTGCACTAAGAAAATTACATTTATTATCTCTGGAGATGGAAATCTGTACGTTTATTAGATGATATAAGATAGAATAACATAGAATAACAGCTGCTTCCATATTTCCTCAGTGCTGTCTGTCTCCGTAAAAGAAAATACAAGCACCGCCACCTCCTTCCCCAAACACACTCAATATCAAGGCTATCATGCCATTTATGCTGTGCATCACAAAGAATAAAAAACAGCGTTTGTGTCATTATTGCCCTCGGGGAAGAGGTAATGATGGCGGGGAAATGACTCTGTCCCATGGAGATGGAAAATACAGAGGAAGAATGCTCCTCAGGGGCCTCTTTAATTCAGATTATTGGCATGTTAAAATGTGTGAATGTGTGTGAACAGAAGATGGGGAAATGTTAGCATGTCAGAAGCCACGTACATGTGTACCATTCATTTATATTTTCTGTCATCAGCATCACTTGCTACTTTATCTTTACACATATACTGTTTATCATTAAGCTGATAAGCTTTTTTTTTTATTTTCTTAAGTCACATCTTTATTTTCTTCTGCTCCTTTCACATGTCTGGACTTTCACAACACTGATCTTTGATTTCTGTCCCTTGTGCCACCCCCCCATCTCTGTATGCTCTGGACATCCCTCTCTCCCTCTCACTTTTTAAGTGCGTAAATCCTCAAAAGTCTCATTTCATAAACCCAGCCATTTCATTAATGGGTCTCACTCAAAGAGACACAGAGAGGAAAATGCTAATGTCGCCATGAATCTTTAAAAAGCTTAAGGAAATTCCCCCGCTCATATGCCGGTGTTTTGACCTGGACTGCTCTCTGCATGCTGCTGGAATCAAGATGGAGCTGCTCGGCTTCTCCACTCGCGGAGAGTTAGCCGCGGATTATGTAAAAGAGAAAACACAGCAATTATCTGTCTCTAGGACTGCACCGTTGACAGTGTTGCTTATATGCTTCAAATGCATTATGCACCTTGCTCACAGATTCTCCAGTGTCATTAATAACTTGACTTCCAGCGACAGAGACGGAGTAAAGCAGATTTACTAACAGTTTTTTTGGGGGGAAAACGTGACTAATATTTCAAAAACTCTGGAAAGTTACACCCCGTAAGAATAACGTGGATAGTTTACTCAAGTGTTGACTTTGACAGGAGACTGTAGAAGGATGTAAAGCAGAAGGAGAGTCATGAGAGTTGTAAAGTGAAAGATGGAGGGAGCTACGTTTTGAAATACCGTGGCAGGAATCGGGGGAGGCAAAAGGCTGCTTACCAAAACACTGAGGGAGGAAAACCGAAACAGGAAGAGAGAGCACATCAGAAAAGAGCCCAACACTCTGATAAATGGATGACTTCTCTGAGAAACGAGCAATAATTCAAGAAGATGTTATTTTTCACTCATAACTCGTAGAAAGAGCCTCGCGCTGAGCGTTATCTAATGTGTATGTGTGTGTGCAGTGTTCATAATGACAGTCACCTGCAACCTCGAACACAACTCAATATCTTAACTCTATCATTGCTTTTCTTCTGTCTTCAAAACCAAAACCGGTGACGTTGAGATATTTGGAATTAGATTTCTGTCAAAAAAAAGTATTTACTTGAATATTTGCTAAACATTGTGATATAATTTATTAGGACCACAGGTCGGTGTACTCACCTCATCTGACCAATAAGCAGTTTCTTTATCATGAAGCCAGAGTTGTTAGAATGAGAAACTAGATGTATATGATAAATTGCAATTATTTCCATTACTTCACTCTGTTTCCTTTTTATCTTTTTTAAGTTTTGTGGAACTGTCTCCACAGTGTTACCTGTAACGTTTGAGCTTTTGCTTCTTGTTTGTTTTGTTTGTTTATTTTCCTTTCTGCTGCTCATTCTCCATTCATAGCCTGTCCCAAGCCCATCTCTGCCCACCCATGGTGGCCGAGAGGCGGTCACTACTCGAGTGGTGGGCCCATCATGCTTGGTAAGAGTACACTCTAAAGTGTTTTGACTAAAATTAAACTGGGATGCCTTAGGTGTCCAGAACACTAGTCAGCGTGTGTGTTGTGGTCATTTTGAAACTCCTAAGATGTGCGTGATTTGCTTTCTTAAGTGACATCAAGCACATGTGAAAGGGGATTTTTAGACTCATTTAGACGTTGCGGCTGCTGTGCTGGTACCCTCTTCATACCACTCACCTTTCTGGGCTGTCATCTCTTGTGATTGTTTGACTTTTGATGCCCGTTGTTCCCAGTTCCTCCTCCCTCTTCTGTGTAAGAGTGTGCAGAAAGCAACGCGTCTCTTGTGCTAAACTACGTGAGAAGAAAGCAGATTGTGTGTGTGGGCATTAGGTGCGCCGTGCAGACACTCACTGTGTGTATATGTGTGTGTATATATTCCACAGTATGAGTCATCAGGTCTGGGCCTTATCAGCAGCAGACTGAGAACAACACTGAACCGGATCCAGGAGAGCCTCATTGACATGGTAAGACTGCAACTGTCTCTTCTGCTGCTTTCTACATCATCTCTTTTCTGGCCATTGTCTTTATCTCTCTTTTTTACCCCACCAGTCCTTGTTACCTCATTACCCATCTGACACAAACATGCTCTTGCCATCTATTTCCCTCCCTCATGAGCCTCTTTTCTCTTTATGTCTCTCCCTTAAGTTCATGTCTGTCCACTTTATTCATCCGACCAATTCTGTATGTAGGATCCTGTTTGCTGAAAGAGCCTGCAGCTGGTGTCACCAGAAAATGCATTATGGGTCGTCATTACCTGGCCAGTTGTCACCTCCTCCCGCAAATGCACTCAAGCACACATACATGTCCCTCTCTTTATGCGGGGTGGAAGCTTGTGTTGTTCCATTATGGGTCTACATTGCCCATCCTTTCTTCAATGCTACATGGTAACAATTAGTGTGGCCCAATCCAACTTTTACAACTTGTCTTTCTGTAGTTCATCGCTAGTATTTTGTTGACAACAGTGTCCTTGATCACTTCTGCTTTAAATTCTTCTCTCTGTCTGAAAGCATTTTTGCCATCTTCTCCTATAACCATGAAGCGACTTTAATCTTGCATCAGCCTACGATTGGGAATATTAAGGCTGTTGATATTTTTGGGTTTGTTTTTATTGGATTTCATATGGTAAAAACAAAGCATAACTGCGTCCCTTGAGTCCAATTATGTTCACAGCATCAGTGACTGTCTCACTGAAGCCATGTTTAAGTCATTCTGCTGTAAATTCCAAGAATTATTAGCTTTTTAAAAATGTATTTATAAATCTTATCAGTTGTCCACACAAAACATCATGTTTACCTTTAATCGGAGATTTTTGGACACCAGAAAAAGTAGTTACCTTTTACTTTAGACATATAAATCCCAGTGCTAATTTTGAAAGAGATCAATATTATTAATGTATTGTTAGCTTTTTATATTGAATGACAAAATATTATAACTTGCCATTTTTTTTCCATAATCCTGAAAGATTAGTATTTTATGTGTTTATGTGTGTGGCCTTTCTATCTAGAATATATATAATATATACTTTATACTTTAAATAGCTTTTTCAGGTAGCCGGGTTGTTGACCCTGAATAGCAGCATGTTTATGGCAAACTGGCCTGGACTGAACTGTAGCCGTCCCAGCAGCATTTCAGTATTTACTGCAAATATCTAAATTGTAAATGATTGATTTAGACTTTGTACTTAGTCGCAGTAATTCAGTTATGTGTGATGCTCTGCAGACATGAAGTGAGAAACATTTCATTTTGAGGTCTTGTTATATTTTTGGATCGCACAGCTTTCAGAAGTACTCCAAGGGTTTGTCAGCTCACCTAAGGAAGTGTGAATGTTTCTCAGCATTAAACAGAATTATGAGTCTTCCATGGTGCAAAGCAGTAAAACAGAACAAGCTTTTCTTTCATACCTCCTGTTTAAAGATGGCAGCTATATACTTTTAATACAAAGGACAGGCTGCTATATGTTTTTATCTACATGGATTTCCACTTTCCCGTGTTAAATAATGTCCCTGCTACTGCATGTCCTGCTGCATGGGTATAGATGCATCCTGGCTTGCATTAGATGTGGTCATGTTTCCAAAGGGCCACCAATTCTTCTGATTCTAAAAAATGCTTTAATGTAATAATTGGCATATCCTTTTCACATACATTAGTGTTTTTAAGTATATTAATGTTTTCTTTTTATTGTGAAAGTTCGGTTACCAGAAAATATTAGTGCTGTTCTAGTTTCAATGTATTACCAGTACATATAATTTCCCTGTTGACACCAGAGAACTAGCTGGAAGACTTGCTGTGGTACAGAAGCAACTGCAACATTTAGCATTTTAAACAAAGAGCCGTCCATCACACGTTTAGATTGCATTTAGCTCTGGGTTTACAGTACACAACATGCACAGTAACAGATCATATGATAAGTTATTGTGTTACCCATCAGTGCAAGTCTCATTTTCATTGCACTGTATATCACATCAGAATGTAACAGTAGATGGTCATCACATATGCATATTTATATTGGAGGTAATTTTCCACAGCACGGGAATACACAGCATGAAAAAGACCTTTTTTTGGAGTAAAACATTGATTTGACATTGTAACATAATAATAGCTTGGCAGGTTGCTTACCTGTAATGTCCAAAGCTAAGCAGTAAGAAAGAGGTCCTAACCGAAACATAATAAAAATAAATCTAAAATTTTTACTTTTATTTTAAAAATAAAACAATAGGCCGAACTCATGGCGAAGATACAAGATGAAATCGATACAAGGTTTAAAATGACACCAAACTTCGAAAAGCTTTATTTAGCAGCACATGTTTTAACCTCATGGGTTACTATGGTGGCTATTTCCCACTATGCCATTTTCTAGAGGAGTTATGAGCTATTTTTAGATGCTTAAAAGGATGCAGCTGAGTTTTTAATGCTCGGCAATCTTCTTCCTACAAGATGTGCGGTCTGTCCATCTGATGAAGTTGAGTCGGATGGATGGACAGACGAGATGAGGCGAGTAATATGTGAGACTGTTTATAAAGGCATAATGGTGCTAAACCTAAACCCCGTGGCTGCATCACAAGTGTTTCAGATGAGCACTGTGTGACTTATTATGTGTTTTTTTTTAATCAAATAAGAATTAAGACACAGTCAGGCTTTGTAACTGCACCTGTCCTGTCTCTAATGGAATGGCCCAAGCTTTTCTGCTGTCCTTTTAGACCTGCAGAACTATCTTTGTACTTCTTATTAAATGATTTCATATTGGAAAAAATGTTTTCACTTTTTTTCTGTAGTAACACTGTGTCTGACTTATCTTCTCTGCTCTTCTTTTACTATGTGATGCTCTCACATACACCCCAAACACACACAATTCAAGGTTAAGGTATGTTATCACTTATACAGGACACTTTTTTTTCATATTTCTCTTAGATACTAATTTGAAATCTTTAGTTTTTAGTAGAGGTGAATTTACTCCACTGTGGTAATGTGTGTTCATGAGGAGTACCGACACTGCATACAAATACATTCACTCACACACTCCAGAGATGGTGACAGGGTAGACCTCATTTGTAAACATATTATAAAGTTAATTGCACACCGCATGCCAATTGAGCTTCTGAATCCTTGCGGTTTTGTTCCCCTGGTTTGCCGTCACAACTGTTCGATTCCAAGGCCGAGGTGTTGGTAATGACTCAGAGTCCCTAATGATCAGCAGCGAGTTCTCTCCTCATCTGGTCTCAGGTACAGAGTGGCTGTGTTTGAACCCGACGTTCCAAAGGGAATAAGTGCAAGATCATCCCCTGGTTTATGTGCTCGTCTTGCCTCTGAATTTTTCATTAACTTTTTAAAACTTCGCCTGTTGTCTGAATTTGACATAAAAACTTCTAGTTCACTTGCTACAAGTTTTAAATGATTTCATGCAGATTTTTTTTTTTACCTGAGCATAAAGTTTGGTTTTATTACAGAATGATCTGTAATGTAAAAGTAATGATTAGAATCTTTGCTTGTAAAGTGTTCAGATCCATCCCGCGGGAAAGGTTCTCTAATAATGCTTTGAACCCCATCTGTGGCCAAATTGATGCTGCCAGAAAGTTCAGCTATGACGGCTGCTGAGAGCTGTTGCTGCAGGCAACAAAAGGGCAGTATTTGCTCTGAGATTATATTCTCTCAGCACTCATATCAGCTGTACTTTTTTGTTTTTATCTGTTCTTTTCTGTCATTTAGATCATTTTTATTACTTGTTTTAGTAAATCTTTCATTTCTTGTTCCATCTCATCTTTTTATCCCTGTAAACTTCTCAGTAAGTGTGTCAAATTGTTTTTATGTCCCTTAACTGTCATCATCATAAACTGCTACTTTATTGTCCCATAGTTTACTGGTGCTTGTGACTGAAACCACAGGCTTGTGTTTGTGTGTGACTATTTTACGGTTTTCCATCAAGATGAGATCAAATGACCAGAAATAATGTTTGATTGCATTTCTACAGTTTTCCGAAGTCAGTTGTGTGACTGGCCGATTAGTTGTGTGTTTGTGTGTCTGGAGACTTAGCTTCTGTGTGGAGATGGGCTCAGGCTTTTCCCAGCTTGGCTCTGTCACAGCTGGGAGAAGTCAGATGATTTCTGTGCTGACGCCAGTATCCTGGCAGTGCTGGCTGCAGAAATTTGCACTAAAAGACACACTGATAAGTGCGTCAACTCATACACACACACCAGTGTATTCTGAACTGCAGCAGATAAACAGCCACATTTGTTACTGCAAATGTAAGTGTTGTACATTTACTTCGGGGTCTCATTGTCTGCCTCTAAACATGTGTTTTGGTTGTTCTGTTATAATGGCTAGATAGAGACAACACACACCAGTGTGTAACTTCACATAAAGAGACACTTGCTGCACATTGAACCCAGCCATATCTGGGTCTCAATGCATCTGTTCACTTTTTGATTTTGAAAGACAATTTAGCCTCAAAGGTCACAAACAGCCTGCGCCATCGACCATCTTGAAAATGGACTTTTCCTTTCAGAACCTGCGGTGAGGACGAGGGCAACGGATCCTCTCGCTCTCTGGTGAATTCAGCTGTGATTGCATTGCCGCTGTGCTTTCAGACTCCTTGTTTATGCTCGCGACATTGAAGTCACAAATGCAGTGTGGGAACGAGGAGAAATGCTGCAGTTTTTTTTTATCTGTAAATGGAACCCAATTCTGAAGAAGACTCAAAGAAAACCAGAATTCAATTATTTGCTATTTTATTGGCTCAAATCTTCACAGATTTCAGTTCATCTTAAGTTTAATGGTAATAACACATTTGGAAAAAGTTGGGAAATAGCCATGTTTACTTCTGAGTTGCTTTTCACAAGCACCCAGAAACATCTGGGAACTGAGTAGACCAGCTGCTGGACTTCTGGCAGATTAATGGTGTCCTTTCTTATGATTTCAAGCTCCTCAATAGTTCTGCATCTTTCTTGTTCGGTGCGTCTCATGCCCACACTGTTAAAAACTGGTGAAAGATCCACACTCTCTTCATTTGATAGTAATGACTTACTTCTAAATTACTTTTAGCAAATATATTTTCTATTCTGAAACGACACCATGAATAAGAGCACCTTAAAGGGAAAAACTGATTGCTGACAACAAGGCTTTTGTTTTTAATCCAGATGAGGCTGTGTTAATGATAAATTAATAGATAAAATGATAAAAATTGCCAAGTCTATTGTAAATGACCTCTGACTCTGTGAAGACAGTGGTGTTTTTGGTTTATGTTTACATAGTTAAATTTTTGCATGATCAAACGTCTATCATGAATTTGTGGATTTCAACAGCAGACTGCACTTAGCTGTGTGACACAGCATCACACATTGATTTCTCAAATAGCTCCACAATTTAGTGACTAAAAAGTTTCAGACTGATTAACCTGTTCTCATTTTTACTGCTTGGATACATGAATAAATAACATTAATCTTTGTTTTATTAGAATGGAAATCAACACTTTCTGTTTTTACTTACATTCTACTGTTTTTTTTTTTATCTTTTGAGCAATGGGATAGTGAATATTCTGAGAAAGCGCTTTTGTTCTACACATAAACTAAATATGATTGTGTATGTGGATTTATCGAACATGTTAGCATTGATATGCAAATTTTAGAGCTGAAAGTATTATTGATCCTTATTTGGGGTCATTCACCTCCGAAGAGCACATTATTGTCTTTTTTTTTTCTTCGTCTTTTTGCCGTCTACCTTTTCTGTCACATCTGTGCTCTGGTCCAGCAGGGATTACCTTCTGACTGGGATTATAGGTTTGAATTAAGCACCGTGATGTCCTTGTTTACACTGTACTCGAAAAAATTTCTTAGGGTTTCGGCGCAACATGCACACACACTTTATTGCAGGTCATTCCCCTCAGCTGTGATAAGAAGACAGTTTATCCCCCTGGATAAAGAAACTCAGACTCCTGTCTGGAACCTCCTGTCAACTTTTTGCAATGACTGCTCGCACCTCCCACTGCGATAAACAGCAAAGAGCAAAACCCTGCACAATAAGTCTTTTAGTATGCATTATGCATTCACTTTATTCCCAAGTGTTTTGCAGACATTTTTATTTAGTTTTCTTAGCTCACACAACTCGAACAAAAGCTTTTTGCTGATTTCATCCTGGTTGTTTTATCCATCACAGAGCAGGTGAGCAGACCGGCCACTGTGGGAATAGAAAGTTGCCTGAGATAGACTTACACAGGGTGGGTGATGTCGCACAAAATAAATGAAGGTCCTAATTCCATTTGACATTCATCTAATGAAAACCAAATTTCTAGTATTAGAGTGACAAAGCAGCGCAATAGGATCCTCTAGACAGTAATTACCTTGCAGCCAGTCCATTTCACTTGGATATAAATTTCTTCGGAACAGATTTGAGAAGAGACCACAGTCGGTCATGACTGATTGAGACACTTTGGCTAAGAGATCACTTTTAAGCTCCTAGCTCAAAGTATCCTTCACGACAAGTGCGATAGCAGAATTACCAAGCTGTAGGAGATTACTGAATCTGTTAAAGTAAGATCTCTTTGATTTAATTTCCATGTGAATGTAAAATTTCCAGGCCCAAAAATCACTCGTGATTGTTTATATCACAATAACAAAGAAGTTTGTATTAATTTTAGTGACTTTAATATCTCTTTGCAGTCCTTCATCATGCCTTTAATTTCAAAATAATAAGAATAAAATGCTTATAAAAAACAATGGCTCATAAATAACTGCGTCCTGGCTTTTAATTGCGATTGTCCACCGAGTTTCAGTGTTTATGTCAGGAAAGCCAATGTCTGAGAGTTAAATGTGCTTCTATAAAGATGAGAGCCCTCTAAGCTGACAGATAACGCTTGCAGTTCCCACCACAAAACAAGATGAGATCAAAACACCCAGTGTTCTGGCTCACTACTTAAGAGGAGAACAGACCTTGTTGAGATCAGTAAGAGAAATGGCCTGCTGTGAGGGTGGCAGCAGCTATTGTTTGTCCCCATGCTGCCCCCTTGCTATAAGGTTGTTTGAGAAACTGCGACAACTGAGCTCTTGTCTGGATGTGTCTAAAACATGTTACAAGGTTGAAAGTGCAGAAGAGATGCATTGAAGCTGGGATTCTGTCAGTGGGGATGCAATCATTTTTCTGGGAAGAGTTATTCATCATGATCGATGGAAAGCTTCTACTTGAGGCGTTTTGAATAAAAAATTATATTTCCCCTGTGAATACCATGAAAATCAGTAAAATCTCATTAGATTTGCACTTCTGCATGCACAAATAATAATGTAGCGAAACAAAGATACACACACACACAGTAGTCATTTGCTTTTAACTCTGTCCTCATTAGGAGGATTTCTTCAGCTTGGTAAATATTTCCATTCTCTCATCTTTATCCTTGAGGGAGAACATGGGGACTGATAGTCATCAGCCACTGGTTTTCAGTCTCATTCAAAGACTTGGTTTTATCCATTTTAAAATCCCTCCCTGGATGTTAATAATCACAAGATGTCTTTTGATTGGGAATAACCAAGCTTTATTTCCAGTTGTTACAACTAGACAGAGACCATGCCTGTCTTTGACATTTGATGTTTTGTGACGGTTCTGCTGGGTGCACATTGGGATAACTGTGTTTGGTAGAGAACATCAAGTTCCTCGTGGACACTGAAGTTGAAGTGTTTTAGATCCTGGATTTAAAAAAGCTACGGGATTAAGTAGAGCAATTCTCCACAGAGAAAAGAAGGTGATGCTGTTGTCCAAAATGGGCTTTTTTTTATAACTGCAGTTGTGAAATGTCACTTGAGGCAGAGGTTGCCTGCCACATATATATGACGTATAGAAGAGAAGGTTGTCAGATAAAGGGATTTTTAAACCATGAAAGTCTTCTTCCACTGTCCTTCCTTACCCCTGTTCAGCCTTGCTGAGGTTGTTCAGGTTTTCTTTTTAAATACCAAATGATTTTAAATTGCTTCCTGGTATGTGTGAAACGCTTTATTTTTTCAGCATTTAAAAGCTTAAATTATTTGAAAATTACAGTATATCACCTTTTAAATTTTAATTTGGGATGACTAAACGAGTATAAGAAATTAGCTTCTTTTCACATTAAAATGTCACATTTTCAGTGCGATTTCAGCAACGATTAAACCACTGTTAAATCCACATGAAATAAATGAAAAACTATTTAATGATCCCATTTTTGCCTCATACAAAACCTTATATTTTCAGTTTCTTAAACATGAGATTTTACTATATTTTCCCACATCTTAATTTATGGAATAAAAAAACCTCTCAAATATATGTCAAACCATGTGTTATTTTCTGCATTTTGCATCAAAGGTCTCTAAGTGGTTCATTAAGTTGAGGGCCATCAGACAGATGATTAAAACACTGAACTCGGTTTTCTTTTTAGCTCATTAGACATTCAACTCCTGATAAATATAACCTTCTTTATCATGTAAAAATGGGATAATGATTTACCTAAAAGTGTGGTTAAATGAAGCATTATGAATGATGCTATGCAGCAGATGGATGCTGAGGATTTTCCTCATCTAGTTCAGAACATTCGCAGCTTCGTAGCTCCTGCTTTGCCTTACAAGAGGATAGGTTTGTACAATTGGTAAATACAGACTTTTCTGTAAAGCTGCAAGGCTTGCAAGGTTAAATTAGCTTTTAAAAGTATCTCATTTGAATCTCCATTTTCGATTGCTTATTTATTTTCCTGTATTTGATTAGCTTTTCTTTTTAGCATTTCCATTTGGGCTTTCTTTGACATTTAGTTCTTAGTGTTGGACAATGAAGGTAAAGAAATACAAATTAACCCTGAATTGTTTCAGGTTAATTATACATAAAGCAAAGGACACAACCCTCCTGATGCAAATGTTGTAGCAAACAGAGACTCTTAGTTCTTAACTAAGATAGATAATTGAGTTTACATGTTCATATTTGTGCGCTTCTGCACTAATAATAAATCGAGTCTTTTTGTTAACTACGTCAAAACATTTTCCAGTTATTTCAGGAATGCTTGAACTTCCCTGAGGATACTTTGCCCTTATTGTTCAGCACAGCTCCCTGCACTGATCAGTAGTTTGTTGTTAGAAGTCAATCCCGAGTTTATGCTCAAAATATGCAGATTAATCGCATGATAAATGTCTTTATGGTGAGAAATGAACGCAGAGAAATCTTCCCTCCCATCAACTGACAAATTGATATCAGTCATGTTGACAGGAAGCTGCCTGTGGAAGTTTGAGGTATTCTGAAAAGTTGTGTGATTTGTGAACAGTGTGTACCCAGCCTTTGGCTCTGACACCGAGACTGCTGTGACAAATACAGCTCATGCAATTTCAGAGTGCCTCACCATAGAACAGTTATTCCATGTCTGGATGCACATGATGTAGTACTTCAAAAAGGAATAAGTCAAGCAACTTTCATTAGAAACTAAGTCCGCTCACGACCTGTGATGCTGGTTTCGTGTTCATTCTGCATCTAGCAGATCTTTAATTTTTTATTTTTCCCTTGAAGCGATATTTTGATAAGTATGTTTTCTATAGGGTTTAATGTCACAAATGAATGAGTGTGCACTGTTAGCCTTTGTTTTTTACAGCTTTAACAAAGATTCATTGTTATTATAAGGTTTTGACAATGCCTTCTTTATTAAGTTTTGACAAGAAAATCTACCATTCTGTGTAGAATTATTCAAGTAACAACACATCATGCAAACAAACTGATACAGCTTTGTGCAAAACAGAGTTATACATGAACCTATAACCATGTGGAAGTTCAGGGTTTGTTCTGCAGTTTTTGTGAAAGTTATTCAGCTACATGTTTAAATTGACTAAATTCTATCAGAGTATTTGATGAGATCTACACAAAAGTCACCTGGTAGAAACCCATTTCCTTGGTCAAACTAAATTGCGAAGCTTTTTACTTTTTGACCTATGACCTGTTATAGTTGACATGAAAATTTGTGTGTTTTGTTTCTGTCATCCAACACTATTTAAAGCTGTTTCATTGTGTATTAAAGCAAAACTTTACAATACTGTAAAGTACTTTAGAGAGATGTCCAATATTATGTTTTTATTAATGTTACACATGTACATTAAACCTTTCAAACTCTTCAGCCAAATCTCCTCCAACTCAAAGTGACAAGAGATGTCATGTATAGTTTTCAAGATACATTTGTATGTTTGGCACAACTGACAATAAATCCTGTGGCTGTGACATCATCAAACCGCTTCTAAGGAGCTTGGAAGTGGACTCATTCAGTTTATTTCTGATGTCTGCAAACATCAGATTTACTGCAAATTTGAGCACATATTTTATTTTCCTGAAATAATAATAATTATTATTATTATTGTTATTATTGTTATCATTTTTAATGGGTGATCAACATCTAATATCTGGTATGTATGATATCAGTAAAATAGTCAATATCGAATACCCCCACTATACAGTTTTCCAAAGGTTCTGCATGTCATCTTGAAAAATTCAACCACACAAACTGAGATTATATCAGAAAAGTTTTTCACTAAGTGGCATAGCGTTAAAACCAGATTTTTTTTCCCTTGTGGTAAAACATTAACACCCAACGTTTGGTTATTTTTTCTCCATTCTGTTGTCAGAGTAAACCAGGATATCTGCATGACTCGAGCCTGTTGGATCCTGAGACTCACTGAAATAACCATATAAGTTAGAAACAGAGTTAATTGAAATATTTCCTCAGTAAACCTGACTCTGACATCCATCCAAGTCTCACATTGAGTAGTTAACTCTGTGATCTGGTTAAAACAGGTGAATTATTTGAGCTGAAAAGATAACCTTTCTAATATCATTCTAATCCGATATTAGTAAAAAGCGGTATCTGATCCACACAGACCCTTTGATCAAATTGGATATCTTTTAAACAGATTTTCCTTTCAAGCAGATAGTATTTACATTTACTGGAGAACATATTGACAATCTGTGGACTAGAAGTGGGTTTGGTAATGGAAACAGGACGGAGTGATGAAGATGCAGTGGTAGTGAGTTGGGATTTTAAGAGGAATTAGAGGAGTTCTTCTTTTCCATTTTGTCTCACCATCCTTATCTTTCCTCTCCACCTTTTTCTTACCTCAACTTTTTCTAACGTCCCTTATATTCTACACGTCGCGTTCCTCCTCCTCTTTTTTTTTTGCTGTTGATCTTTGCGCTCTCTCCTCTATCGGCTTCTTTTCATTATGAAAGAAAGCTGAAATGCAGAAAGTGGCGGTATTTGTTAAAGTGTGAAGCAGTTTAAACCAAGCTGTTAGACCCCAGACCCTGATTGTAAAGTAAAACGTTAACCTCAGAGATTTATCTGAAAAATGTTGATGCTCAACATGAGGATTTTTACCTTTTTGCGCCTGGCTTGACTTCTTTCTGCACTCTTCCTCTGCTTGAAATAATCTTTGACACAGTAAGTCTTCCTGCTTTTCCATCACCTGCACTAACTCCACATCCATTGTTATTTTACTCTGTTTCTTTTCCCTTATTTGTTGGAAATGTGAAAGGTCTTAAAGGAGAACTTCACTTTTTTTTAACCTGGGGTCTGTTGTCATCTTTCCTTCCATACATGTGAGTGATGTAGAG